>JAODUD010000008.1:10879350-10894814 GCA_026784285.1 Stomatorhinus walkeri
AGTGGGTTGTCAGAGTGTAAGGGTCCCTCTCAGAAAGGGAGGGAACAGCATTTCGAAGTGAACAAATGCCACATCTGGAGGAAAATGTCTAAAACTGTTCATTGAACAGGTCTTCAGAAAAGCTTTACAGAGTCATAACTGCACGTAGCAGTCCATACACATGATGCTCACTTTAGAAACCTATCATTCCCACACCAACAGCAGCTTTAGGCTATGATATAGTGACTGAAAGTGATACAATGCCTCCATCTTGTGGTGATATCCTGCAATGACATCTTTATAACAACTGTCGTGATTTACAAGTTATACTCCACGGGTGAAATTATTTTTAATCCAGAATCCTCCACTGCCTTCACTTGCAGTTTTCACCACGGGTTGAATCAGATTTAGAAGAAAACATAAATCCATTAACCCCTGTCTTACGAAACACTTGCTACCCTCACCCTTTTGTAATCATTACTGACTTAAACCAGCAGTGTAATTAAACTCACTCACTCCGGCTTTTGCCCTTCAGCACCCTGTTGTGTTTCTGGCCTTTATTTCAGAAGCTTAAGTTATGAAGCGGAGTTGCAGCTGTGGTGGAATGGCCGACGTCCTCACCTTGGTATGTGAATGAGGCTCTCGGTGAAACAGCCCCCTGCCTTCCCTCTGACCAAGGAGGGGACTTGACCCATGGTGCACTGCCCAGGGAAGGCTGGGCTCCACTGGGCCCTTTGCTGCAGGCCTGTAGGGGGAGCCAAACCACAAACAGCTCCTTAGTGCTATTAAGCCATCACAACAAAGGCCAACCCTATACAAACTGAGGCAAGGCCATGAAATTTTTAATTTGTTTACTTAAAGGGGCCCTATTATGCTCATTTTCACTGATCATGATTTTATTTTATTTTTTACATGCTTCAATGTTCCCAAAACACACTGTCTCATACTGTACATATCTATTCACTGACTTCGACTGTCTGAAGCACTCTGTTAGAGCTTTAATCTCCACCCCCGATGAGATCAGTGTGCTCTGATTGGCCCGTTTGTCCGATTGGTCTGCTTGCCCTACATGGTCCTCCCGTCTTGCAGTCTGCAGACAGATCCTTGCAGGTAGGCAGCCAATAAGGATTGTGTTAAGAGGTGACCTCACCATGTCATGGAAGTAAGGACTGGAATTTCAATGAGGCATTCCAGGCAGATTAAAATAAAGTGGCTTCTGTGGTGAGATTTTCTCCCTTTGTACTTTGGGTCTGAGTATTTCATTTGGGTCTTTAATATTTCATTATCTGTATCGTTTGCATAAACTACATATCAATATCAAATTTTCAGATTCAGATTTTCTAGTGGCCTTTTAATTAAATCATAAACCTCCTAAATAAAAGGGGTTTTGTGTGAGCTGTAGAGGGAATTTACAGCATTTCTACAAAGACTTCTCAAACCCCGCATCCTGTATGGTGCTTCTTATATGGAACAGGCCTTTGGTTCTGCATTGCCAACTCCATGTCAGTATCCTATCACAATCCACTGCTGACAGGACCCTGGTCACTGGGGCTTGTTCAAAATTGTCCTTATTCTTCACCATTGGACAGGCAGAAGCCCCTCTCTTCAGTTCTGTGGAAAGTCAGACATCCTTGTTTCACAGTCTACGTTCATCAAAGAATAAGCCTGTGGTTCTGGCAGCCTGGGATTGTTGTCCCACAGGTAAGACTCATTTAGTGCATCTGAAACCCAAAGTGCCCTTCCTCTTCCCTGGGAAGAAGCAGGGACTCAGCTGATGAACAGAGCCCATTTCCTGCCAGCTCCTTGTTCTCACGCCAGGCTCTGGAAGGAAATCAGCATTATTCTGTTTCACAGCAGAGAGAATGTCCCAGACTGCGGTTCACTTGGCTGCCACAGTGTTTTCTGTATATTATTGCGATCACAGTTTTTATGAAGATCTGTATAGCTGGATAAGCCTCAGTGAAGAAGTACTATGGTAACAAAGATGTGTGAATATCAGACTAGATGACTCCAAAATGGGTTTGCATCTTTTCATTTGTAGACACATATTGGACAGAGTAAAAAGGCACTGCTGGTGAACCAGTGACTGTAAAATGCTGGAAGAGCAGAGGGATGGGGGTGCGTGTAGTGGAAGTAAGAAAGCAGGAGCTTCATCTGAAGGTCAACATCTCCTCCAGAGTATCTCACAGAACCGGGGCCGGAAACTCCTCAATTTCATGGCAAAGCAAAGGCCACAATTTATATAATGAACATTACGACTATGTGACGTCCACAATCCATCTCAAACCTGATGAAAATGTATTGATGATACTTTAGGATTTTGTTATTTTGAAGGTGTTATAGCACTGAAATAGTCAGTGGTTCTGAGTGCTGTTAACAGACAGGAATATCATGAAATATACAGTAGAATGACAAACATTCTGAAACTAAACACTTAATATACAAACTAAATAGCTAACAGGTATTTTTATTTTCTTCTATCTTATCCTCTGAACTACTTCATATGGAGTCTCATCTGAAAGAATAAGAACAAACCAGAGCAGAGACTGTGTGTGTGTATGTATGTGTGTGTGTGTGTGTGTGTGTGTGAGGGAGAGAGAGAGAACACTCTTTGTAGGAGGCTTCTTATTGAAGAATTCCCACGCCTCAGTAGGTCCCACCCAGCCTGCTGAGGTACTCAATTACACCACAGTTATTCCACATATTGTAAGATGAGTCCTGTGCTGCTCATGTGCGATTTACTGCCACTCAGGTTGCTCCCCATATTAGAATCAGGATCAAAATCAGAATCACTTTATTTCACCAAGGATGTTACACATACAAGTCATTTGCATTGGTGCATGCACACGTGATTGACAGGTAACATATTAAACAAGCTGGACAAGTACAGACTATTAACATATATTCAAGAGACTGTTCTATATAAATGACGTATGTGAAAGTGTACTTATAAGGAAGACACAGATAGAGTTACGTTTACTTTGCACAAATCAGAAATGGTGCATTATGTGAAAGAGTTCAATGTGAGTGTTTAAACTGCAGAGCATCCAGCACTGTTAATGAGTGCAATGAGTGCAACAGCTCTTGGGAAAAAGCTGTTGGCATGCCTTGTTGTGAGAGCCTTGATGAGAATATACTGCCCTCCAATGGTGGAGTCTGTGTACTGCACCAGAAGGTCACTGCATGCAAAAAAACAGACACTGATTCGGGTCTCTTACCTGGAGGCTTATAGATGTGTCTGCAAACTGTCCAATGGTGTACTCAAGAGCAGAAATATATCATTACCTTCTAACAGGACACACTTAATATGATTAAATAACTGGCATCACATTCAACACTAACTACTGAACAGAACTCATCACCATCTTTCAGTTTTATTAATATGAGTATTTATTAGTTATTTCATACCTCTAAGATTTTCTGGCGTGCCTATGAATTCAGTCATGCATAACATCGGTGCTTCAGAAATGTTTCATCATCACTGAAGTGGAGACACACCGATCGACCTGCATGATGTTCATCGTGCGCGACCCGGACCAGAGACCGGTCGGTCAGTCTCATGTATTTCCGATACCAAAGCGGTACCAGATGTCTTTGGGCCGTGATGTACTTCACGCGAGGTGACGCATACGCATACGCATACGCAACGCGACACGTACGCAACGCAAGCAGCGTACCCTCTGTACTTGCGCACGTAGTTTACGTCTATCTGGAGAATTGGAGCGTTGCGTTTCAGTGATTATGAAACATTTATGAAGTACCAATGTTAGGCATGACTGAATTCACGGGCACACCAGAAAATCTTAGAGGCATGAAATAACTAACAAATTCTCGTATGAATAAAATAACACTTCGTACACATGATACTGCTTTGTTAGAAACTTGAACTGCTAGTAAATTTTGAAGACGATGTACACATTGGGAGAAAATTCTTCTCTGAAAATATACATTCACTAGCAAATGTGGGATGAAGGGGACTGGCGCTTATATTTAACGGGAGAATCACTAGCAAACATGGGACTCACCACAGCGACAAAGTTCACGTTCTTTAAATCAGTGCATCACATGAGGAAAATCAATCAGATATTTTCAATCCAATCAATTTCACGTATACTGTGTTTTTTGTTGCTACTTGTCCAATATTATACACATCTAACTCGTTACCTCTATGCCTTATTCCACAGGGTTGTCAACTCTTACGCTCACAAAAGCGATGGACCGGCATCTAATTGTCCAGGGTGTGACTTTGTGTAATGGTGCCTGCCGTGGGCTTCGATCTCTGATACAGTGTGAACACAGCGTTCCTTTCCCATGTCAATCCGCTATCGTAAAAATTACGGTAGCAAGCCATTTATAGAATAACACGTGGAACAAATTCAGTGAAAATGCATGATAAACGATACTGTTTGATAAAAGATACTGATTGATTTAAATGTAACACATCATTCTAAATAGCTTATAAATTCCAAAAAGATATTTAAAAAATCCCTAAAATATGGGAAAGACATATAAACTTTTAATGAGACGATTGAGGAGCACTTGGCACTAGGATGGTGGCACACCAGTTTCTGCTACATACTATTCAGCTGCCCTCTAAGGAATTTCACCTCATATTGACTCAAAGGGGCGCCACCCTCTCACTTTTTTGCCATGGAATGGTCTCTCCTCTTTGCCCAGTCCCTGCTTGTCATAGATTTCACAGGCGGGCAGTAGATGTGACCTGCCAAACGGTCACAGGCCACAGCTCTAGGAGGGGTTTGTCTTTGAGTTTGTTTTTGAATACACTATAGACGGTTTTTACATGGAATATCTACTAACTTCCTGAATTTGTCCTGAATAAACACGACGGACCGTTACAGCCAGGCAAGCAAAGCTGCATCTTCCCGAAAGATCTTGATAGAGATTTAAATAGAATGAAGAGCCGTCCTGTCAGTCAGAATGAACCTGCATCAGCGGTCGGAGTCTATCTGCCCTCCGACTCTCCATCAGACACGATGGTGTTATATATCTCAAACATCTCTAAACAAGACCATCACGTCTAATTAAGAAATAAATACTGACTCATATCCTACATGATGTATTTATATATAATGCATGTTATGTCTTTTAATCTGCCAGATGTGTTTGTGAGAAATTGGTATTTTTGAATAACGAGGGGTGACGTGTCAGATGCGGAGCTTTGAGAAATCGTCAGCTGTCACCACAGATAAAGATATGTCAAACTCAATAGTGCTAAACATTATATTAAAAAAAAAAGAAGAAACGGGAAACAAGAAGGACTAAGGCATTAACTGTCAAGCTATTAACTGGGTCACCCAGGAGGGGCTCCATAGGTAGGGGGAGATGCTATGGGGAAAGTCTGTGCAAAGGTGCCCATTTTAAAGATCAGGGAGAGACTGAGAAATGGCAGTCAGGTATGCGGCCGAATGAGGATCCAATGAGGAGACAGTAAGGATTACAAGGAAGTAGCTTCAGCCTGCAGTCAGGTCCCATTCGCAGGTTGGCGCCTTGTATGGCAGCCTCCGCTACCGGTGTGTGAATGTGTGTGTGTGGATGGGTGAATGTGAGGCATAATGTAAAGTGCTTTGAGTACTCGTAGGAGTAGAAAAAGCGCTATATAAATGCAGTCCATTTACCATTCGATTTTATCCCTTTTTGGGGGGTTGTGAGGGAGATAAATTTGCGTGTGTGAATAAATACATTTTGCAGATTAGTATTTCATTTCCTTTTACAAGGTTGCCCTCTAGTGTCCAGAAGCAGCAACTTCTACCCTTTATTACATTTAGCAGACTTACAGATCACAGCTAAAACACCGCCGGTTATTTCCGGGGACTGATCACATGGAATAAATTTACTACAAAGCTTAGTAGATGAATATAATCATGTGACCACTCAAGGGTCACACAGCTCGCGATGCTACTATTGGTATGATTAAGCATTATCATCAATATAAGACTGATTTCAATACACGTTGATCTTCCAGTTAAAACCAACGGACCAGTTAAGTATAACACGACTGTGACCCTTTATGCGTAACTGTTTGGTTGAAACAAAATCATGCTCTGGACTTTTAATTTCTGAACCTGAACTTTCCACCTGAGAAGCGGATGGAACCAGCGGATGGAACCAGGGATTCACCTGGGTGCTTTCTTCACTGCTGACCGAAGGAGTGCTCTCTATTTCACAGGGGGTGAGGCTCACGGGCTGTTCTAGTACTTTCTTTAGTGCGACTTCAGTCCCCTATTTTTTCGTCTCAGCACCCTTAGAAATAATTTTTTAAAAACCATTTAACAATTTGCCGGTATTTTTCCATACATCATGCGTATATTTTGCAGTAGGTGAGGCTATTGGAATAGTGATTGGACTGGCCTGGTCTCCTGGATCGGGCTGCGTAATATCTTGAGTGCTGGAGAGAGCATATGGGACGTAGGTCTGGTGAGCTGAATCGCAGCCCATGACAAATTGAAGACACACATCCCCAAGGAAAACACTAAGCCTCTTGTTTCACTAAAATTATTGCAAACAAAACTACCGTATCTCAGAGTAAGTATGATCCAATCATTTATGGGGTTTCCAGGCAACCTAAAAAACATTTTGAAGATTTTCTCGAAGTCACTGCCATTATTTGTCATGTTCCAGTGAAGAATATATGAAAATTGGATAATAATTATTGCAAAAATGTCACCCTGGTGATCAATAGAACTTCCTGATTTAGCTGCATAACATCACAAAGACGTCAGAAGAACTCAGACACCTCAATGTCAACAAACTTTGGTTTTCTGGACCCAGTGAAGCCCAGTAGCTGCAGTGAACACTGAAAACTGTTTTTTAAGATGAAAACTTAGATGCAGTGAAATTAAAAGAGGTGTATTGCAGCTGGACATTATTCAGGCTCCGTTTTATTTAAAGTGGGAGCAGTGTGTGACAGGGAGACAGGGAGAGAATGCTATACTCAAATCCTTTGTCATCAGTGTTGCAATATATTGAACTGTGAACGCAGAAGACTGGAAAAATATGGAATGTCACTTATTTGGCAGTGAAAATGGATTGAATACAGTCCTTAGGTGTTTACATGCCTGTGCGCAAATATGTAGGTATGCCAGCAAGAGGAATGACTAGTTCATCCTGCCCACTGATTCTCAGCACGGTTAGGCTGAGGACCCACATTTTTTCTGGGTCATTAGGTTACAACTGAACACTGAACCAAATTTATGTCACGAAAAGTAATAGTATATGGGACATGCTGCAATAACAGTAGCATGTATTGTTAAAAAAAAGATCAGAAAAAAATAAAAAATTTCTTTAACCACAACCAATGTCACACATTAGTCACACAACCCATATTTGGGTCACGACCCACCAGTTAGGGAACAGTATCCTATACCTCCCCCAAAATGTGATGTACTTTGTCATAAGTAATGTGGCTTTCTTGTTCTATGCCAGAAAGTATGAGTGTGTGCATGTGATTGGGCCCCTAGATATGGGCGGAGCTTAACAGGATTTGTGGGCTGGGCCTTGAGGTCACAGGGAGAGTAAGCCCTTCACCTTTCACCTAGGACCATGCCTTAAGCACCCTTTCACCACAGATTTAGATTTTTTTTACAGCGGCTCAACAAACCCCAGAGATGGATACTGTACCACTGAGATGCTGGTGTCCAGCTCTGGATGGATGCCATCTCTCAGCCACATGCGCAGTCCCTCCGTCTTGGCATCCCGTTTCAAATACGGAGCTCAAAAATCCTTTTCAAAACAGGCACACATTCCTGGAAGCTGTTTTCCTATATTTCACTCACACTTGTTTGCGTAAGAGACCCGTTTACCATCTTGCCTTGAAATTTGTTCTTGAGCATTATTTTTAATGTTGCAAGTTGGTGATGTCATTTTTGAATGACGCAAACACCTTTTCAAAGTGACCTGTGTGTTTAGTGTCACTCACCTACAGGGATGTGTTCAAACTCTTTTTCTCCTTTCCATCATTAACCATCTGTAATGCAAATACACCCATCAGCGAGACCAAAGTCATGCTGCTCCAAACCACGCAGCTATCAGTAGCCCAAGAGAGGAAGCTTTGCGCTTCAAGGAGAAGCTAAATTTCTTTGCATTTCAGAGATCAGGTATGGTAGTCAAAGATACGACTCCTGGAAGTGAAACCCAAACATATAACCTCGTAAAAGACAAAAACATGGACTTGTGCTGGGCCAGACCTCAGCTAAAGAAGCACCGTCTGTCATGTATATTATATACCTGAACTGATCAGATCTTTCTGTATTTAGACATTTATTTAGCAGATGCTTTTGACCTAAGAAAAAAGGAAAGACCCACTATAAGCATCAGCCAATCAGGGATAACCACCACTTAGGAGTCCTATCAGCGTCAGCCAATCAGGGATAACCACCTGATAGGAGTCCTGATATATCCTCCTGAGACCCAAGGAAAAAAGTGTCCTTCAATTGTAGGTTATTTGTCTTTGGAGGAAATAAGACATCTTACAATTTAGATTTTTTCAAATTTATTTTTATTTTTATTTCACGGCATGTCCTCTTTAATGTACAACAGGAATAAATATGTTTCCTTACATCAGTGAAAAGACAGATGCAAAAACAAAATATACACTACAATGGACATAAATGAATGGGTAGGGTCTCAGGAGGATATAGAATCGATGGACGATGCACAGGTATACGGAGCGGATTTCATAGCTGTCCTGATTAAGTTAGGCAGAGTTAATAATCTCCTACCAGCCAATCAGAATATAGCATCTGCTGCTTCCAGATAAATTCCCAAATAAGGTATACGCAATCTCGCTCGTTATTACATGGATGCACAAACATACAGAGTGCAGACAAGGCGGAAGTGGAAGATCTGATGAACGCGGTAGGTGGGGCTGTCAAGTCTCACGCATTGACCGTGAGACACAGGCTGCACCCCCAACAGATGTAATCTCACCCCAAACTTCTGATGAAACTTGAGAGCCTGGGGGGATAATTATGCTCTGTAGCAGAAAGCTGTTATAAATTACCAAATAAGTTCGGTGTATTTAATCACCCTGAAAACAGTTTCAGTGAATGGTCATAGTGATTGAAGACCCAACCTAGAAATGGTAGGTCTGAAAACTTCCAGGGGGGGGGGGCATATGTAGTGTAAATATATGTAAAAATTAAGCTACGAAAATGCCTTTGTGTGAGGTCATATCACTCATCTTTAAACATTTAACGGTTGCCTCCTAATTACAGCCAGCGGTGCTGCTCGTAATGACTCATAATGCTGCTCGTAATGACTCTCATAATGCTGCTTGTAATGACTCTCATAATGCTGCTTGTAATGACTCTCCTAACAAATCCAAACTCCACCGGGAGCATCTGTGGAGTCACACTGACCGACAGACCTGTTTGTTTCCGAGTGACTCTCATTCCTGCTCCTGCAAGCCTCAGCCATTTCTCTCCGGAGGATCTTTCTGGTGTGGAGTTTATGGAGGCTGATTAATCTCCATCAGACACGTAGTGACGAGTGCCCCCCCGGTCTGCCCCCAGCCTCTGGGCCCTCAGCCACGCTGGACCAAACCTCATTAAATGCAGCCTTAAGGGATTGCCCATGAGCTGCTCTGTATCGTATCCCTCACAGCAGCAGGTAAGTGGCATGGAGGACCTATACGACGGCCAAGGGAGTCCCAAGTCCCTGGAAGAAGCAGACGGCCCTGCTCACATCTTCGGGTGTCAAGGCATTTTACTGTGTTATTCAGCAAAAGTACAAAAAAAAGGTATTATTGTATATTAGAAGCCATAGCACCTATTTGTTGTAAGCAATGCAGGAGGGTGAGTATTACACACCAAGTCTGTTTGATTTCTGCGTAACACTGAGTGCTGCATAGACCTTAGTGCTTCTGACTGGCACATCACATGCCAGGTTTTGGTTTATTTGCACGGCGTTTGGCAGGATGTTGAACGGCATGAACATTCAGGTGGAACAGTTGGACTCCACTGTTACATCCCCAACCGAGCGCCGCCACGGCCAGCGGGAAGAGTACTGTTTCTGTCCTGACCGGCCAGTAATGACCTGTTTTTTGCATCTGCGCCGCGTAGCCAATTCTGTCAAACACCCACACCCTGCCTTTTCTCACGTTTCCGCACCCGACTGGGGCATGCCAGGCCAAGGACCTGAGCGGTAGGCCTGGAAGCGGGCGAGGGGCCCCACACGCTCACCGCGGCCAGGGCCCCACACATGGAGCTGCTTATACTGGGGGCCCCTCAGAACACACAAGTCTTTATGGGTAATTAATCACCCCATATACCGAGGCTACCCAACCCCCACAGCTGCTGCGGGCGACGAGTCCGAGGCTATACACGTGACCTGTCAGTTGTGCTATTCATCACCCTGTTACAGCAGGCATTGAAGGCCAGTGGCAATGAAGCTGTCTCTGATAGAGATGTTTTTGATTAGAGCTTCCAAGGAGATGTCCCAAACAAGCGTTGCCATGAACTTGTGTGTTTGGTTACAAACACAGAAGGGAGAGTGCTGCTGGAGCCAGGTGCTGGAATGTTTTCTTGTGTACACTCCTGCTGCCATGGCAACAAGGGACCCACGCCGGCTTCCTGTTCCCTGCTTGGAGACGAGTGTGTGTGTGTGTGTGTCAGTGTGTATGTTGGTGGGCGTGTCCTTCCTGCTGCGCATGTGCTCAAGGGACATGGCGCGCCCATGAGAAAGTGCGATTGTCATCTCAAATAGCATCTTCCTGCCACGTGCTCAGTGACAGACAGGGACACACAAGGGAGCCAGTGGGGACAAACAGCTACCCTCGTTTCCTTGGAGATGAGGCAGGTGAGGGTGGGAGGGGGGAGACAGAAATATCACAAGGAGTCTCGGGAGAACCAATAGCTGCTGCCTGGGGACCTCTGTTTGTTCTGTGCTGGAGCCCCCGATTGGATGGTGCCCAGAAACGCAGGGTTACGGCACAAACAGAGCTCTGTTCCTGCAAGAGTGCAATCCGGAGGGTGGGGTTGGGGCGGAGGGTAAAGGGCCAGAAGCTGGGGCATGAGGAAAACTCATTTTCGACACGAAAAGAGAAATAAATAATAAATAATAAATAGGGCAGAGAGACTGAGGCACAAGTGACAGGTCATGTACGGACGGCTGCCGTGCTCAGAGCTTTCACAGATGGACCGTGCATGTAGTTAGAGTACGGAATACATGTATGTTTGTATATAAATGCACATTTTCATGTGTGCAAGTAGAAAAAACTATGAGTCTGGCATTTTTAGTTTTTCAGACCTGCAGCCTCAAAGTAAGTGATTCAGAAACACATCCATGTGTCCCCCTGAATAACTTTGCTTGGTGTGTATTTAATATTTCCAGTTTTGGGAGCAGATTCACAATGTCAATACAGAGATGCAAAAAAAATGGAAATGTTAGGAGCCAATTCTGGAAGGTAATGGGACAAATGAGTGAAAATTATAATTGCCAGTGATGAACGACGGCGGGATATTCCACAGGGGTTCGTGCAGCCGGGATGTCAGGCCCCTTATTTTTCGAATTAAAAAAATAATAATGTGTTTTTAAGAGGAATCTGTTACGCGGATCCTCAGACTGCCGTTTACCCTTTTGGAGAAGCTTGTGTTAAGTACATATGCGCCCTATTCTATTTTTGAAAAGCCTTCACTGTATTCACCTGTTGGAAAGCATATTCAAATTTCACTGGGGCAACAGTTGTCACACTTTACAGAAGGAGGTAGTCAGGTGACTGTGTTGCCATGGTGACCAGATCCGGGTTCGGTTGCTTAGAGATCCAAGGGATTCTTCAGTTTGAATTTGTAAAGTGAAGAGACACAACCTATGGGGTACTTGGAAGAAGGGCAATTCAATTCCAATTACATTTTCAAGTTCAATTGCAGCAGGTCATTTAATATGTACCAACAGTTCCTGTAGCACATAGTGAAACAAACAAAAGCGACTCTCAAAATTTGAATAATTTAGAATTTGAGATTTTAATAAGGGAAGTAACAAGATTAGCTGGAAAGTGAATTTTCAGGACAACAGAAGAGTTAAGGCAGATAGATACAATCAAAATGGCAAAACAATAGATTTTATGACTAAACAGTGTTATACAGCCAATAAGCCTAATAGCACTAAAATATTTATTTCACAGTGATTAGCGGAAGACGTTTCTGGAATCTTTTGGAGATGACAAAATATTTTAGGCACAAAACTACTTCTATTTCCTGTTGGCCAAATTCCTGTTCAGCACGCAAGGTGTTTTTTTCAATCAATTGAGAAATCAACCAAATATATATATATAAAAAAAAAAAGTTTATGACTAATAACAGACTGTCACAAATCATCAAGCCCCTCTAATGTAAAGGTTTAGCTTAATACTGGGCATTTTCAGCGGCCAGGGAATAAGAGTAAATGGCTTGTTGTTAGTGAATTCTTTTTTTTCTTTAACATATATATCCAGAAAGGAAATATTTGCAGCGGTCTCCATCATAAGCAGATTACCCATAATCCCCTATATACAGGCACACAGACTCTGCATGTATGGCCATGCATTAAGATCGTCCAGTAAAATCAACGGGAACGCAGCCGTAGAAGGCATGATGAAGACGGAGGAGGACACTCTTCCTCGTCCCATACGCTGCAGGGCACGACTCGTCCGTCACGGGGTACTGAGCTGCACTTTGGGCCTAATGTCAGACTTGGTCCAGACCTGCCAGAGTCGTGTCGGGGCGGGTGGGGTGCAGGCCATCAGCCAGGACTACTGGGCCTTCTCCTTCGTCTTGACCTTCTCCTCGTAGGTGCCGGCGTTCTTGTAGGCGGCCACGTAACCCGTGTTCTCCACCAGCTCCTCGCGGCCGCCGCGGCCTTTACCCTTACCGGCCTCGTCGAAGCGCTCCTTATGCGAGCCCGTGTACTTCGTGGTGTCCGTCAGCCGGTCTACTGCCGCCGTCTTGGAGACTTTCTGGCGTGCATGCAAACGAAACACGCAAAGGTCAATGCCCGTCGATGTGGCACTTCAATGCGGACAGTCACACGCGACCTTGGCTGTCAACGAGAGGCTGCAGGCGGGCCGGGGCGGGTGGGGGGAGTAAATGCTTGGCGTTTGCACCCCTTCCTGAAGGGCAAGAAGCGTCAGGCCAAAAGCATTCGCTGTAACCCAAGTTGCAGCTCTCAGATTCAACAGTCATAATGATGGTATTAATACAGCATTTGTCAGCGTATTGGTGTTAGTTGCAAACGTCTCCTTGGCGCCAGACGGCGCCTCTTTCCAAGTTTCTTTCAGAAGCCTTGGAGGCCCTGCTTTCTGTGAGTGTCAGCTGTCGTGAAACACTACAGTTACGCCATGGTGTCGGGGGTGTGGGGGGGGGGGGGCGGTAAGGGGAGTGAACAGGCTTCGGGAGCTAGTCTGAAGAAAAGCATGCTGAGGTCTAGTAATACTACCTCAGTGTGGACTTGACAAACTCTGACCACGCCTGACACCGTTTCAAGTTCTGAACAATGACATCAAGACAGATCTAAAGGATTGCAAATGACGAAGGGAGGAAAAAATCTAAATCACACCAACAGGAAGTGACCAATTCATGGAAACTTGGTACAAGCTCCACTGTTACCTCCCGTCGGTGTATTCTGTGGTCCTGTCTGCCACGCCCATCTCTATAGCCACTGTGACACATTTACGCCAACAGAATGACGGGGACTTTGCATACAAAAAAAGCCAGTTGCGGCGATCGACAAGTATCCCTATGTCACAGCAGTCTTGTGCACCCTGCAAACATTTATGGACTTTTACAATATAAACAGGTGTTACGTCATCGTGGATGTATCACGGCTTCTTGTCATTAAGATAATTAATCCGCTTGAAGGGGCAGGTGAATTGCGGGGGGCTGTGTGATGAATTAGACGAAAGTTCCCATCTTTGAAAGGTTAAGTTCTGGAACTGGGCCAGAGTAGAAAATTTCTGACCATCATTCAAAGGATCGGGTTACAAGGGGATTAGGAGTATTTTCTTTGCCTTTCTAACAATTAAATACCTACATAAATCGCAATGCATCCTACACACAGTGATGTTACTTCATGTATTACTGGTATTAGCAGATGGACTGCGATACTCCCAGAGTATAAATAGATTGTTCCTCTGTTCTTACCGTCACACCAGCATTTGAAGGCTCCTTCCCCTCAATCAGCTTCCACATGGACTGCAGAGCCTCTTCCTTGCTTTGACCTTTGAATCTCTTTGGGGCCAGCTCTTCCAGAGCCTTCTGAAACTCCTCGAAGGTGATTACTCGAGATGTCTTCGCTCTGTCGATTAAATGAGTGCCATAAAAATAAAACATTCAGAGCAGCGAGGAGACATCTCGGGGTGGAGAAGCAGAGGAGCTACATCAGTCAACTCCTGTCATGCAGCTTCCAGCTCAGAGTGACTTTAGGACAAACTCACTTCACTTTTGAGAAGACGATGTCCACATCGGTACCAGTGATGTTCTTCCCGTCAATGACCTTGCAGTCCTTGCAGAGCTTGGCCCAGTTTTTGCCATTCATCTCCTTCCCTACAGCTTTGGTGTCTCCATGTACTGCAAACTTCTTGAAAGAAGTTAGGAGCTCATCCATGTCTGCACCCTCAGCCATCTTGAGGTGTTCTGCGGCACAGAATAGAAGGCAGGCGTCATATGAACACGCCGTGTAGAACCGTGGCAGAGCCAAATCACCTGTCATGCCTTAAATAATCATTTTGAACCAAAGGGACTCTAAAGTTGACCATATTTTGTTCTGTATCAGTCATCATGACAACCAGCCTCCACAAGACATCTGGACAGCTTAAGCACATCTGCTAAGAGAACGCTCATTAAATGCATTACCTTGGCAGAAGCAAAAAAGAAATATATATATATATATATATCCATCCATGATTTCAGCCAATAAGACATAGGAGCTTCAAGCTTATATACACAGACAGATACGAAGGACTGGCAACCAAGATATTTCAATTCTCTCTTAAGTTTCCTTAAATACTAGCTTGAGCATTAATTCCATTAGTTTTATACAGCAACAAATATATTATTTGTGATGACAGATATTCCAGAGCACAGAGATCGTGTTTGTATTCATAAAATTTTGGAAATAATTTAAAATAAGGAGAATGTACAAGCAGCCCGTTGCAGACAGCGCCTGGTTTGCCCTGTCATTTCTCCACCATTCTCAGAGGACCGAACCAGCAGCACTCACTCCACAAAATCCATTTTACAGCCGAGCAATTGGGATCTTGCTGGGTTTACACATCCATTAAGCTGGATGCAAAGTGAACGTCTGCCAAGAGCTGAGAAGGCCATGAGGATGACATCTATGTCTGCAATGCATGCGGAACCCTTGCTCTGATTGGAGGAGGCTGCCAGGGCTTGATGCATTTGTTTGACTTTTAATCTTGCTTATGTTTATGTCACTGAGGGGCGGGCTGCAGAGAGTGCTGGGGCGGGGGGGGGGGGGGGGAAAGGCGTCGCAAA
>JAODUD010000008.1:10903108-10920469 GCA_026784285.1 Stomatorhinus walkeri
ACAGAGAAGGGCCCTCCTGGGGCGTCCTCGGGGCAGCACAGCAGGACTGAAAGACGACACAGAGAAGGGCCCTCCTGGGGCGTCCTCGGGGCAGCACAGCAGGACTGAAAGACGACACAGAGAAGGGCCCTCCTGCGTTTTACACATCACACAAGCTTTTCTGCTAAACCCAAAAAGCTTTCTATTCCAGCAATACTCCCGAATCCACCAGATTCAACTAATTATTTTGATTGAATCCATTTAAAATTTCCGTCTGAGACCTTAATGGCACAGCAAGAGCTGAGGCGGCGGGGGGGGGGGTGCACTCTCTGGAGTAGTACTGTAATTGAATAAGGCTGATGGATGGAGAAGGACTGGGCTTTTATGGACAGACGAGCATGGTCGTGTCTTCAGCTTACGGTTACTCGCTGTTGCTTTTAACGCAAGCCTCCCCCTCCGGAGGGTGTTCATCATAGGTCGTCGTGAGCTCACCACACTTCACAAGGAAGGGGAGGGTGGACGAGGTCCTGACAGGAAACAGATGTCCATCTGCTGGCCCCTCTACCGTAACAAAGGGACACGGTTCCGCGTGCCATGAGGGCAGGTGGGCGACGCTCTGGGCCGCGACGCTCTGGGCCGCGACGCTCTGGGCCGCGACGCTCTGGGCCAGCCTCATGCTGCGCTCCTCACCGTCTCTGAAGGAACCCGCGGGCGTCACAAGCCCAGATGGGGCACCGCCGGCTGTTTTCTTTGGGACGCGAACCAAATTGAGGAAGCGGCTTGATTTCTGAGTGTTTTTCACCGCGTTCCCACGGCGACGGCAACTGCTGAGCGGCTAAGCACAGCAATGTTTCTAAGGGAACGCGATAGCAAATATAAAAGGGTAATCTGACTGCACCACATTCCGGCACAGACTCAAAGTATGTCGCCTGTATGTTAAAAATGTTATGCTGCTCTGATGGCAGTAAGGCCTGTACAGGGACACCTTGACTTTCACCAAGACGCCTAGAAAAACAGCAGTTGAGGGCCGCATCCCATCACATATGCTTCCGTTTAGTTGCCGTCTCTTCGGGATGTAAACGGATGCTGGGCTGCCTGTCGTCCATCTGGCCCCAGGAATCGCACTGTGTGGGCTGCAGCAGACTTTTGGGCTGGAAGACCTAAATCCCACCATCGATCTGCTTTAATGTGCTCGGACGTAGCTGCCCCTGCGCTCACTGCTGGGAAGAAGGAGAAGAAAAAAAAACATGGAAACAACAGACTGGGAATGTGCAGAGACGGAGTAAAGACAGCGGGCACCTGTGGACAATGATGGAAATATTCTATGGGACAATTCATAGGACAAACACAGGAACAAAAGATAATGAAATTAGTAATGCAATGTAATGTAATTAATGTAATGTACTTAAGGTAAAGAACAATATATCAAATTTGAAACATATATACTAGGACAGTGCAAAAAAGTCAACCATCCCACCATCCCATCCCTAAAAAAAACAACCAGACTTACACGCAAAGGAACGTTAGTTTAATTACAAAATACAGACCTGTTTCAGATGTATAAAATTGAGACAGGCATTAAAGATGCAAAGGTCACATAGCTGAATGCTTCCAAAGACTCTGAGAACGTCATATTAACAACAGCAGGCCCTTCGGGTGCATTTAGCTCTGCGGTTAGATTAAATAAAATGTGTATAAAGAGACAATGACATTGATCAGTACAGCTGATTTAAGACAAACATGGATGGACAGGAAAGGGCACTGTCCTGGTCACGTGACCGGCTGCCCACTGGAACTGGCCTCTCACAGACAGTCACAGTCCCCTTTCATTTCAAAATATCTTCACTGACACTGTTATGAAATTGTCACTGTTTCCATGGAGACCCTCACTATTCCGCTGTGGTGCAGGATGACTTCGTGGCAGCTGGCAGGATTGGGGGGGGGGGGCCCAGAGAGGACCGTCCCAGCAAAACAATGCACAATACGTACAGAGCACACAAAGCAGGGTTGTGACTTTCCAGTGAAGGGGGGATGGGGAGTTTGTACTGGGCCGTCAGATCACAGCTGTACACCAGAGCTGGAACCCCCATGAGAGCTGAGAGCTGCATCAGGAACAGAAAGTCCCAGCGATTTCAGTGGCGTGTGTCATCTGAGAAAACAAACTACATTGATGATTGGAGCCAGGGAAGATCTCGGCCAATGAAAAGCAAAAGTTATTTTAAGCGATTGCTGCACACTAACTGAGAATAGGGATATATAAAAAGGCTTTTGTAAAACATCATCTGGATTAGCGAGTCTTGGACTGGCTCACTGATTTTGACCTCGCTATTGTGCTTTGACCCTGGCAGAGGTGATTGGGGAGGGGTCACTGCTCTGGTTTGGCTGCAGCACTGGGTCTTATGACAAAGTCCCCTCTTTACAGAGCTGAATCCAGTGAAGGCCACTGAGCACACATACACTGGAACATATAACACCACACCTAACAGGGACCACCGGCTGAACACCTGAATTTCAAGCCAAAACTTCAGGCTATATTAGGAGGTCTTGATCATGGACATAACGGCAGGTCTTGATCATGTTAAGGACCTTACAGCGAACCAAAGGAAGCCGTGTGGATGGTCTCCTGAGCCGTTAAACCTGCGGTCTTGGTTCTGCATTGGTTAAGCAAAAAAATAAATGAATTAGAAACAGGTTGTTACTCGCTGGCAGTGTGGATGGGAGCCGAATCCTCTTCAGGAACCGAAAATAAACCAAAATGACGGGCAGGATGAAAGCGAGATTGCTCTGGCGGAGCTCTCTAGGGGGCTGCTGGGCAGCCGGCACCTGGCCTGGCGCCGTGCTGCCGTAGCCGGCATGTTACCGGGACCTTTTCATTTAGGGTTTAGCAACAGCAGGGAGAAAACAGAGGCACCAACCAGAAGGGTAAGCCGTTCCCTTTCCACGCGAACTCCAGCGCCAGTCCCATGCCACTTACCGCTCATGCAACGCGGCACACACGTCGCATGGGGCCCTGCGCTCCTGCAGCTCCCAGACTCCTCTGCAGCCTGAAAGCATCCATGCAGCGTGACACAGGGGATGTGCCCACGTCATGGTGACGCAACCGGAACGACTGAACACAGTGCCGCAAGGCAAGCCCATTTATTCAAGCCGCCATCGGGAAATGCTTATGGGCCGAGGCGAACAGGGAAGGCTGCGAACATAAACACAGCTGAATTTGGCTCAGGCGTTTCGCTCTCCTTACACAGGATGCAGAATTTTTCTTCGTGCAAAACTCCCAGCCAATCCACAGTGACAATCACAACACAGGGATGGATGCAATAGTACAAGAGAAAGATTTTTACAAAAGTGCAGGAGATGGCTGAACAAAATTTGAAAGTGGACATATATATATATATATATATAAAAAAAAAAAGAATCTATATTTTGAGGTAATGCAATTGTACCGGGGAACAAATTTACTTCCATATAAATAAATAAGCTATGGTCTTTCAGAAAAAGAATGTTTATAAGCTTTGGCATTTATAATAAGAATAAATAAAACATCTACTATAAAAATATCTCTTGGAGTCATAGTATTAGGAAATGCAACGATTCACTAGGAATGAGGATTCCACCGTCACCTTATTGTAGGAGTGCTATAAGCGTGTGGAGACACGCTGCTTTAATAGCACCAGTGGACCAAAGGCATCACACGGCATGTCCTCCAATCGGCTGCAAGTGGATAAGCACCAGAGTCAGGGAAGCCCCGCCCACCACAGCCCAGCCTCCCTACGCTGAGTGGGTACCTGTCCTGAGGCTGGGCCCATCCCAAGCGCAGGGGCTCTGTCCACTACTCCGGCTGACGAACACGGCAGGCTCCTGGGCTACCATCTCCAGCGTTTGGCCAGCTGGCCTGCTCGGGGGGGCCTTGCGCTTGGGCCTGGGCTGTGGGGAGGTCGCGTGCCGCACGGCGGCGGCAGGGAGCGAGGTGTGGCGGAAGGCCGAGGCAGTACGGGCCGTACGTGGGGGCCGGGACCCCACCGGGGCGGCGCTGCCCAGTCGTGCCAGAACCACAGGAATCTCCTCCAGGGACTCTGCAGAGTCAGAGTGATATTCAGCGGGGGGGCCGGCTGCCCGCACGGGGGCCATAGGGGGCAGGGAAGCCCGCACAGGGAATGCTGGGAAGGGGAGGCCCTGGCTCAGGGCGACCACGCAGGGGTCTACAGGAGGGAAGAGCAGGGACACAAAAGGAGGCCATCTTTCAAACACAGGACCACCATGATGCTAAGATGCTAAACAGACCATTGACGTTTGCCGCAAAAATACAGACACTGAATGAGCTACAGTCAGGTAGTTACTTGCTTTTAATAAGTGTGAAACATGTACTTGAAAGACAAATTCTTAGTAAATGCAGGCATGAGTACTGAAAATGATTCAGGTCGATGTGTCCTGATCTGCTGGGCCTCATCTCCCACTCAACCCCCACCCTGGTGACATCATTCTCCAAAGAGTGCCTTGTGGGGAGGTATAAATCTTGCCTGAAAGCTATGCACTGCAGAGGATCCAAACCGCGTCCCAAACTATACGAGTGGCTTGCACTGTTCCCTCACAATTAAGAAAGTTGGGTGTTCAAATCCCATCCTTTGCGCAAGTGTGGAGCTGGCGTAATCTCCCTGCGCCCTGTGTGTTTCCTGTGTGGAATGTACCCCTGCCTGGGACAGCCCCCAGGGGCCTGTCGTGACCCTACCAGAGACGAGCAGCTGGAGAATGGATAGATGGATGGGCGGAATCTGAACAGTGTCCCAGAATCTGAATTATTCTTTCACAGTAATTGTGGCACTTTATACTGTATATACTTTACTATACTAGGTCTTTACTAAAATTAAATACTACCATTTAAAAAGCTAAATATCTAAACACGCTACCAGCAGAATGCCAGCGGCAGTGAAGACATGTAACCAATCATGGGTAAGCTACCTGGAAGACCACAGCACAGTGTGTAGTCTCACCTGGCTCCACAGCGTCCGCAGGGGCCGGCCTGCTGGTGGACCCCCCGGGTCGATCTTCGGCAAGCTTGTGCACCTTCCGTTTCTTCCTCTTCTGTGAAAGGGGAGATCAATGCTGTTTACAGGACGCATCCAGACATACACATCAAGTCCACTCACACTGATGATTCGATGCCCCAAAATAAACCAGGAGGAGTGTAAACACCACAAACACAGGCATTGTCCAACAGCCGTTAGCCTGCCTGCTAAGCCGCTCGCCATCACTCCAGTACAGAGGTCTCCCACTCCCGGAGATGGCCACCCCCAGGGCTCGTACCTGTGTGTGTTTCTGGGGGTGACGGTTCAGTTCGTGTTCAGCGTACGCAACAGGAAAATGCTCATCTTCCGGTGTCCGGGGAGACAGACTCCTCACACGCCCATTACCGCAAAACCTGCATCCCAGCAAGAACCAGAGGGAGAGCGGCCTTCTATGAGAACAATGAGCTGAAAAGATCTCAGCTTCTACAGGACTCATACACTGCTATCGTGTGGTTTTTTTTTTCTTCCATTTCTGAGGTTTCAGAAACATGCTTCATGGAGGAGGGTTGAAGGAATCTATAGTGCTGAAGAGCTTATGAACTGAAAAGCTGCAAATTGTTGCCCACCAGCTTAAGAAACACTACTTCAGGGCAAGAACTTTGCTGTGGAGGCGCAGGTTTACAACAAACCGATCCTGTCATTATTTAAAGTATTTGTAAAGCCACTGCACTCCAGTGCAACTATCAATGATGCAGTTGCATACACAGTAAACAAATTTTTCCTCAGAAATATCTACATGGAGGGACACACCCTTTGCAAGACCATGATGAGCCAACTTCAGGTCGACCACAACTGCCCCCCTCTTGATATACGCGCCTCTATGTGCTGCAGCGTAATACTCCTGAGATACTGAACAGAATCCTCCATAAACGTTAGTTGGACGGCAATCGTTTGAAAGTCAGGCGGGACCTGGATGCCTTGCCGGTTTCGGCCAAGCCGCCATCACCACCCAGGCATTATTCCAACAACTGTAATAGTAATTGATCCTTCTGCAGGGCACTTATGGCTATAAAGTGCACTCTGATGTACGATATACTAACCGGTGCACTAAGCTGCACAACTGCACTCTGACACTGACTGACACTGCAAACCTGCAGTGCTGCTTGCCACCGTGTCCCAAGCGGGAATTACAAATCTTATGCTCAGAATGACAACATATAGGATAGATTAACAGCCTACACAATGTATTTCAGAAATGCACTGTTCTATACCCACTAATATGGAGGACACACTGTTCTCTAATTTAAGTCTTGCAATTATACACGCATACAATACCCACTGTTGTTCTTACCACAAATTATCCAAGTCATGGGAAAAGAATTTGATTTACTGTATTTTGTTTTTCCTAAGAAAACAGACTCCATGGCAACAGCTATGATGTCTAATTTGTCATCTCTGTTATGAATTTAACGTTAATGCTAAATGAGCGACTGTTTATTGTGTGTAATGAAACCTGCACCAACCGGTCCACTGTAATGACAACAGATCATCAAAATCTGAAGTCAAGGTTCTCACTTACACATTTTAACATTTAAAACCCTCAAGCTCTAAGGGAAAAAAGACCAATGGATTAAAACTTCCTAAATCCTTTTGAATTTGGAGTAAACTTGTTTCCTCAAAAGAATTAATTATGTATTGAATAAAAGACAAATTGTCAGCAGTTGCAGATTTCCTATTTCGTAGTAACGCAGTAGCGCAAAGTGTCGACAAGCTGCCATACTCTCGCCTGTCAAACTGAGGCGCTGATATCATGCTCTTCTTCCTGCTCATTTACAGGGTGATTTAGGTGACTGTCGAGCTCCCGCCCAGAGACACGACACGGCTGCCCCCCCTCCCATCCGCCCGAATAAACTGCTGCTGAGAACGGGGGGAGGTCATCTGTAAAACAGGTCCTGTGGGAAGCTTACTCTGGTCCTGCTCGGGTTGCCACAGCAACGGACTCCTCCACACCCATCTCGGCATTGGTGTAACCCAGCGTTCCTGAATAGCTCACATCCTGGTGCAGGGTGGGAGGGGAAATTGTGTTAAATATCATTTCCTTATCAAGTAATGGCACATACATATCATTATAAAGGCAAGGGATTCTGGGTAAGGACCTACTTCCTGGGTGGATAGTGGTACATTGTAATTTATAATACAATAAACCACATCCAAATCTAACAGGTACATTATTAAAAAAAAAACTTAAAATAAAGGTAAAATAATAATTACAGAGTAAATGTTTTTAAAATCTGCCATGAAAACCTAATCGAGACATATATTTTTCTTGATTGATAGGTACTACTATCTGAAAGCTCTTTCTGCAGCAACAAAATACCCAGTGAAACCATTTTATATGACTGGTGAGAGGTGAAGATAGCCCTATTTCAGCTGAGCCTTCTCACGACAGTCTAGTGACTGAAGGACAGAGTCGCTATCAATGAGCCACCAGTCTGATTCAGATGGGGGGGTGGAACCCAATCCATTGGGTCCCCCGGTAGCATGGAGGAGCAGCAAGGACACATGGGGAGACGATTCACCCACAGATGCAGCCAGCACAGATGACGGACATTTCAGTGTCACCCTGAAGTCGCTTAGGCACGACTGGCAGCTGACTCTCAGCTTTAGAATAAAGGTCAGAGGGCTTTGAGGAATCATGCCAAAAGCAGATCGCACCATGTGAAAATCATGACAATGTGCTTCTGTTCACATGTCATCAAAAAAGATAAATCTGTCTCTCTCCTCCCCACTCCCCCCAAGTCTGCCTGAACAGATATTTCAAACAAGGAAACAGAAATACGGAGCATAAAATGTCAAACTGTTCATAAGAAATTAAATCTTTCAATCCGTCATCAAGTGCATTTAATGAGAATCTGACTTGGAATGAAACAAAAATAAACATTTGGAGAAGTTGCACTGATATTAATTAAATGCTGTCCAATGTCCAAAAGGCATTTTACTCCTCTCTCTCGATGGTAACTCTACTCCGGAAAAGGAAATCACCTCACTGTCACACCCCCAATTTCCTCTGCTCTGCGTTTATCGGAAATGGTGCTACACTTCCAGGGAATGTATTAATTGCCCTCAGAGGCAATGAGTCGCCCACAGTTTCCGCACATTGGTGCATGGTCAGGTGTTACGCCAATACCATGCTACCCGGTGACATTCCTGCGGCGTGGGGCATTGCGGATTGATGGCAGCATTTCCATCGTGGGGAGCCATCAGTGACTCTCTGCTGAATCCGCGAGCCACGGTGCGAACAGACATGCCCATGAAGCGAAATCGCAGGCATGATCATCCTCATCCATCAGGCAGTGACAGACCAGCACTGGCTACAACGTAAATCCCCCATCATCCTCAGCTGTTAACACCAGTCCAGCACCTGTCACCTGTTCTATCTGACCTAACAAAATGGCGGAACTGACTTCAGTGTAGGACGAACACCGCCCCAAATTCAGCCCAACTGTCCCAGGTGACTAAATGGACCAGACCTGAACCAAAACACCGCATTACACACAGGGTACTGACCTACTCAAACCCAAGTGCATGTGACCAAGTGCCGTTTCGGGGTCTTGGTTGATGAACAAGCTAACCCCATTTTCCACACGGTGTGCGTTTGACCTCCCAAAAACACATTTGTCATTTCGGAGAGGATTGTTTAAAAATTAATGAAAACAACAGGTGTGCTTGCAAATGGGAGTTCGGTTTGGGGGCCCAGGTGGATAAAAGGACAGTAGCCCGCGGCAAGCGGAGATGAGGCAATGCTTCTCCTACTTTAACCAAGCAAAGCCGTTTGTGGAAAGCATTCGAAGGCTTGTCTCCCATTTTTTCACATAAGATCAAATTTCCAGGACTTGATTTAATCTTCAATGGCAAGTGGAGACAAGGAGAAATGCCTCATGGCAGGTAGATCAATTACCGACTGCTTTAGAACAAGACCGAGTCTTTCATATCTCAAGGGTAGAAGAAAAAAAAAACGTACGGCTGATTTTTTTTTTCTTCAATTCTCCTGCCAAAGTTCTCATCCTCAGAAATGCTGATACCAGAGTGTGGGCAGTAAATGCTTGGTAATGGGCACATGTGGGCATTGACCTCCCAGGGAAGTTACGATTTAAACCCCCACCTACAGGCAGAAAGCGGTCACAGAGCTGCCACACAGACCATGGATCAAGCAGTGCTGACAGAGGTTAAATGACAGACATCTGAAGGCATTCCTACCGGCCAGAGACCCCCCACCTTCGTCGGCTGGTGTCTGGGCGGTGCTGGGTTGCTTTCCGAGGGCCGTTTGGCAGATCCCTTAGGGTCCTGGCGATGCCGTTGCCGGACAATATACTCATACGTGCTCAGCCTGTTCCACACTGGGTCAAGAGAGAAGCAGAGGGAAAACCAGAGGACAGGCAACAGTATGAAAGATGTCATTATTAGTGACTGTCCTCAAACTAAAGTACATGGAATGCAAACATCAAGAAATCAAGTAATGAGCAATGGTCCTTCATTGTTTTGCATTGGCCACTACAACTTGCAGATATTTGCACACTGTTTACACTGCAGGCTGCTTATTGTGCATCCATGTTCTACACTTGCACTACCATTGACACTAATAGTTATTCCAGCTTCTGATTGGGGATTATTCCAATATCCTTACCTATTGGGATATTTCCCCTGTGCATCCTTTTTTTAAAATCATTTAAATCTTAAACCCTTCCTAAAGTGAAGCTATATGTAATTCACGTTTGTAGTGAGATGTAGATTGGTGCTGTAACAAAAAAATTGCAAAGCCTGTGGCTTCCTGTGACGACAGACTGAAAGCTCGTTTCTCAGCACGGGAAGCAGTGAAAGTATCAGGACAGCGCCGTGCGCTCAGGGACTAGCCGATGCCACCAGATGTTTCAAAGCTACTCATGCAACAAGTGCAGGTGGACCAAGTCATAATTTTAACAGAAAAAGCATAGAAGCACGTGTAAAACATTCATTTTCCTGAGCATAAACCCATCTGGGATCATCCACTTATGTTCCATGTTCAAATAAACTCTTCGCTTTTGCCATCTTGTGGCTACACTGGGATTTGCATGTAGCTGAAGCCGAAACCAGACTGTTGCTGATCCATCAATTTGTATTAATGCGAGACGTGCTCATGCAGGTTAGGTAGGGCACTCTGTGCATGGTGGCATTTTGGGACAGAGGCTTGGGACTGAAGCAGGAGCTACACAGATAGTAATAAGGCTCCACTTCCACTGAACCGGCGCATGATAACGAAAGATTCGTTCAATGCCATTTCAACATTTAAATGCAAGCTTTGGATTTGTCATATAGCACAAACCACCGCCGCTAGCCTGCTACACTAACATGTTTTTATTATAGTTTTGCAACAGACTATAGTTTGTAATAAACTTTGCCAGTTGCTCTGGTATGGATTCAATTAGACTTGAGCAGCGTCTCCAATTTCTAAGGTAGGTCAGCAAGACAATCTGCTCTCTTGATTTTAGGTTTTATCCACATACACATTTGCTATGTCTTTGGATGGTAAAGTATACAAATGAATAAAAATAATTATCTAAAGAAAAATCTTGTACTTAAAAAAAAATAATTAAATAGAGATGAGGTCAGGCTTCCTACCTCTGGCTGCACTCACATGCAGTGTGTAACTATGGAGACACTGGCAACTGTAAATGCTGACTCAAACCTGGACAGGGCCTTACTCAACTACATATGATTTAAACAAAAAACTGTAGATTTGTAATTAGGGCTGCCATGATTAATAGACACTATAAATGATGTTGACAATCAATTGAGGCTGAAAATGTGCTAAAATCGATATTTTAAAATTGCCGCTTTTGTTTTTTTTTTAATTATTTTAATGAATCTTCCATTGTGAGTTCTAAAACAATTCAATTCATTATAACAAATGTTTTCCTTGATTATTACTGTGTAATTATGGGAGTAGTTCAAATATTACAACACAAAAAGGTGGTTTTACACTGCGCCAAGTTTAGATGGCGTACTACAGGGGCACTGGCGGGAATCACGAGCGCCTGAAGATAAAAATACAGGCACTATTCTGGACCGTCAGAATAAGCAAAACCACCGTAAGTGCCGTTGTAGCCTATTGGAATACATTCATTATTAAAGCCATAAAGTTGTCTGCCTGCTACCTTACAATCTCCATTTGAGAAAATGTTTAGGCTAAATTCTGGGCTTATTCTACGTGGAATGACGGTGCCGGTGTGTACCACAGCATGGGGACTTGACTGGACTCCTGCTATTATCGTAAACTAAAACAGACACTAAATGAAAGAAAATAATTCATGAACTGAAATAACACTGAAAACTATTTACAAAAAAAGTATCGTTTAATAAGCCTAAGGGTATTCCAAATTCATACAGACCACTAACTTTTGAGTATCACATTAATATTTTATGCATACTAATCTGCTTATTGAGGGCAATATTATGGGCGAAAATAATGCTCGTATAATGCCAAAAAGCCAGCGTCCATTATCTAAAGCCTTGCAATAACAGTTTGTTGTAGTCAAAATACAATTAATTAAAATGGTGTATTTGATTTTCTGGAGGAAAATTATAATCGGCTGCATTAATCGACCAATTGGTAAAAGAGTCAATAGATTAATCCCTAGAAAAATAGACATGGAGTAAGACTGCTGCAGAGGGGTAGACATCACAGAGACTTACTGAGGTACATGTGGAAGCAGAGAAGGTGGCTGAGCAGTAGGGCGGACAGGAGGCCCACGGCCACGGTGACGCCAGCCAGTGCAGGGATGACTGGACCACTGGTGGAAACCGGAGCCACGGGCAGGAACACGAACCACACCACGGTCCTGTTGCTCACTGAAGGCAGACGCAGGATTGAGGCAAACTAGAGTACATCTGTCATACAAACGTCGACAAATCTCACAAACGATTCTATTATGAATCATCCTACTACAAGTGCTGAGGGACTGATGTAGTGTGTTGGCATAAGCTCTCTTAAAAGCTCCTAAACTCCTTGAATCAAAAAAATCACTTTATGCATCAACAAACCGCAGCCATTGTTAGGAATGTCACTGTTGGGAAAGTTATGTCCTGAATAAGAACACTTTTTAATTACAGTAACGTTATCTCAATTCTGAGCAAACCTGCGGCTATAAGCACTTTGACAAGTGGTGGAAGGCTGAGGTGGGAAGAGAAATGTCATCATTCTACAGACTGAGAAAAAAAGGGTTTGGGGAAACGACACAAATAGCAGGCGGCAGATTACCTTCGAAATGCTTGTCGGAACGTAGCGTGGAGGGATCCAAAAAGAACTGAATGAATACGTAACTGGCAATGAGTACCAGCAGAAACACTCCCAGCAGTGCGGAAATGACGCTGTACAAGAAAAGCCTGTGGTGAGACAAAGGAGTAACAAAGCATGTTAGATGGGTGCCGACAGGGAAGATGCAAATGGGTGGACGGCAATTTCAGTGACAGCAGAGATGTTCAACGATAGCTTAGCCACTAACCAACCAATAATGCAGATGTACAATGGCTAAAAGGATAGAGAAATACAAAAATGCAATAAATTGTATCACCTTTGTCCACATTGTTGTTTTCAATGCTTGATTATGATTCTAAAGGGTCAACCAGAGTCAGACAGACAGCTATGTATTTTCATCAGAAGTTCATTTTTACTGCCAGCAGAATTTGGACAAGTATCGAATGCTGCAGATTGATGGCTGCAAAACAAGCCCAAATCATCTCCCCTCCGTCATGGCTGGTATGAGGTGTTCGTGCGGATACAGTATACCGCGTTCAGTTTTCTCTACATTTAAATTGAATAAATGACCTTTACCCTGCCTAGCGCCCCCAGGTAGTCGGCCAGAGGTATCAGGGACAAGGAAAAAATCCCAAGTAGGAAGAAACTTTGGAAGCAACCAGGCCCACATAGGGAGTCCATCATCCTGGGGCCGGCAACTCCTTCACATTAAGGTGTTTTTAGCTGGCATCACGTTTCTGGTGCAAAGGCCATTGTAGTGTGTACCTCAGGTACCTACATCAATGTGCAGAGGCGAGCTCTTCGCGGGGGGGTGAAGGGGGTGATACGACGGCCGTGAAGTACCAGTGGGCAGTGAATGGACTCACCAGTAGTTCCTGCTGCCTACGCAGTTGTTGAGCCATCGACAGTGATGGTCGAAACTGGCCACACACTTGTTGCAAGCGCTACAGTGTTTAGATTTGGGGCTCCTTGAAAACAGAGTGAACATTAGGGGAGAGCATAACACCATAATAAAAAGCTACCATTTTAATAGTATCATAGAATTCAACCAAACTCATGCAAAGATCACTACTACTGTCATGCAAAGGATACAAACATTATATCTTACTTGTTTTACAGACACTTTAGTCTAAAGTGGGTTACAGGTAAAAATCAGAGAACAGGGTCAGCCACTGCCTCTAGGAATTTGGGTTAAGGACCTTTCTCTAGGCCCGATGACAGAATAGGGGACCTTCAGATTACAGGCATACAGTCCTGACCCACAGAACCACAGCACGGCGTCGACGTCTCTCGGTCGGCCGAGCCCAGGGTGGGAGGTGTCCTACTCACACATCCACTTCGCAGAGGTAGCAGTGGCAGTTCTCGATGACGTGGGCGTGCTTGGTGCGGTCAAACACGGGCAGGGGCCCTTTGCAGCTCTTGGCCCGGACGTTGCCGTCAGCTGGGTCGATGGACACGGCAGTCAGATGGACGAGCAGGTGACACACAAACATGACGCCGGTGCACTGTGGACCAGTCAAGGGCAAACAGGGCCAGGTGTGGCACCTACAGCACACCTGTCAGAGAGTCACCCTACCAAACAACTCTGCAACTAGTATTTACTTTACACAATGTTGTGCTTTCACTCCATTTTCACTTTAATTTCATTCCATTTCCATCCCAGTGCAAAGAATGCCATCCAGAGTCACCCATTATCGGTTATCATCTATGTGTCCTGGGGATATAATACATATCCTGGAAGGAACCTGAAACTAAGACACAAATACCATAACAAATTACTTGATTTAATATATTTTATTTAGCTATTTACATTGATTGCAATGTTGCTTAGGAAATGTTCTTACCTTTTGACTCAAACAGCTGGAGCCACGCAGGATACATTTTTTTGCCCCCAAGGTGCAACAGCAGAGCCAATGTCCTAAATGCTACACTAACTGAGGCCTGATGCTTAATATCTGTGCTCTACACTGCCAGGCTCCGGTGGGAGAGATGATAACGGTAATTAGGAGTAAGGATACAATGTAGCCAGCGGGAATCCAGTGCGGGGGCAGCAGGGGGACAAAGACGCCGAAGCCCACCACAGCAAAATAAGCATAGAGGAGCCAGGCCAGCAGCTGGAAGGGGTGAGGGGGCCAGCTCCAACCATTGGTGCGGGAGCACAAGGGGAGATCTGGCCTGTGGGCACCTTCCTCGCCCACTGGGGCCGTACGGTTGGGGTACCGGCTACAGAGATCCATCTAAACAGGCAAAGTCAGAGTTATAACCATCTTTACATTCCGGATGGCACTTTTTTGATATCAAAAGTGGTTTAAGGAATAAACATATTAGACTGGGATAATGTTCACCAATCAGGACCAAGACATATTATTCTCTTTTTGCCTGCAACATCTTGCTCTCCATGACACGAATCAGACACCTGTAGCAACAGCCACGGAGCTGGGGGTTAAGGGCCTTACTGAAGTGCCCCGAGACATGACCACTCTGCTAAGGCCAGGGCTCGAACAGACGACCTTCAGCTCACTGAGTCACACATTGTCATTCCAACTCAATTGAATAAATGGCCTTTGTATCACCATATTTGACTGAAGACTTTCGGCATGTTAATCACAACTTATCAAGATTTGCTGAAAAGTGCAGAAAGCGGTTGTGGTGGTATGACCATGAGAATCACTAATGAAACTGAAACTTTGGGCGAGAATCTCATAGGCTTGCCTCTAATTTTTCATCCTATGCAGACATTATACCAGCAGTGATGAAAACATGCCGATTCTCAAAGGGAATATTTTTTCTTCTTTTTTTTTTTTTAATAAAAAAATTTCAGAGCCCTGGAAAGCTGGTGTAATTCTCATTCTAAATGTCATCAAAATCAAAAAATGGTGATGCAAAAACTTTTTTGGTAATTTGTTGAATTAAAATGGAATGGCCCATTCATGAACTAGAATACCATCTTCAGATTACTTTTAAAAAGTATCAAATCAAAGCTATACTTAAGTCACAAAGAATGAAAACACAGTGCCCTTAAATGGTCCAATCTGTGTTCAGGTGCAGCCTTTTATAATTATTTTACCAATGAAGGTAGACTCAGTGCTATTTCTGTACTGTTTAATTTATTATACATTTCATTATTGTATAATAGTTATAAACCACCAAATTCTGCACTTGTAAGTGATGTCAAATCAAAACATGGCAATATATGCGTTACAAAAATGTAATCGCAAGGTCACCATAATTACTAACGTAACGTTATTAATAATGAACAAAACAAACACGGAACAGGTTTAGTACAAGTAAGACTTGAACACTTTCATTTGTTTAACGAACGTTAATCTGTTACTCTTTGGATGGTCGAGTTCAAAACTGCAATAAAAAGCGGATAGTGTTATGTTGAGTTACTCGGTAACAATCTTAAGTCCACTTCCCCAGCCACCAGCGTCAGAGGACTCCTGGCAAATTAGTACAAAACCCGGGAGGTAAAAAACACAACGTACCTTTTCACTGAGGACAAATGACAGCGGACACGTGGTACCCAAATACTGGGGACATGAAGACGCCGGAGACTCAGGACGCGCCCGGACTGGGCGCTCAGCTCACACCGTCATAACGCCCGCTCCGCTTTTCGCACATTAAACCTCATATCCTTCGCCGTCTAGCTACTACAAACACGGACCAAGCGTCATGGCTATTTGCCAAATTCCGCCATCCAAACCACATAATTCAGCTACATTATTCAGCTACGCATCTATTTATTATCATTTTTTATTCTACCATTTAGCTCGTGCAGCAACAGCTGCGCTGCTTGTCCATCCAAATGGGCCTGGACCCTACAAAAGGACCCGGAGCTGCGACCCAAACTGCCACTGCGTTAGCCAGCGAGCTGCCGCTTAGCAGAAAACAGCGATTCGCTTTAGCCTGACAACGTCGATCCCTCGGACGACGATTACGATGACAGATGGTACTATTTTCATTTAAGGTACGTTAACGTCGGAAATGAAATATAATCGAGTTGTTTATTTCCACGGAAGTTAGTAAACTGCAGTCTGCGACACTTAACGAGAAAAAAAGAGATAAATTTTGTTAAATTGGATATCGCCATTCCCTGTCGATGGGCTTTCCCCATCCTCTCTCCATTTGCGCCCTACTTCCGGAATATAAACCGGTTGCCCTGGAAACGAATAGACTCTTCGTGTTCATTGGTCAGTGGGTGACCGCTGCGGAAAAGGGGAAAATAACGAAACAAACCCCCTATAAGAGTAGCTCGATCGTAAATGAGTTACGGATATCTGATTTATAGCTGCTTGTTCAGATCGGGAGGCTCAGGCACCCAGTGGGGGACATGATCTGCAGCCTGAACATAACACCATATCCCTACCTTGTGGTCAACTGTGCCGTCCGCTGTTTTCACTGTTTATTAAATAAAATTTTATTCAGTTATTTATTAAAGTTAATTATTTACAAACTAGAAACTGAGTCAAATAGGCCTATTGAAGTAACCCAAAAAATTCTTATCATTTCATACATCCAATGAATAGAAGAATAAAAAACCCCAGATTGTAGTATAATAATCATTTACATCTACGCCATAAGTAAACATAGCTATTCTTCGGCTTTTGTAAATGATTATAACTGTATCTGTAACAAAAGCCGTACATATAGCAACAACAAAATGGAACAAACCACTGTACTGATGACGAATTATTTTAATTACGTTGTCCTTGTGTGTTTTTTCACACGTCCGATGTTCCATATGTCCATTTTCAGTATCTTTGGCGGAGCGGTGTGTTGACCTCTAGCACCTGATTTGACCGATGGAAACAAAGGTAGGAATATATGAGAAGCCGTTTAGGGAAAACGGAATACTTAACTTGCACATACATTTGCGGAAGGGAAAAACTGCAACTTGCTTACCTTATGTTTTAATACACACATAACCTATTATTTTGTCTACCTATAGCGTACCAACAAACCACTTAGGCCTATGCAAATGTGCAAATTGAAATACTGGTCGTATCAATCCATTAAAATTTCGACTGCGGGGGGGGGGGGGGGGGGGGGGGGGGGGGGGGGGGGGGGGGGGGGGGGGGGGGGGGG
>JAODUD010000008.1:10929138-10940564 GCA_026784285.1 Stomatorhinus walkeri
AGTAAAGGACATGCGTGTGCGGTCGTGTCATTTCCACCCAAGAACACCGCCCAGCATGTGCTAACCTAAATTATTTAATGAATTAAAAAATCTCTAATCTCTGCATGTTCTTTCCGTGTTTTTCTGGGTTTCTTCTTGATAGGTGAATTGGTATCTATAAATTGGAGATTGGAGTGTTTAATTCAGATTAGTTACGTATGTGCCCTCTTAAGTGGCCTGTCCCCAGAAATACGGAAATCCTTCTGATAGCGAGAGAGGTATCACTCAGCAGATTTGACGGGGGTGGATGGTGTTCAACTGGGAGGGGGGGGTGTTCAAAGTCATAATTCTAATTTCAAGAAAGTTCAAGCTATTTTTCTACCAGGCTACATGCCTAATTGGTAACAAAAATTCCTGGGGGGGTTTAAACTTCTTATTATTGTTATACTATGTGACTGTGATGTGCTGGCATCCAGCCTCATACTAATCTTCTTTGGCATAACAAAAGTTTTCTGATTCTGATAAGGGTTGGAGCAGTAAGATGATCAATATTCTTGGGACACGTATCTGCTGAATTGTGGCACCTTGTTCCCCTGTTAGAAGGGACTGAAGGTTTCATTAAAATCTGTTCAGTAATTTTGTATTTCGAAGAACTGACCGTACAGCTTATTAGCTTTGTGCGCGGTAATGGTTCTGGTGCACATGCCGCAAAAGCGCTACCCCAGCCGCGGCCCCCACAGTTAGTGCAGCCTTGTCTTCCCAGTCCAGCCCGCGCAGGGTCACGCAGCTGCACGAGGTGTTTTGCAAAGGGGGGGTGATTAACTCGAGGTCAGCCAAGGACAGGGATGGAGATGTGGCCAGAGGCCATTGTGCTAGTGCAGCAGCAGTCTCAAGTTTCCAAGTGTAATATTTCAACATGTGCTGAGACGTTCAAGGTCACAGGTGGCTCCAAGCTCAGGTGGAAACTTCACGGCCGATCTGGTGGCATTCATGTGCAGAAAAGGATCAAATCATTGAGTTTTTCTAAAAAAAACATGGATATTTATAATTCATACAGGACAGTGAATTCATTAACTCATTGCAAAGCTGGCCTGACACAAATTTAAAATTCAAAAATTCACCTTGTTTGAAATACATTAATATGCTTTGTATACCACACATGAAATTAATAAGCTGTTGGTATAACAATGGCGCACAATTAATTTGCAGTAATTTAATTAGATCAGTCTGATGAAGATTTAATACTTTTTACTGTAGTATGATTACTACAAGGCACTCAATCCATAAATAGTTAATTGTACATAATGGCAAATTATGAAATGATAATTTTCAAATGATATTGTCACGGTGTGCGGTGGGCGAGCGGGTATGCCGGCTCCGGAGGCAGGGATCGGGACGGGAAGCAGGGTTTATTCCGGGTATGTGCAGGACAGAACGGGTCTTCCAAAGAACCACACGAACAACATCACACGCAACACTACAATGGCTGATCTGGGGAATACTGACTGAGACGCGGACTATATAACAAGACAAGCCAGAAGAGATGAACAACAGGTGATCACAATCAGGATCGGACAACGAGGCGGGGGCGTGGCACACACGAGGCTCAGACGGGCGGATCATGACAGATATTATCAAAGTATTTATTTTTTTCTTACAACCCAATGATAAAAAATGTTTCCACATGAATAGCTTTACTTATTATTGTTACCACTACTGATAACTGTGATTGGCTAACACGGCTGTACTGGAGTGTTCCAAGGCCACCCGAACCCTGTCAGCGGAGACCAAACAAATGACTGTATCATGATTATTTGAAATCTATGGTTTTTTTTTTGGTTGAAATTCTGGCATGACTCAGATCGGTCACAATATCCATCCAGGCCTCTTGTCCCATTCAGGAAACTATGGGCACAAAACAGGGAATAAACCAGGATAGGGTGCCAACATGCCAGCTCCACACATGCAGCGTTAGGGTGGAGACTCGGAGCCAGGTGACAGCGGTGCTAAACAGAAACTCAATCTGAGCTACTAAGAACTTTGAAAGCAGTGGTATTTAAGGCAGAGATTAAATGATTATAAGCATCCATGCAAATGCTTGAAGGTTCAAATCCCACCTATGCTCTGTGCCCCCGTGGCTGAGAAAGCATTGCTAAAGTGCCCTTTATAATGGCAAAAAGGCTGCTATTGGTTGCCTGTTACATGATTTAGCTCCATCTAGGGTGTTCCCTTCATCTTTCTTGGTGTGTCCTGTAGAGCAAAAAAAAATGTGATGAAATCTCTTAATGAGTGCCCTTCTAGTGGAGAGATTGCGATGCAGTGCCTTATGCAGTGCCCTTAGAATGGTCTATGGATATCCTTCTAACGGCAAAGTGCAGTCTCTGCCCCCCCTACTTTATTACGTGTCCCAAAGGGTATCCTTTTCTAGAAAGGAAAGGGGGTGCAGTGCTGTAAAGGGTATTCCTATGGAGATAGATTTATGTCTAAAGTAACAGTACTTAAATGTCACGATGATATCGTAATTTTACATTATGCAAATCCCTACATTCATTTGCAAATGCAGCGCTCCGGGGTGATTCCTGTTTTGGACCACGTATTTGGCTGTCTGTTTTCTTAAAATTGGAATCATTGTATTTTTATGGTTTAAACATTTTGTCAGGACTATACCATGCTTAGCTATGAGGAATGCATGTTTGCTAAGCTCAGGAGTTGAAAATATTATAATTATGGGATGTTTTTTGCATATATTTCTCCAGACGTTTTCCACCCTGTTAGGGACATGTACATGGTAATCACAGAATTTAAATAATGTACAAGTCAAACAATACTGAATTTCTCTGGGATACAACGTGTCCCTTTTGCTATGATAAAAGTTTTATTCTTGTAGCATTAACAGTTTTAATTTTATGAAGAGTACAGTGTCAGAATAATGGAATCTGTGCTTTTTTTGTGCCCATTTTGTTGTCTTGTATGAGGTATTTTATTAATTAGAAATAAAAGTATATGTAGATGCATTATATGTATCTCATTTAACAAAATAATATACATATATAACAAACACTTACTGTTGTGATTAGAATATTTTTTTAAATCATTGCCTAAGAGGGTGGAATAGAATATAACAGGGTGGACCGAGTCGGCCTCTTAACAAGGAGATTCAGATTCACAACAACAATACTACTACTACAACTAATAATAATAATAATAATAATAATAATAATACTTTTTGATTATAGCATTATTATTCATTATCATACACAAGAAATACACTCAAATAATAAATCTTATTTTAATGAAAATAAATATTCTTATACACTTTCTAGTCAGTAGGCTACATATCCCATACATAGATTAACAGGGTGGAACCTAACAGGGTGGAATATTTCTAGCTAATTTAGCTTTAGCTCTTTGAGTGAGCAACATTTAGCAGGCACACACTCTACAGCTGATAAGCATTTAAATAGCTATTTTTAACATGTTTTAAAAAACATTTTTTTCTAATAAATATTTCCCATAATATATACTAACAGGGTGGAACTTTAAGGGTGCCTCAAACCGCTGTGTAATATAAAATTGAGAAAAATACAGGAGAGAGTGACAGTTAAAGCTTAGCTTAGTCTTCCAGTTGAATTTCCCCCCAAAAAAACAAATAATGTCACTTCGTGGAAATGGCTGTATGGATTTGTAATCTTTTTAGGGAGCCAAGAAACTAGAGGCTCACAAGGTGGAAAACGAATGCAGGACATATAATATATTATATAATTACAGAACACAAAATAAGTTTCACCAGATTTGTTTCTTTCTCTAAATGTAGTAGGCCTATACCCTAGTCTATCAAAATAATAAAAAATACGTTTTGGTTTTTTATAATTTAATAGTTTATATTTACTGAGGAAGTTGAATATATTGCATTTGGGACATGCTAAAATGAGCGCATATTCCAGAGAAATTGTGCTTTAAAGTGATGTAAAAAGATAAAAAAAATAGTAATAAATCTTCGTTATAGCAATAGAAAACACCTAATATAATACACATGATAAAATAGATTTGTCTAATTTTATAAAAGAATCGTACGTAAAAAACATCTGAAAATCACGGTGAGATTTTTTCTCCTACGTAAATAGCGATTTGTCGATATAGTTCTGAAGTTGCACATACATAAACTGCGATTCATAATCACAACTTGAACATCGTAAACTCATAAATTACGATTCGTCATTGTAAAATAATGATTGTACTTGTGAACCTTAGGCGGCAGTCTAGCTACACATTTTGGCAACCGTGAATATGGATTTGCTTGTCATGCAGTTACGAGATTGTCGTGACATTTAAGTATGGCTACTTTATATGTAAATTAATCTGCCTACACCCATGAATCGATTGCACATTAGTAGCTAACGACTGTGTAATCTACTCTCGGAAAATAAGAATGTGTAAACCTAGAGTACGACACGTGCAGGGCGATGAGTGAATATATAATTTACGTATGATTACTTTAGACATAAATCTCGCAGAAAATATGAAGGAGTACCAAATAGGTGCCCTTCCAGCGGGTAAAATGTTATGCAGTGCTGAATAATGTGAGGGGGGCGTGTTTAATTTAAAGTGGGCCGTGGGGCCGTACTAATGGTGTATATCATATCAGTTGCGTGTACATTGTAAAACGGCAGTTAACTGTAAGGTTGCCGTACGATTGGGTTTCCCGGATATAAAGTTTCGCTTTACAGGGTTTTTGGTTATGGATTGCTACGGAAGAGGATTAGGGTCACCACGAAAATATTATTTTAATTCTGACTTTAATGTCAGAATTCTGACTTTTTTTTCTAAATTCAGAATTCTGAGATCAAAGTCAGAATTCAAATAATATTTTAATGGTGGCCCTAATCCTCTCTCGTACATTACTTATCTTAATGTTATTGTTGTATTTAATTTTAATTTAAACTAATTATTTATTAATGTTTATAAATTCAATTTATTAATTTATTAGATGCTCTGCATGCAGTAGTGGCCAGAGGCCCCGGGCTTTAAATCTCACTTGACTGTAGCAGATAGCCCAAGGAGGTTCGGAAGTTGGGGCATGGTTTGCTTGTTCATGCAGGGTGGGCCGCGTCAAGTGAGTCACAGAAATCAAGGGGGATTGAGCCAGTCTGGACAAACAGCTGTACTGTATTTATGGTGATACATTGGAAATTGTCTGAGGGGAAAAAATGGCAAGATCTGCTCGCCAGTGCGACGTTGTCCACAAAAGTTAAACTTTTCCTGTCCCGCCGGTCCAGTTGATTTCATGTAATTAAATCATGAAGAGTGAGCAGAAGGCCTGGATTTCTCAGTTAAAATGTCTATAGGCCTCACATGGAAGCTCATATGCTCCTGTCTTATGTCAGCCGTGATACAGGAACCAAAAGGCCTACTATTAAGTGAGGCAATAACAGAAAAATCTGAGTTTCAGGATGATGTGATGAGACCCATCACTGCCTTGGCTCCAGTATAGCTGAGGAGAATAGCTGAGGAGTATAGCTGAGTATAGCTGAGTCTGCTCACTGGTAACAGAATGCATACTGCCTCAGTGTACACTATTTTGTGGCTTTATTAAATGTCATTAGTAGTTGAAAGCATATATTTAAAGGATTTAAAAATTATATGCCCTCATTTGCACCAGATTTAAATGAGCTTCGGGGCAAATGGAGGAACATACTTGAATCCTTTTCTGAAGTGTTGGTTGGTGGCCTTGGGATGTAAAATGACGGGCAATTTGACGGCACCGGGTTTTAATTAACCCTGATAGAAGGCTGCGATAGAAGGATTTTGAATGTGAAGAATTTAAAAGGCAGCTAACTTTCATTCCTTTATTTGACGCACACGCCTAAGCGGCTTAGCGGTTAGACTCAGACTTGTGAATGGAAGGTTGCCAGTTCAAGTCCCAGAAGGGAGCTCTTCTTGAACACCCTGGAGCAAGATACTTAACCTGATTTGTTCCAGGAAAATTCTCAGCTGTGCAAATGGACAATCTGCTTATGCTTCAAAGAATAAAATATAATTCTATGGGGATGCAAAGCAGCAGGGAGAAACCCCCTTTTGTGGAGTCATACTGCTTGGTTAATGTCTGAGGGATGTGACCCTTGGATGGTAAGGGGTGAGTTAGCAAAAGATGATTGCTGTGCAACCAGCAGCAGGTCCACCTCTGGGCTGTGGGCTTTCTAAGGGTAGACGGAATTCCTGGGACTGTTGTTCTTGTTTTATGAGGGTTGGCATGGCACAAAATTGGGACACAACAGCTAAAACACAACACTCTTCCCCCAACAAACCGCCGCCTCACTGTTTTTCCCAGAATTCACCCAGCCGACCCCATTTCAACTCTGCCAGGCAGGCAGCCTAATCGGGGTCACATGGGCTTCATTACTGGTAACTCCTCTTGTGCCAAGGCTGGTGAGCAATCACTACAGGGGTTAGGCTGCACATCCCATTTAAAACTCAGTCCCTTGCTGTTAATCTACCTTCTGCTGGCTGACTCTGCCTGGCTAAATGATGATGTGTGGGAAAGGAAAGAAAAGGGGCTCAATGTTTTTTTAAGCACGAGTTTAGTATTTGCTAGAGGTCAGATGAGGGAATAAGCAATATGGAGATTTAGCTGATTCTCAATAAGCTGTCTGTATCAAAGGTCTTTTACATTCCTTTTCGCATATATGCACTCATTTTCCCTCCATTTTCCTTCCTGTTTTGTTATTGTAATTGTAACTGGTCCTTTAAAAATTGATCTTGTTTTCAGTCTTAAAGCATTTCTTAATGACTTGGGTATGGGCGTCAGTTCAAATAGTCCTTGAAATGGTTTCTCTTAGTAGTTATCTGTCAAAGCTAGTTACCCAGTGGCTGTCCAGGACAGGGATCACACAAACAGGAGGTATCCCTGTCTTGTACTGCTTTGTAATTGCCATAGAATTAAGCATAGTAACCTAACACCACCGAAAGCAGGGAAGAAAAAGAACTTGTTCCCTAAGCAATTTCCTTTAAAAGAATCCTTTACTCACTCATGTCAAGTTGACCCTGGCAAAGACAATAGATGATGGTCTGAATTTTGCTGCTCAATAAACCATCAAACAACCTCAAGTCTCACTGGCAGACATGCCGTCAACTGCTCTGCATCATAGAAGATGGACCAGGCTGGGTGATCTAACCGTACCCCCCCCACCCCCACCTACCCCTGCTTCACCCCGCTCTCTGCTGTTATACTGACACGCTGCTGGAAAGCAGAGGTGTGAACCGTTCTCTGCTACATTCAACTGCACATACCGAAGGTTTCACCTCATAATGCTGTTGTCTGCCATTGGTCACAAAGTCCCACTATTGTCTGGATCAACTCACCATTACGGTCATCAAAGCACAAAAGAGCAGTGTTTGCACAGCATTTGCTGTAAGAATCTTTTTTTCAGAATGGGGTGTTTTGGGGTTGCAGGATATGGACCCACAGTGCAAGCGAGACGATCCCTGCGGCTCACCGAGGTCGTGGCCAGATGCGTCGCGGATCTGGCAGCTCTGATCTCCCTGGCTCTCCGCAGGGAGTCGGCGGGATGCTGTGCCCACATGTTCTGCTAACCCGACTCCCCTGACCCCTTCTCCGGGAGAGGTCTGGATGTAACCTACGTTGCTGGAGGCCACACATTCCCAGAGTGAGATCCAAATGATCCGTGCTGTGGACAGATGGCTTTGTATGGCTATGTAATTACAGACATTCCTTCCTGGGGTGCAATCTGCAGTGTTGCAATGAACATTTCATATCATGGATTTTTAATAAGATTACCAGATGCAGCTTAACATAAAATTTGAGGAAAAGGTATAATTATTACATATGGTCCAGTAAACAAGATTCCTGCTCCTCTGCAGAGCAGAGCACATATGGACCAAATCTGTGTGTTTTGGAGGGTGGTTTCTTTTCAATGCACTGTTTCAGCCATCTGCATCGATATACCTGATTGTAAATGTATGTTTATAAATCATACTAGACATTTTTGTCTATAGGTGTCTACCTCTGGATGATTAGTGCTGAATAAATAATTGGCTGCTGTTCATCAGTGCCTCCTGGGGTCTGAAAGTTCAAACTGCAACCTAGTTCTAAGGGTCCCACTGATCAGCTGCCTAGCTTCGAGTGGAGATAGGAGCAGGTATTTTTGTTACTGCAATGAATGCCAGTCCAGTTTGGAGAACCCACGGCTACTTACACATGTGGATCATGGCACCAGTACATCTCGTACAGACCAGCCGTTCCTCAAAGAGAGACTGCTTCAGGTCCATCCTAAATTGCAGGATAAATTGGTTTCATCATGGAATATGGGATGACTCAAACATTCCAGAACAAAAGCGATGAAGTCCTTCTTGTGGAGTTTCTGTGATTCCTCCAGAATAGGGTTAATTAATAACATATTCACCATTCAAATAGTCACTGGCTGAACCAATGCAGTAACACTTTAAATTAAACAAAATCATACCAGGCAGCTCTGCAGATGTAAAATTAAGTCTCAAGCAGACGTCACACTACAGTGTCAGTGGGTTTCTCTTTCGCAAAATGCAGGTGTGATACATCTAGGTAAATGTGCAACTTAGCGTACGGGACTCTGGTCCTCAGACTGGCAAACGGATTGCAATATACAGAAATGTCGGGATTTTCAATGTATAGATATGCTAGTCTGGATTTCAATGTATGCATGTAAAACAGGTTCATATATATACAGACAGACTTACATTTACTTTATTTAGTAACCCTTTGACCAAAAAGACATACAAGTGAACACATTACAAGTAGCACATTATATATAAATATAAGCCATAATGTGTGTGTGTGTGTGTATGTTTGTGTGTGGGTGTGTATGCGTACATATATACACACATACATATGGCTTGAAGTTCTTCAAGACAACAAGAACCTAATGAGATGACAATTCAAATCAGCAGAAGACAAAACGCAACACAGAGCATTCAAGGAACAGAGAGTGGTGCAGGCTAGTAGAGGTGTTCCTGCGACAGAAGGGTATCTGTTGCAGTCATGTGAAAAAAAAGTACACTTTCAGTTCTATGGTTTGACATATCAGGACGTAGTAAAAATCATCTGGTCCTTAAAACTGGATAATTACAACCTCAGATGAACAACGACACATGACATATTTCATTATTGTCATTATTTATTTAACAAAAACTAAGCCAAAATGCAGAGGCATTGTGTGTAACATTAAGCGGACTAAATAATTAAGTGCTGCTTCCATAGGAATTAAGAGGTTAAGTAGTAGCCAGGTGCTGCTAATCAGATACACTACATTCACTGATGGTCACTACAACCTCCATAAAAGAGCATCTATAAAAGCAAAAGTTTTGGCAGTTTGTGGGTCTGGAGCATCCAGGTATGTTAACACAATGCCAAGGAGGGGAGACAGCAATGATCATAGAGAAGCAGTTGTTGCTGCCCATTGATATAGAAACAGTTACACGCATGGACACATTTGTTGGCACCCTTACAGCTCATTGAAACACTGCTTCATTTCTCCTGAAAAGTGATTCAGTTAAAAGCAATTGTCTGATTTATACCTGCATGCCTTTAGTATGTGATAGAGTAAACCAATAAAATTGTTAAAAGAAATTATTTGTTGTTATTCATTATTATTTTTGATAATAAATAATAAACATGTCTATAATGTGTTATGTCTTTAAATAAATATTTATAGGCATGTTTATAATGCTTTATGAATGCATTATAATGTAATATGAATGTGTTTATAAAATACTTTGTGCTCAACGGGGGATAGCTGGTTATTTATCATTACTCCTTGGTTCCTGATAGACCTTGATAGAGAGCACTATCAACTATCTAAGCATACATTGGTGTAGTTGTGGTAGTAGGAGAAACCATATGACTGATTGATTGGTCATAAGCAAGGTATGTAAAGATAGAAGTGGAGGGGACCGAGGACAGAGCCGAGGGGAACATCAGTTGTTACCTGATGTGTTGTGGATACCTCTGGACTCCAAGACACTACCTAGAATGATTTGTCTGATAGGTAAGAGTCAAGCCATCTCAGAACACTCTGCATGAAGCTTAGTTGAGAAAGGGTAGCTAGGAGGATTTTAAGGTTTACTGACTCAAAGACTGCAGAGGTGTCTAGCAGTATCAGGACTGTTGACTGAAATGCAGCTCTTGCAACTCTCAGGGCATTGACAAAAGCCAGGGGGCAGTCTCAATAGGAGGGGGAGAGGGAGTAGGAGGGTGGAGAAGTGATGAATGTGAAGAATAATTTGCGTGCCTGAAGTGGTGGCAACATTATCATGATGGTAGGTGGTTTTTATGGCAGTGATGGAAGTGGAAAAAGATGACAGGATCGATTAGTAGTCAGCCAAATCCACTGGTTGTTCTCTGTCGTTTTCTTTGGTCCATTCCAAGCTTCGTCTTTAGCCTGCAGATTGTGCTGGAGAGGCAGGGCTGCAAGGGTTATGAGTATGCTTGTCTGCGGGAGAGGGAACAGAGGGTTTTAGGGAATGAGTTAAAAACAGGGCATTGATGGAAGGGCAGAGGAGAAAGAGGCAGAGAAGAAGGTCGGAAAAAAGTGAGATTCACGGAGTGGAGGCAGAAGGAAATGTAGAGAGTGACAAGGTGAACTGAACCGAATAGTGTTTGGAGATGTAAAGGTGTGACAAGCAGGTCGTCAGAGATACTTACTTGTCAGGATGAGGTTCAGTTGATGTCCAACCTTAAGAGCAGGACGAGTACAGAACTGGGTAAGGCTAAATAAGATGAGGAGAGTGAGGAAGCTGGCAGCCGATGGTGTATAGGTATGCAAGTCTAAATACCAGCATATGCACGTAACGTGTCTGACTGCGACTTCAGTGAGCCACAGGGATCGGACTCCCCCACTGAGCTGTATCCTGCGGCCCCAACACAGTCCATCCAGTCCATTCTTATAGCAAAGGAAAACAATTAAGACCTCTGATTCAAGAATACATAAAATAAGGCCTGCGCACTGTGGAATTATGCAACTTTTTTGCATTTTATATAATGTAATTAAGTGACTGTTATTATTGCACGTTTTCTCAAAGTCCATGTTTATTTTTCCAGTAAGTTTATGTTTCCCGCCTCCATAGATCTCTGTAGAAAATGGTGTGGGCTTCCCTGTGGATGTTCCAGCTTTTCGGACTTCTCCTGCTGTTTAGCTTTTGAGAGGGAATCCTGCTGCCGTACTTTAGCCAGAGAACGGAGCCGACGTGTGTGCCTGTGTTTCTCTGAGAATTTATCTTTATATTTGTGTATATTTAGAAGTCACTGTGACAAATGTGCGTGTGTTTGAATGTGTCTGAGCATGTGTGGCCATCCGTGTCTACACTTATGCAGTATATATGTATTTATGTGTGATCTTTTCAGTGCTTGTCAGTGGGGGCGGTCAGGGTTTAAATCAGAATCAGTGAGTGGGGGG
>JAODUD010000008.1:10941328-10956227 GCA_026784285.1 Stomatorhinus walkeri
AGGCGCATGTGTGTGTACAGCTGTGTAGGCGCATGTGTGTGTACAGCTGTGTAGGCGCATGTGTGTGTACAGCTGTGAAGGCGCATGTGTGTGTACAGCTGTGTAGGCGCATGTGTGTGTATAGCTGTGAAGGCGCATGTATGTGTACAGCTGTGTATGCGCATGTGTGTGTATAGCTGTGAAGGCGCATGTGTGTGTACAGCTGTGTAGGCACATGTGTGTGTACAGCTGTGTAGGTGCATGCACTTGTGCTGGAGACGGTGCATAAGTGTATGTATTCATGTTGGAAGTAACACGAGTGCCATAAGTAACATGGCACTGGGACCAACCCAGTAGCGCGAATGGCCATTGGGAAAGGAAGCTGAGAGGAGCGCCAGGAAGATTTGGTGTTGAGGGCTGCAGAGGGATCTATCAGAATCAGGATATGTGACTGAAATGTAGATTAATAATGTCATATGGAAGAGGGAGTACCCTGTTTAAAGTGTATCATCCTAACGAGAAGCTGCACTTATTAGGGTGTATCCTCTGTAAGTCGGGGGGTGAGGGAACATGCACACTGATCCTTTTGAGTAATGGGGGCTTCTACTGAGTCCTGCTTTGCTTAAGTTCTTCTCTGAGCCTCCACAGGTATTTGGACACGCTGGGAAAGTCTCGACAACAGTGGCATTGTTCTGGCACTGTGTACCAAGGCCATGCAGTCAAAGGAATGGCAAAGGAATGGCGGGCACGGTCAGCGGCCTCTGACAATCGGAAATGTGGTGGAACACTCCGTCTCTGAGAACAGGAACAGATTAAAGAGATAAAGCTATTTAGGATTTTGGCTTTCATGCTCCAGCTATATTCCTCTGGGGAAAGGCCAACATGGTCCACAAATAGAATTTATCTGTGAAATAGATGCTTCTTATCGTCCCTTGCAAGTTTTCACTTGCTGAACATGGTTGTTTACGAGAAAGGTGGCTGATAAAAGGCTCCGGAACTGTGACATTGGCTGGTTCAGATGTTACAGGAGACCAGAGTGTTTACAGTGAATTTATGAAAGGAAACCCATCCAAATGGGCCTCACGGTCTGTAAAGGTACAGGTGCCAAATATCACTTCTCTGGGTACATGTCCTTCTGATGACAAATTGCATACAACAATTGACTTGTTGCTGTCCTCTCCCTTACGCAGATTTAAGAAGACAGAAGCCCATTGGTAAGCTCCCGGCAAATAGTCAGCATTAAAAATTCTAAATCTACAGCTAACTGGTATTAGTTACCCAATGCCATCTACCTGTGCATGTGAGACAGTAATTAAGAGGGACTCTATTATGATAGCTAAAGTTTTGCCCTCTGTGTGTGAATTAGGATGTCAAGAAAGTTAAATAGAAGAGAATTTGTTAAATACCAGTGTGATTCTGTTAGGCCGTGACTGTGTGGTCTGGATACTGTAATCCAGATTTGAGTGCTAGTCAAGCCTTTGAGTTAACATTCCTTGGCAAATACTTAAAAAAGGCCTATGACTGCAAATAAATGGAGAAATAGTTAATTTATATGGCACCAGTCTTTGTGATCATGAAGTCTCACAGTGATGCAGTTTTTTAACATCAGATAGGAATAGTAAAATAACTAAAGCGGATTTGGGGGAAAATTAACTTTGGCTCTAATCTTCACTTACGCGCGTCACTGGTTAGGGAAACATTTGGAACCAAAAGTGGAAATTTAACACCATATGAAATGTATCAAATTTCCTGGCTGTAGATCTTTGTTACAAGCAGCACCCATCCTTTCCTCCACATCTATTGGCAGAGATTCTCTCAAACGGATCCATCTGTCTTCTAACCTCTTAAACTGTTCAGGGTTACAGGTATATTCTGGACAAGATTCCAGTACATTGCAGGGCACAGGGGCGTCGGACTTGGGCAGACATGTCATCCCTCCAATATGTAATTTGGCTTCATTCATCCTCTTAGTAAACAAATCTTTGTATTCAAATGATTTAGTTCTCTTAAGCCATTGGCAGGACACATACAGTACACAATCACACACTATAGGCGACTTAGAGACAAAATTTAGTCTAGCGGATTATCCTTGGCTACGCTGCGATGGGTTGAAGCCCTGCCCTTGGTTGTTCTCTGCCTTGCCCCGGGGGCTTATGGGATAGGTTTTTGGACTCCGTGACCCTGCATAGGTCAAGCAGGTACAAGAAAACAGATGGATGGATGATTATCTGTGGACTGTGAAAGGAAACCCTCATATCAGGGAGTGAACAAGCCTGCATACACACACTGTGTGAGGTATGGAGGTATGAGGCTACAGTGTTGACACCTGTGCCACCGTGCCGCCCCCCGTGTGGGGGCTTTTTGGGTGGCCGGGCAAGACTTTCATAATAAGCATTATGGGTTCCATTTTACAGCAGGGCTCCACAAATCTGGCCCTGGATTCCAGATCCATGCCTTGTTTTCAGTTTTCCCAGGTAGTTAGTTTAATATTTTCTGATTCTAATTGGTCAGAAGGCTTCACATCCGGCTCATGGATAAAGGAAGGCTGGAAAACCAGCAGGGCTCAGTGCTTGTGGACCATGATTTGAATAGTCCTTCTTCACAGGTTATAATTGAAATCACGCTTGATTAAGTTACTGCATATCCTCTCTCTATATATACCTTCCTAGAAATGTATGCTGGAATTAATATTGGAAAACAAATTAATTAAAAAAAGGTTTAAATGTCTATTGTCTTCCTCACATGTGTGGCAGTTTTGAATGCTGACAACCCTTCTGGCCCACAAGCATCTTGGTATGGAACATGTCAAACTTTAAAGGAGCAGAATTTATCTGACACATGCTTCATCTTCATTGTCCTGTAAACAGAACTTTCACTGCAGAACCAAAGATTTGCATTTTGTGGCTGTGATTTGTCATTTGTTAATTTGGATGATATGACCCAGGTTCCCTCGCAGAAAGAGAGATTCCATTCAAATATCCATGGTAATCAAGCCATTGCAACGCATTGGGCAATAATTCAGCTCTAAAGAGAAGTATTTATATCGATGGTAAACACACGCTTATAAAGCCCCCAACCCCCCCTCCCCAGTGCCATTTCCAGGCTTCATGGCCCACAGTGCAACAGGCACTTTTTAATTGCATGCCACTTTAAAGTTCATTGTGTAAAGTGAATAAGTGCAGAACCGGCTGTTTATAAGTGCACTCAGGAGTGACGGTTATGGATGGTTTACTTGTCAAAGGGGATGGAGCGACAGGAAAAACAAAAGTTGGGCAACACCAAGGAAAGATCCATTCTAATTTTATGACACATCACTAGGGTACCGTGTACTTTAAAAACATAGAACAAAGACAAATTATTCTGAATAGTGCCAGGCAAAACTTAACGGAATGCATTCTAGGAAATTGTTGATTTAATATGCTGCTGTTACCACTTAAGGTCAGTCCCTTTTTCAGGCCTGGTTTAGCAGGGAACGGTTTACTTAGCACTGACCATCCAAACTGCAACATTACCCTGAGGCCTTGTGGAAGGTAGGTGAAATCCTTCCCTGCAATTCCTAAAAATAAAGCAGACAAATCTGGCTTCCCAGAACACCATGTTCTCAGAATCTGTGTCAAACGTTCTCTGTAAAGTAAATAGTGGAGGTCTGTTCGTGTGGAACACCTAAGGAGCAGCAACACACACACACACACACACACACGCACACACACACGCGCACAAACAGGCTTCCTCACTGAGGACATGGCCACAGATTTGGATCCTGATATGTATAAATACACGCAGTCTCCTTCATAAACACACCTTGGCTGCTAAAGTATGCATGCCAGCACACACACACGCACACACACACACACACACACGCACACACACACATAAAACACAAACCTGCACAGATTTGCTTGTGCACACACCACACACAGAGGCGTGCATGGCCAAGCACAAACACACGGAGATTGAACACAGCTTCTGATGGCAAAATCTTGCACACGCAGTGTCACCTGCCAAGGAACGGAATCTGAACTGAATGTTCTCCAGAAGACTGGCTTTCGTGGGGGGGCGGAACTTCGCCACCCACCCACTCACACGCTCAGCGCCTTCAATTATGTCAAATGCCTGCTCGCCTTCAAAGAGCTGAGTGGATGCATATGCACCTAGCTCGTCTTCTAAAAGGGTCTGCAAAACTAGTCTGCAATGACTTTGACTTGAAAGCATATAACAATGATCTAAATTCATGTAACATCATATGTTTTAATCTATCAAAAAAAGCATCAAATATGAAATCCGGGAGAATTTCTCAAAAAATTGTTCTAAGAAACACCATTCATATCATATTTACTTCTGGTATCTCACTTCGACCAAGATGCCAAGGACCTCGTTAACTATGCTTGATCAATATTAAAATGATTTCATTGGGGGCACTTATAACAAATTACATTTGACCAATGAAAATTCAGAACATAGAAATCACAGCTGTGCATCTGTAACGCTTTATTTCACACTGTGACACATTGTTTTCACATTTAACATGGTTTAGACTGTTTAATATCTATTTTTAATGCTTTAATTCTTTAGATATTTCACTGATTTTCCAAGCTATCAATTATTGCTCCTTTTACTATTGTCTGCTATGCCAGCACCACGAAAAAAAAAATTTTTTCTACTGAATTCATCGACTGGTGTGTGAGTGTTAGATGGGTTGGGGCCCCAGCCTGGGTTGTTCCCTGCCTTGTGCCCGTAGCCTCTGGGACAGAATCCAGACGCCCTGCAACCCTGAATAGGACAAGTGGTTACAAAAAATGGATAGAGGGATGGATGGAATTCATCCTCTTTTACTACACTCTGTAAAATCGCAATTGTCATGGTGCATTTTATCCTGATGATTGATGTCCTGGAACATTGTGCGATCTAAATCTAGGCAGTGAAATTATAATCATAAAACAGTGTGATGCCTTGAATACATATTTCAAAGCAAAATAAAAAAAGAATATTAATATGTGTTCCAGTACTGCTAATCCAAACCACCTTTTATATTCAAAGTGATTAATTAATAATCACCCTGCAGTTTAGGGAGAAATTCGGCTAGGAGTCAAATATTACAGCCTGGTGATGGTTTTAGATTACATCAGCAAGGTCGATCTAACCTGCACAATCATAACTGATCATACATTAACCAGAAGGTAACGGCAGCAGGAACGTGACTGAAGCTGAATCTAAGGAGGTCGGACTGTCCTTATTCACAGTAGCAGGCTGCTGTCATTGGCTGTGCTTCATAATCCAGGCACTACAGTGACGCATTGCCTACATGGACACTATTTGGTTACGAAAAACTAAGCACTCCGTGACCAGGGTCAAAAGAAAGAAGGTTACAGCGGGTACAGGAGTGCATTCACTGCTGAGCGCGAGATGGCCCGCGTCCCAAGACCCCAAGCCAAAAACCACATCAGGCCCCTAGATGCTCGAGAGGGATGTGAAAGCCATCCAGGGGTCCAAAGTACAGACAGTGCTTCTTTCGTGACATTTTAAGGACTATAGCAACAAATGTGTTCAGTCCACACGAACAAAATATATATACTGGGTAGGTAAGTAAGGGCCAGTAAGTAGTTTTATATAACAATATTTTGGGAGTCTTTCTTTATAAAACAGCAGGAGGGTTGTACACATGCTTGATGTATATCAATGTAAAACTCTAAAGGAGATGGGGTACGTACACTTTATTTGGAGACCGGAGAGGAGATGTGTTATGCAAAAATAGCAGGGAAGAAAGAAAACTTTTAACAGCCATTTTGGAGTTGCGCACAATAAAAGCAAAATTAGCATCTGGTGCTGGGTTGCAGTGGGGAGTAGGGACGGTCATCGTGGTCTGGGCTCATTTTGCAGGTTTGGGAAGAAGTACAGAACTCTGAAATCTTCCATGAGTGGTGATAAGGAACAGGTGAAATGCTGATTTGCAGTCCACTTGAGGAAATGTTTTACTGTATTTGTCACCACTGATTTTAAGATGTCACTGTATTAGCATGTTAGCACATAGCAGCTGCTGGGGGCTTTGCTACCCCTGAATGGAGGGTATTCACTGCACACAATTCACTGGGTATTCACTGCACACAATTCACTGGGTATTCACTGCACACAATTCAAAGAGCACTGTGACTTGATTCTATTGCACTGCCTGTTTATCTTCTCAGTAAACAAAGGTAAAAGGTCAGGTAAAATAATGCATGTAAAAGTAAGAAAGGATTCCAAAGCAGAATCACATGGACTGGTTCCCCTTTGCATCCACGATGATGGGTAGCTGCTTGAGTGTGGGCTGAAACGGTTAGTATGTTGCAATTTTGGAATGTAGAACTGTAACTGTAACACTAGTGTTGGGAGGTGCAAATCATTACATTTCTGAGGTTTGGTATTATTACCTTTATTATCCTACCGGTCATGAACAGAAGTGGGTAACTCAGGTCCAGGGAGTAAAAGTCCAGACCGGGATTTTGTTTCAACCAACCAGTTGAATACTCTGTGACTCTTTATGCCCAACTGGTTGGTTGAAGCAAAATCCCGGTCTGGACTTTTACTCTCTGGGCTTGAATTACTCAACTCTGGTCATTATAACTCTAAAATATAGAGGTGGAAAGTTCAGGTCCAGAAAGTACACATCCAGACCAAGATTTTGTTTCAACCATTTGAATATAACCAGCCAGTTGAATATAACTGAATAAAGTTAGTTTTAGTACTCAACTGCTCGGTTAAAACAGAATCTTCTGAGCAGAACTTCAAGATCACCTCATGTTCAATAGAGTTAACACATTTCTCAACACTCAACCGCAAAACAGTAATTTATGACTGCTTTCCCAGAAACCTCCAAATATCTTTTTCAAAAGATTTTCTTTAATGGACACAAATATCTTTTGTAGAATATAAAAGCAGTCGTGTGAGTTTCATTGAGTTAAACAATGTCACAGTCAAACTAAACCTGGTTCTATTCTGGGCTAAGAGTCCCCCCCAAGGGCTGATTTATACTTAAAAGTGTAAATAGAACTTGCACAATTATTCAACAAACAGTTTGAATAAAATTTGAGAGATAGTGATAGTGATGAAAATGTCTGGCATGAAAAACTGAAACTAGAATTTCTATGGAACTGGAACATTTTGAGTTTACAGTGTATTTCTCAGTTTCTTCACACATCTTCAGATGTTCCCCCCTTGCATAGGCTAATTTCTCACCCACTGTTATTCATTTTCCAATATAACACGACCGTCAAAACTCAAAAGTCCTGTCAACTGTGAGTGTCAAGAATGCTTCAAGCACAGGTGCCCCGTATGATAGCGTGTGACATGTAAAAATGTAATAAACAACGAAAAAGATATTCCAGGCTATCAATATATCAATAAATATCAAAATAGCCCTGAATATTTTAAATACAAGAGAATATAAAGAATGCACATAGAAATATATAATGCACATATTCCTATAGCAAAGACCCTCTTATTTTCTGCTAATTAGATAGATTAAAAATACTACAATATTTTTCATCAAACTAAAATGCATTTGTGCATTTTAGTTGATACTTGGATTCACACATCCATGCATTCATGTTCCCGCAGCTTATGCACTGCAAGGACAAGGACAACCCAGGAGCAAATGTCAGTGCATGATGCTTGGAGTCCTGCAGTTTTGAAACATAAATAAGAAGTGAAGCACTTTAGTCTGTACTCTCCTGCGCTCCTCCAAAAAGCCTACCACCCAGCATCTATTTGTTCATTTTGCTTAGCCCACATATTGTCATAAATATGTCACGCAGAATGTAATACTGCCCAGTACAATGTGTGCAGAATCTTCTATAGTCCTTGTGAGTTCTCATAACTTCCAGCAGGTCCTTGTGATCATGTGCATGGTAGAGTCACACACCATCCCGCACCAGTTCTCTCTTTATTTACAACAGATGGGAGGAATCCTACGTTGTGCCAGATCATGGCAGGAAGAAAATGCTTGAATATGTGTTTTACTGTTTATGTTTCTCCAAGATAAAAACAAACTCACTGCATCTCAAAAATGACACTTAATAGGTTTACTGTTTTGGACATCTCTTAATTTTTTATTGTAAAATAGTTGTTGAATGGCTCAGTTGGATCTACGTGAGGTTCCTGCAGGGTTATATAAAGGTCCCACTTTAGGTATACTGCAGGGCAACCTGAAAATAGAAGACTAAATCATTACAGCTTTCTTTGTTACCTTCCCTTATTGGTAACGTCAAACCATCCACCCATTTCCAACAAGCTTACTCAGGGACAGGTTGGTGGACTATAAGAATATGTCATATGTGAATAAGCATGCTGGGGGTTAAGTCACGCTGTCTCTTCCCATGTCTGATAGTATTTTCAGTACAACAGAAGTGGACTTTTCTTTGAGTCACACATGGGTCTGTGTGCAGTGTTTTGAAAACATGAGGATTTATATCTAAAAATGTACAATTAAATGAGGTCAGGTCAGGTTGGGGGGCATGCAGTGGTATGGCATGTTGCCACGCCCACCACATGACGAAACACCTTGGGATCCTGGTTTGCGACACACGGTCCAGTCCCACCCTCTGGCAATGGTGGCCTATCTGCCGCAGCCAGGTGTTACGTGGGCGTCCCCTTGGCCTGGTCCAGCTGCTCTGCGCCTCATCAGTGAGGATCCTGCGAGCTGGATCACCCTCAGGGAAACGTGCCACATGGCTGTGGTGCTGTAACTGACTTACCTGCTTGTCGACACGAAGTCAAACTAACAGCACCCAAGGATTCTCTGAAGGCACCAAAGTAGTCCAGTCTTCATCTCAGGTCACCAGATAGCATCCATGTCTTACAGCCATACAGCAAAACAGGGAGCAGCAGGACTCTAAAGACTTCATCCTCTTACAAAGATATCAGGAGCGCCACACACCCCTTTCCAGTAACCTCTTGACCCCCATCCCCAAGCTCACCCAACCCGTCTACTGACATAGGAAGTGTCACCAGATACATGAATGCTGCAGCCAAGATAAGTGAACCTCTCGACGTGGTCAACATTCTCTCCACAAACAGACGCACTGCTGGTGGATGACCCCAGGAGGTCATCAAAGACCTGGATCCCGGTTTTTATGCAGGACATTCACAAGCCCAGACACTCAGAGTCCTCACTCAGTCTCTTGAGAGCCCCAATCAGACCTCCATGTGGTCCGCAAAGATCACACAATCATCAACAAAGTCAAGACTCACCAATAGACGCCCCACAGCAGCTGGACCCCAACATTTTTTTGATTCCTATTCTGGGTAATCCTCCAGATTATCCATCCGTTAAATAGAAACAAATTACTTGGCAAAATACAGTACTGAACATCGAATGGTTTAAGAAATAAATGCACCACTTCAACATGTTTGAATGAATATTAGCCGCCCATCCCTGGAAGTTAGTCAGATGACAGCTCAGGTCTGTAGAATTTCCCTGCGCCTGCTCCTACTTTCTGCTGTTTTTATATGAGTGTCATCATTTTAGCAGCATTTTTTTCAGTTATACAAAAAAAATATGTGTGTTAGAAGCATCGCTGAAACAACACTGCAAATACATTTACTTTCAGTGGTTTTTTGTTATTACATCTTCACACGTCCATGATGAACACAACAAATAAAAGTATTGTTAATTCCATGTACTTCTGCAGCTGGATTTTTATGACTCAGCATTGTGAATATCTGGCTGAATGGGAAGCTGTTCTTCTGGATTTGGAGCTGAGAGTTTTTGTTGCCATTTCCTTAACTTTAGGACGTCTACCTGGTTTCAGAGACGTTAAAGAGGCACTGGAGTTACTTAAAAATTGTTAGCAGGTTCAAATGATGTCTGAAATAAAACAGGGTAGGAAAAAAACAGTGAAAGATCCTCAGCACAGAGGCGACGAACAAACTCCATGATCTTTTTGGGTGAATCACAAACATGGCAGATTCAAAATATGACTATTGAGGGCAATGAAAGTGTAATGTCAATGTTGCAGGTACTGGAGTGCTGGAAAGGGGTGTTAGGGTGATTCCAAAGGGCCATGACTGACAGGGAGCCTAAAAATTTGTAACATAATTGCATTAATCCAGTTTGGGGGCTCAAAATTTTTAGAGGTTCTCTTGTACGGGGATTGTCCTGTTAAACTTATCCTGAAAACCATAAATGACAAAAAAAGATATTCAAAAGGTAATCACGCTCTGGTATCATCCCACACAGGAGTTTACTCATGTGCATCATTCATACATTAGTAAGTAGTAATGTATTAATACAAAAATATATGGGATTAATTATATGAAAAATGTACGATACCTAATGCAAAAAAATAGTCAGGATTCTTAATGACTAGAAACCTGATTGTTATAATTACATTTTCTAGGTCCCATAACCCAGGTTAAGTGGTTAGAAAAGAGACGAGTTTATTTTACAGAGCAGATATAATATACTTAGATTAAATAAAATATACCAATTGCTTTGTTTCTGGAACTGTCAGGTGCTCACTATTAAATGTTAGAATTGAGCTGATTAATCAAACTACAATACAGCTACAAAGGGGGTCACGGGGCTACAAAGGGGAATTGAGGACATGCTAAACCATGTTTTATGGTCACTTTCAAAAAGCAGGGCATGTTTTGGAGAGCTTCCCCTTTAAGATATTATCACAGTGCAATTCTGATATTTTGCCTTTAATTTACCACATTAATCTAATCATAGGAATTTTGCCAGGTCGTTGCACAACTAACAAATGTTTTTTTTTTTCATAAAAATGGTAAAATCTTGCTAAATAAGATTGATTATTGTCCCAAGATGAGTAACAAGAGTGCAGTACTCTGGAACACAGTAAAGACACACAATTTCTCGGCTGCATAGCGCAAATGTTTATATATGTAATAGTCAGATTCGACTCCCACTCAGCCTTTGACTTTCCTTTGTCCATTTCCCATGGTTTAGCAACTTTACTCCGATATCAGAGTATGTCGTTGCCATTGTTTTTTTTCACATGCAAGCACACATCTGTTTTGCAGCTGTCTGTCATATTTTAGCAGCATCACTAATAATGCAATGAAGTCAAGCAACGACCACCCTTTGTTAAAGCTTTGTTAATCTATTAATTTAACACATAAACACATGTAAACAGAGGAGACTGAATATATTCTTACATCTCACTTACACTAGAGATTCACATTATTCCCTGTTCTGGTTCCTCTCCTATAAACTTCCATAAGCACCAATTCCGATCTATATGCTTCTCCTTAGAGAAGCAGAACTTTTCTAAACATACTTTAAAGGTATAAATATGAACTCCTTTTTTTTCTTACAATGCCCATGCCAAAGTTAAATGTTTGACTTTTTGCTTCTTAGAATTGCTCAGTTCCAAAGCCACAGAAGTAGCTTGTGCGTAGAGGTCTTAGCGACACAGCTGAGCTGGAAGCTCGACACGCTGCCGGATAAGGGCGATCCGTAAGGCTTTACAAATGTGCTGAATCAGTATCACTCAGGCAAAATCTCCGGTGTTAGATCGATTCTCTCTGCCATATTGTCCAGGATATTTTTAATGTGAGAATCAGTGGAAAAAATGTTACCACAATTTGCTGACAAAGACTTATTATGTGCCATGGAAAATGACCTTAAGACGACTACATAGACAATTTGGTTCTGCAATAATACAGTTTGGATGTGAGTGTGTGTGTGTGTGTGTATATGTGTGGGTTATGTTTATATTACATTGTGGAGACCAAATGTACCCCTCAATGTAATACAAACCTCTTATTTTGATGTTGTGGGGACCATTTTTCAGGTCCCCACAAAGATCAGTGACTGCAATCAAACTAAAAATGGCAAAAGTCTTGTACTTGTTTGGTTACTTATAGTTATGGTCAGGGCTGGGTGGGGGTTAGGGTGTCATTGTTGGGATTAGGGTTTTGCCCAAAGGAATGAATGGACGGTCTCCGCAAAGATATAAATACAGACGTGTGTGTGTGTGTGTGTGTGCAGTTGTGTTTTGGATTGGAAGGAGGTAGACCAGATAAAGTCTCTTCCAGGGAGTCAGTGGTGGAAATCAACACCACTTGGCTCTCTGCTCAGTCACAGGAACATATGAACTATACCCCACGTCCTCCTCTGCTCTCTGCTCCCTTCTTGTTCATTTATCTTCTTTTTCTATATTGCTTAGACAAAAGCCACTGAGCTCCAAACCAGCATGATGTTAAAAAAATAAACTAATTGAAAGTACCTCAATGCAACAGAAGATAATTTAATAGTAAATGACGTGGACTCATACGGTTCCCTTGAGTAAGATATAACCGGTTCTAAGTTGGTGTCTCTTAAAGTAGCGCTGTGTCTGTCAGCTCAACAGACAGCCAATCACTCCTTAACAGTTATTTCTGCCCAAGGTTACTTTTCATCTTGAATTTCATCACTGTTAGATTACTCACTGAGACAAGTTGAAGTGGAAGAGGCTGCATTCATGTGAACTGCTACCAGACCCTAAATCGCATACCACTGACTTGTGGTAACAGAAATGAATATTATAGTCATTAACTGTCAAAATCCCTATTGTTAAGCATTGGATGAGAAAGGTACCTCTAAGTATTTTATTAACCTTGCATTTAACCTTTATTTCAATGAGCAACAAAATCGAACTGCAGACATGAATCAGCCCAAAATTTATAAAATATTAGGAAAGGTTTGTGAACCTTAGTGATCATTTATGAGAATTAATGCAAATTTGAAAAAAATCCATAGTACAGGCAGTTCTGCTATTACACATCCAAAATGTAAATTGCCTCATATATGATTGGCAAATAACAGAAAGATGGTTGTATAATTCTCATCTCTTGTTGTCTTACATTCAATTTCATTTCTTTACGTTTTGCTTAGTGGAATGTAAACTTGAATTTGAAAAGGGGTCTGTTCAAAAATGTTTACTGTACAGGTGCATTGATTAATTATTACAGAAATATTACTGCATATTACTGTAACCAGAAAGCAATTTCTAAGGAACTGAGGCATCCAGACAGGCTGGACTTAAGGCCACATTTCCAGAATTCTTTTTCTTCCCAAAACTGAAACTGGAAAAAGGTCATGGTACTATTAAAAAAAAAAAAAAAAAAAAAAAACGGATCTGGAGGCAAGTCATGCTTTGGATGTAGTGACTGCTTATTAGAAAATGACTGAACATCATGGGGATCAGTGAAAGCAGGAGGCCTGACTACCTAGAATCATAAGATCATTTGAAGAGCACACTGATGATTCATAGAGTTTGTAGAGCTTTTTGCACAGATGCACCAAAGTAATGGCCAAAGTAATGGCCAAAGTAATGGCCATAGTAAAGGCCAAAGTAATGGCCAAAGTAATGGCCAAAGTAATGCTTAACAAAGAGCCACGCGCTACTTTCAAATGTCACACACTTATCTCTACGATCCTGCATGGGAGTGTGACTGTCACTCTTGGTGCTGCTCTGCTGATGCAGGACCTTATAAGCCGGCATTCACAATGACAATGACGCAATGACAATTTCAGCGCTATCAGAATAACGGAGAGTAGACTGTCAGCATGTCTGCCCTTGATCTCACGGTGAACCAAAGCTGGTCTTACAGCAATACAATCACCATAAAAAACCAGGAGATCAATAAAAATGGTCCAGTGAAGGAATGCAATGTAAAATCCCACTCATGTACTGAGACAGCTGCCCTTAAATAAAAGGTTCCGATTGTTTACATGACAAAACACGATAACATATCACAACTCATATAGGTGCACTTATATGGATAAATATGGAATCATCTACACATTTAAACTGTGTTTTAAGACCTTAAACTTTATTAATGCCAAGAATTACATGCAGAGCAGAATGAAATGCGATGACAAACTGAATTCCAACTTTAAAAAAGAAGATGAAAATATTTAAAACCAAATCAAGAGATGGAGCAGAACAGAATTTGCAGCTTTAGTATGAATAAATATTAAAGAACACGCCTGAAGCATCAGTAATATAAACTCCCTTAGCCGGACTCACTGGGAAAAGCTCCTCGTTCATAAAGGAACTCTGTCTGGCAAAACATTTCATAAATATGGGCCTTTTATTGTGCAAAACATTAAATCAGGTAGCAAACTTTTATCTAGTGAAGGGTATATTCAATGCATATTTGACTTTTCAAACTAGTGGTAAATCCAGAATTTTTCAGAAAAATTCGCATGGCCCAGTAGTTAATAGATAATTTCTTTACCTAATAAGAATGCAAAGGTGTTTTCTCCAGTTTCCGCTACGGACAGCGTGCTTTGACTGCTACTAATTTGTTTTCCTCAAATTCCAGTGAAATGCCATTTAATGATTAACAACCCACCACAACAAAGACTGATCAGATCAAATCTAACTTATCCCTTGCTGCTCCCAAACAAAGGGACTCATTGTGATATTAATGGTTTGTAACTCCAGCATCAGCATCATGTATTGCATAAATACATTTTGCACCCTGGAATCAGAAGCCTGCTGATGAATGAAATGGCAGCCTGGGGTGTTACACACTGTCAGCTGCCTTATTCAATCAAAACGGACCTGATCCGTCAAAGTGACCACCTCCCTGGACTTGAAACAGGTTGCAAGCAGATGAATGCTGTGGGAAAAAATGTAACTTCCTGGGATTAAATGCTTTTAAATATCCCCGCAATAATACTGGATCAAAAGATAATTGTGCCACAATCACATATTAAAACCTGACCCACAACATATGCGCAGGTAACACTTTACTAAAGGGAACACAAGTATTACAATACTTAAGTACATAACCAACACTTAGGTTCTGGTTAATTAACGCATTAAGTAAGAGTGTGCTACTATATTTGTGCCCCCCCACACACGGAACCGTCTGTCGTTCACAGGTCGTGTGGATCTGCGTGGCGCCTCCCGCCCTCCAATGCCCTATT
>JAODUD010000008.1:10959295-10980157 GCA_026784285.1 Stomatorhinus walkeri
GTCCCCCCCCCCCCCCCCCCCCATGTCAGCAAGAAATCCTAATGATGTAGATTCGTGTCTTTAGGGAGAACAGCTCGTTCCTCACTGACTGCCAATGTGGGGTGGTGGGGGAATCACTCCCTGATCACATGACAGTTAAAACAACTTCTATTAAGCAGTTATTCATGTTTACAATATCAGAATCATTACTTTTTCCCCTGGCTTGGATAAAAGTACATTTTTACTATAGAACATTAAATGGGCCCATATTTTTCCCTATCCCTGTTTTGATTGGTAATAGAACGAAAAGGGAACATTCATGTATCAAATTTGTTACCATCTGACAACCATCAATCTGGCCTACCATTAATGCAATGACACTAGCTCTGCTTAGTGATTAATTCTCACGCATCACACTAGATGTGTACCATGCCAGTCCAACTGAACCACACCAAGCTCACCTCTTCAAGTGGGCCCGGTTACAGCACAGATTGATCACACTAGTCAAATGATCTGGACTTCGGGGGTCAAATGTGCTTCAGCACGGTGTGGATGGCCCAGTGCAAGTACGTCCTTAGAAAAAGGTGCAACCCTCTGGACCAGTGCTGAGTCAGAATTCTGCCTAGAAATTCCCGTGATCAGACATGAACCTGCATTTCAACCATAATTCACAGTGCTGCTTATTGAGAACGCTCCCACGTTTTAGGCATTGAGTAGTGTAACTGGAGAAAAACTAAACAGATACACCACGACATCTTCATGAATTGTTGAAGCACGCACCTTTTTAGTCTGATACAATCGAAATAACTGAAAATACAGCGGTCTGAACATCGTCCCAACCAGCTTTTACAAAAATGTTTTCAGTTGCTCAGCATTGTTTGTGCTGTTTATTGAATGATTGACTCCTAACAAGGATTTTTCCAAAGTCAGTGAAAACTATAATGATTAAGCTCCTGTGCAATCTGTGTAATTATATATAAAATAATCCAAGAGCAATCTCAAATATTCATAAGGAATGTTATTTTTAATCAGCTCAACATCTTCCTAAATGCAAATGCTTATTTATACCGCTTTCTAGGCAGCATCCAACCGTATTTCAGCACCAATACTGCCTTCATCAAGCTACTAATTGACATTTGTATTGATTTTGGGTGCTAACAGGTTTTACTGCAGCTTTTTATACTGTTGACCCTAAAATACTTGGGAAGGGTTATCAAGGTTAGTTCTTGATTTGTTCTTCATATTTAGAAGGCATCTGCTGTTTTGTCACCATTGCCAACAATGAATCTGAGAGTCCTGACAGCTGGAGTCCCCCAGGGTTCAGTTCCCGAGTCAGTCTTACTTAACCTCTATCGATGCGAATATGAGGCATGGCGCAGGCAAAAAATATTTTGCAGTTCTGAGAAAAACAGGATTATTAAAGAAACCGGACACATTTTACGAATCACAAAGTAAAGCCCAGCTAAGAAACTAGGCAAAAACACGGTGTAGAACTGGCCAGGAGAACCAAGAACCAAGAACCAAAGACGTAACATTCAGAATGGCAGATTGAGGAGAAGGACAAAGGCAGGCACTTATATAGAAACAGGTAACCAACTAGCGAGGGGGCAGGTGCAGAACATGACAGTTATCCAGTCACCCGAGTCACGGATCAACAAGCAACCGGTTGGGCGAGTTACAATAATGGAGACAGAACCAAGGAACTCTAACAATCAGAAAACCGAGAACATTAATCAATCAATAAACAAGAGGATACCACTGGAAAGAGGGTAACATACAGGCAGAATACTATAAAACAAGGAGGAAGTGGGGAGAACCAGGCACAAGAATTAAAGCAAAGACGGAAACACCAAACCAGGAATAGAGTGAAATAGAATTACAAAACAGACGAGGGTTGAGCCTCAAAGCCTTGACTAAGGAGCTACTAGCCTCAGAGCCACATGCTAAGTCTGCTAATCCACAAGGCAACCAAGGGAGCAGAGAAAACGCACAAGAGGAACCAAACAGGGTGACCAGTAGGACCTACTGACCATGATGAGGAAAAGACACATGGGAGCCAGGCTAGATCACCCTGACACACTGTATGACACTCTAGGCCAAATCATGCTGGACGATGAGATTTCCTGCCTAACCCTAACCCTAAACCTAACCCTAACCCTAACCCTAAACCTAACCCTGCTCTGTGCTCCCCCTAAATAATTATGCTGCTTGGGTCTGAAATAAATGTATTATTGTTATAATTATTATTGTTTACATTTATATATGTGGGCAAATTTGTCTGCTGGAAACAAGCAAAACACAAACGCTGAGTCGCTTCAGTTGGTGAAGTTAACAAGAGAAAAAATTTAAGTTGCAGAAGCAAGACAGTCAAAATAAGAAATCAGAGTGAATTTAGATCTTAGTTTCAACTGCAAGCAATGACTAAATCAGCCTTTTATCATTTTAAACACTTTGAGGTTTCATGCCCAAGTACAACTTACCAATGCTTTTAACGTCAGCAAGGCAAAATACAGCAGTGGTCTGTTATCTGACTATAACCTGAAAGGCCAGTAGATAGCTGCAGCTGATTTAAAATGCTGTTGCTAGACTTCTAACAAGGGTAAAGGAAATTGAGTCACTGGCTTCAAATTAGTTACAGAATTAACTTTAGAATGTTGCTTGTCTATAAATCACTCAGTGGCTTCGGGCCAAACTATATTTCTGATAAGCTTTAAGAATACTAGACCAGGAGTTTCCCTTAGGCAAGTTACCAGTGCCTGGAGTCAGAATCAAACATGGCGAAGTGCCATTGAGCTTTTATTTTGCACACAGCTGGAACTCATGTTCAGAAGATCTTAGACATGCTTCAATTTTATCTTCTTCACTTTTAATCTCTCCATCTTCTACACATTGCCTTTCCAGGTAAAAGGCTTGTAGTGGCAGAATGCCAAGCGGGTCAGGACAGACATGCAATGCCATGCAATGCCATGCAATGCCAAGCAGGTCAGGACAGGCATGCAATACCATGCAATGCCAAGCGGGTCAGGACAGACATCCCTACACCAGCTGGTACATGCAAAGCAGCCAGCATGTCACGGGTCTGCATTTGGGCATCTGCCCCCTGCCATGTGCCCAAAACGGCTCGCGTAGAGGTCAGCCTGGTGGCACCCTAATGTGATGCCCAAACAACATCAGCTTTCTGAGATCCCTTTAGTTTTCTGAACTCCTTGTCGTCAAACAAAAATCAGTTTGACGACTTTTTTGCAGAAACCGATAATCAGTTACTTGTACTTATGACCCTGTTCATTTGGTAATTACCTACAACATATAGCCATATGTGAAGATATATCCATAGACGGACACTTCACCAAGGACCTCTTCCATGCTCTCAAAAGTATAGTCAGCAAATCTCACAATCCCACTTACATACCTTTTGAATATGACCCAGATGAACTTAAACTCCGTCGCTGAGGACAGACTCGCCCCCCTCCCCTGAAAGGAGCAGTGCAGTCCTATCCAAGAGAGCATCAACACCTAGGATTTGGAGGTGTTGATCCTCACAGTTTCACACTTGGCATCCAGTACTGGAGGTCCTGGCTGGATGAAGCCAGAAGCACAATTTTCCATAACCTATGCGATATTGTGACATTTAGATTTGATTGAAATTAATTTGAACTGATGAGTAGTAATTCCAAATTGCCATATGTCTCTAAATAGCAATACTGTATGTATTCCTACCATGCGTCCCCTGTAATTTGGTTAGACGAGGTTTGTCAGGAACTGTTGCTGCTGGATCACCAACAAAGCATCTAATTACACTGATTATTTAGACCTTAAGAAGTCCAACGTGACTGATGTGATTAATGACCATATTATTCTCACATGAAATGTATGCAAACTTATAAATATACACTCAAAAACCGCAGAAACACACGACTCATTGACTGCCAGCTCTCACATCTGACACCTTTGTTCAACCTCTGATATTCATATTTAGTTTTATTTGGACTCCACGGGTGTGGGGGTGCGAGGCAGGAGAGTGAGACTCATTAAAAGGGACTCACATGCATTGCAGTTTTATCCTTCCACAACTCACCTCGATACAGATATTAAGAATGTGGACTTTTATCAGACAGGGAAAAAGGCACATGATCCAACACTTCATCCAGTCCAGTGATTCCCAGCCCGGTCCGATCTGATCCGATGACCTTTTGTATTGGATTTCACAGTGAAGAGTGAACTTTATCAGGAGAACACTTCTCACACCATTAAAATAATTTTTATACTTTTAAACCTCAAAGAAATATTTTTCTGTCTTTGTTAAAAAGCCATGACATCACTAGTGCATTAACTCATTACATTAACAGGTGAAAATCAACACATTTTGCCCAGTAATTGAGTGATATGGACACAGCCAAAGCAGCAGGCTAAGTCTCTGATTGGATAATCGCCGGTTTGAGTCCCGGCTTCGGCAGAACAGTCACATGTCTGTGGGCCCTTGAGCGGGGCACTTAACCCCCAGCTCCAGGGGCGCCGCATGTTGACTGACCCTGTCCCCCCCCAAGCTATGGAGAGCAAGATGGAGCAGGTGACGAGAAGAGTTCCAGTGTACCTGTACTCATATTTGTGCAAATGGAAAATAAAGGATTATCTTTATCATTGTGATCTTTAGGTAATCTGAAGTTACACTGTCCATTAGCTAATTACACATTGTAAGGACGCAGTCCAATGTTTGCAATGTACTTGCGAAAGGATCTTCTGAGTAGTAACTGGAATATAGTCAAAGTTCTCATGATTGATTACGTAACATAAAACTAACACAGATCAGTGCTGGCTGCATTCTCCAGGATCATAGCAGTAAGTTAGAATCACTTAATCCAATTTGACAGAGAAAAGGAGCGTGATCCAACAAGTCGTCAAGTGCAGTGTTTGCCAATCCAGTCCTCAGGGACCCACAGACAGTCCAGGTTTTTGCTCCCTTCCAAAAAATGTGGACTGTCTGGCAGGGAGCTGGGAGGGTGCAAAAATGTGGACCATCTGTGGGTCTCCGAGGGAATAAGAAATTATGGACAATTCTATGCTTCCACCTTTTTCGGGACAGTTTGGGGAAGGCCCTTCTCTGTTCCAGCATGACTGTGCCCCGGTGCACAAAGCAGGGTCCATACAGACATGGTTGGGTGAGTTTGGTGTGGAAGAACTTGACTGACCCACACAGAACCCTGACCTCAAACCCATCAAACACCTTTGGGATGAACTAGAACGGAAATTGCGAGCCAAAACTTTACGTCGTACATCAGTCCTTGACCTTGTAAATGCTCTTCTGGATGAATGGGGAAAAAAACCCACAGACACACTCCAAAATCTTGTGGAAATTCTCCTCTGAAGAGTGGCAGCTGTTACAGCTGCAAACTCCATATCGATGCCAGTGGATTTAAACGGGATGTCATAAAAGTTCATATGGGTGTAATGGCCAGGTGTCCCAATACTTTTGTCCACATAGTGTATTCTGCATTGCTAAAAGTAAAGGAAACCTTTACTTTTTACCAGAAGAATTCCATTTTTAATTCACTTTTTCTTCAGTTGAACTAATTAAATCACTTTGATTAAAGAGCTGATTGAATGAAGGCCACAAGTCATCAACATTTTCATGCACTTCAGATGAGGGTGTTATATCAGATAGGTTTGTCTTTGAGGTCAGCAGTGTTTTTTCATGTGACCCATTCTAACCGAAGCCTTAAAAAAGCATATGACTCGCAGAAATTTACCCGTTTTACTTATTAATCAATCCAGAGAATTATCACTGATAATAGTCCATGAATTGTGAATGAACGTTTGCATCAACAAAGCACAGGAAGCCACAAGGCCACTGGCTACCACGTCCAGACCAGGCTGCCTGTGAACGATTTAAAAACGATCCAGCAGGAGAAACAATCCACCTATAACAGAAACCATGGGAAGGTGGCGGCGGCCAACATCTAAACGTGCAAAAACAGACAAAACCGAGTGATTTACATCTTGGATTGTCTCGCCATCTGCACCTGCCTGCTGCAACATTAGCACAGGCATTGACCTCCTGATGTTCTCTCTCTCTCTCTCTCACCCACACACGCACACACACACACACACACACACACACGCACAATCCAAAATGCAAACTATCCCTTTTTTCTCATAGTTATCAGTGTCCTTTAACTAATTGTATTACAGAAGATTTATTTGCGATTAGTCCGTCTGGACAGATAAACAGCTGCTGCTTAGGCGGTGAGACTGGTAAGGTCTCTCTCTTGCCTCCATGATACTTGGACACTTATAGGTAATTACATCTTTATAGGTAATTACAAATGACAACTTTGATTAAGGAAGGAAGCCAGTGCACTGTAGGGTACACAAACACTGATACATTATTGGGAATTTAGAGACACTCAGACTGCTACCCCCCCCCAGAAAGAAATCACTTTATTGACCTACTGGCTAATTCTGACCATGATTTCCCAAATGTCAATAATTTTATGCTGGACTTGCATTTGTCATTATATTACAAAAAAGCTTCGAAGTGCATGACTTGCGTATCTCTAAACGTATCTATTTGGTAAAAGACACGTTGAATCATTTAAATTGCATAATATTTTAAAAAGCTGACCCATCTCATTACCTATGCTTACTCTGAACTCATGGTCAATGAAAGTACCTAAATTATTGATACAATTAATTGATAAAACTTGGTAAATATCAACGAAATATTTAAATGCTGTGTTATATGGATATGAGACTGTAATGAGACAGCACTAATGTCAGTGTTTCACCCAGTAATCAAAACCGGCCAATACAACCCCCGGGACCCCCTTAAGTGGGTGAAGATCTCACCTCCCCCCCACCCCCGCCATGCTAAGCCCAATGTTATACCCTTGAATACATCTTTAATGGATTTTCAGTCTATTTAAAAGAAGACACAAAAAAACAAAATATAACTAAACTGAGAAAGACCAGAAAATAGTGTCATTTATATTTTCAACCCCTTTTTAGTAGTAATTTAAATTAATGTTTGGCTGTTATCAACTTCTAATCGCAAAGTAACAACAGGTGGCGTCATTGAGTTGGAAACACTGCAGATTGCCACAAATTAATGTCGTTATGTTCCTATAATATGCCATTTGCCTGTATAAACTGACGGCAACGAATGACACAGGTTGTTTTCCAATAGTAACTCTTTAATCTGACTTTAGTAGAACTGGGCTCTTCTGTATTTGTGGTCACATCTTTTGTATAAACATTGTAAGTCAGAGGTTAGATCGATGTTCTCACCAAACGATGTTTTAACGGTGCTATTCGTAAGAAACTAGATGCCAAAATGGTTTAAGTTTATGTTGCTGTGAATTATTACACAAGGAATCCCATCATAAGAACACAAGAACACAATAACACAAATGGTGTGTGTGTGTGTGTGTGGGGGGGGGGGGCAGATATATATATATTACACTGTGTGAGGACATTTGGTCCCCACAATGTGATTAAAAAGCTGTTATTTTCGGATTTCTTGTGTCATGCAGCAGACAGGATCACTAGGGCTCCTTCCCACCATTTGACCCATTCATGGTAGCACCATCTGAGTGTCCAGTCTGCTTTCTGGATTGTTCCATGATGCACCTTTGCCTGGGCAGCTCCAGAGCACCTTGGTCTTCCACACTCACAGGACACAGTACCCGAGCTGAGCCACTACACTCCCACGGCGTGTGTTTGCCGCTTCCCGGCAAGATGATTGCATAACCAGTGTGCTGAAACCCCCGGACAAACCATGCAAATATCAGGAATGCAGGTGTGGGGAATTTCGCTTGCTGTGGTCTGGAATTTAACCCCGTAAAGCCCATATGACCTAATTAAATTAAGTCCCATGGGTGTCTACAAGCATGCTGAAGTGGATCAAAATATATATATATCGTTAATGCTGAAGGTTAATTTCTTTTTGATTTTGTCTTCTGCTTCTCAGTTTATGCAAAGTCATGATAAAGAAGCCGACGTGACCCTCAGGCAGATAGTCCAGTTTGATCGTAATCGGGTGGAGAGCGCAGGATGCGCATGCATGGGCATGAAGGAAGTCCGTCTGTGAACATCTACACATACACAAAAACAGGCGTCACAAAAGGTGCATTTGGATGCACTCCAATAAGATCAGTGAAACAATACATACAGTTCGTCACAAGTTCCTGCAACCTTGAGCATCCTCATGCCTGGCATACAGAATTCTTTTAGGATAACAGGGGCCCGTGCTGCAGGGACCTTCTTTGTGAATTCTCTCTGAAGAGTGGACTGGCGGATTGATGAATGCTAGTGCCAGAGGGGGACAGTCCAGGAAGTAAAAATCCAGACCAAGACTTAGTTTCAACCAACCAGTTGAGTACTCCTTGACTCTTTATACTCAACTGTTTGGCTCAAACTAAATCTTGCCTAGCCCTTAATTGTTCTAGTGACGCTGTTTTCAGGGTCAGAGCTAATAACCAACAGATACTGTGACCTTCCGTGGGAGAGAACGCTGTTACACTGCTGTTACACTGCTGTTACACCATTGTTAAAGAGGGACGACAGCAGTGGAGGGTAAGGGGTGGAAAGCAGATGGTCTAAGGTCAGAAAACATTCTGGGCTTTGTCAAGAAATTGTCACACGTGATGACATGGTGACGGTGATTGTTAAAAGGGATTGTAAAAAAGCCCTCTGGGCCTACCCGTGGCACTGCCGATGTTGGAGTCGCACAACAATATTGGTGAGCATATTATGACCATCATTAATACAAAGTTTAGAAAACTGTGAAGATTCACACTTTTCATGTGCAGCTAAACAAACAAGTACAATCAGTACCGGTTTCAAAAATGATACAAGTTTTATGGGTTTTTTGTATGAGATCCCTGGAATTAGTGTAGGAGTCCTTTGTTTGGGACCCTGTAATTAGAGTAGGAGTGCACATCTATCCTTTACGTCTGCAGTTAACCATTGGCTTGAATATGTGCGGTGATGGAACTCGTCCAAATTAATGACTACACCTATAACAATTCTTGTGAAATGCAGAAGGAAGAGTGATGCAAGCTATGAGTCTTGTGTTATGCTTGTTTGGCCAGAGTTTTTAAGATTATATAATGCAAATAAGACTTTTATTTTAAAGGCAAATGGCCAAAGAGTTCAGCCTGCTACTTTCCAGACAGTCAGTGGATGACAGGGGATGCTGCTGGTACCATTTCTGAAGGGAACTGGTTCTACGGGTGACTCACATGACGCAAATAAGTGCTCAAAATGCACCTTCTGGAATCCCAAGGCACAAATGTTTCAGTTCCTTTGTAGCCAGCAGGAACACCCCTTCCAAGTGGGGCACAGGGTGCCACACATGGATTTCTCTAACACTGTTTGCATTTACAGTTGATCAGGTAATTGCCATTTGGACATATAGTGCATATTGCATTTTCAGGATCGTTGTTGTTCTATGTTACATACCCATAGTTCCAGAGTGTTTTTGCTGGCTTTGTGCCATTTGTAGCTCCTGCATGACCTCTGCGAGTCAATCCTTCACATTTCACAGCTGGACGGTATGCAGGACCCCAGGTGCAAGTTCATGAGGGTGGGGGTGGGCTGACAAACCACAACAAAGCTTCACAAGGTCACAGTTTTGCACTGAGAGACTGGCTTTGATGACGACGGCCAACCTGGCTGGATCTACCTCAAATGGCCCCCTTTGTAACAGCCCTTATGAAACGGCACCTACATGACGGTCCTCTTTGGAGACCTATATTGCAGCGCCAGTAAGCACCAAAAGCACCCGTGGGCTCCTGGAAAACACCCTGCCACGTAAAATCTCCGAATGGGAGTTTTGGCCTCACCTACAAACTACGGATGGCCTGGAAGGAACAGATATGCTGGTGCCAATAACTCATTACGCATTACTCCACCACTCAGAAGGACAAGCAGTTCAGATATTGCTCAGTGGCGGTGCAAACTGTTTACTCTTTATTGTGAACTGAACCGCAGATGGGTTACAAATATACCAGAGAGCTGATTCACATTAAACAGACGGTAGCTACCCTGGATAAACACGTTGTTTTGGGGGTTATGATTGATAGCTGTTGATCTTTTTTCCCCCGATTTGCATTACCACGGGTTATTCAGCCCTGACTTTTAAAAAGTTCTCCTGTTGTTTTATTATGCTGTTGGCTTATTTCATAGAACTGATGTGGAGTTTGGAAGCAGAAGTGCACACTCCCCAGTCCTTCGCCGCCGCTGCCCTCGCCAGCCACTGCGTATACCCACAGCCACCAAAAAGGGTCACCCTGTCCTTGGTGATGAGGCTACATAGTCTGTCTGGCATTAACGTAGCACTCCTGCTTCGTGGCTGCATTTTCTCCGCACAGTGCCACCTGTGTGCTTATGAAGACAGCAGCGTGTGCTACGGTGGAGGTGGAAGTCAAAACACACAGATCTCAGCCAGGCTGAGAAAACTTCCAGAGCGACAAACAGGTATATTATGGCTTCCAGCTATAAAATTGATTTTTTTTAAATATTTTGCAATATCTGGGTTATCTTGTTACTTTCTTCCTGGTACAAGCCTGGTTAACCACATGCTTTGAAGTTGCCCACAGAACTGGGAAATGCTGCGGTTAAATCAAATGACCCCCCCCCCCCCCTTCCCCAGTATATGGAACTACCCCTCTGGGCAAGGTATCACATGTCAAAGGTGGGTGTCTGGCTTCTGGTTGAGTGCTGAGCCAGGCTCAATCTATGGCAAAACTCAGAGGGCATTATTTCACAGCACCCATAAGATAGTACCATTGTGTAGGATTGTGCTCTTGTACCAAAGTAGGTTTGAACGGCTATTTATGGCTGTTTGTGATTGTATTGCTCGTCTCATGGAGGTCACATACCCCCCCCCAGATAAAAAAGGACATATGATCTGTCCAGCAGAAGTGAAAATTCCTGCCTAAGTGTCACAGAAATCTGTGCTAAATAAGTGACTCATGTCACAGTTTATTTTACGTAGCCATAAAGGACAGCAGGAGCGCGGCATTGTGTTCCGGGCCGCGACTGCACCCCCGACGGCCGGCTGAGTTCAGTGACCGACCGGTGAGGTTGCAAAGGAGTGGCAACAGACACTCCGGAGTCATGTGACCCAGCAGTAATAGTGGCATCACTGTGCTCTCCAGTAATACCCAGAATGCACCACACTCTGGTCGTGCTTGTGTCGACCGTACCACCCATGCACTGCCGCCTACTTTGCGCCTGTTTCCACTTCTGGTTCACAATGAGATTCAGAGCTGTTGCTCTGGAAAACTCATGGACCTCTCGCCAAAAGATGCTCCTGTTTTGCATTCTTCCATGGTAGGATTTAAATAAGAAAGGTGGAATAGGTTACAATACTAGCAAGGAGCTTTGATTTAGTTCCAGCTAACAGCAAACCCCATGCTGATAGCAGATTTTTCACGCCCCTTGTGCAAAGCGAAGTGTCTCGATTCTGCCAAATGGGACACCTGCCTAAAGAGAATGTGCATGTTCCTCTGAAGGCTCTGAGTCGATTATGCACAGAGCAGAACTGCTGGCTCCCACCAGAAGCAGCCAGAAAAGACCTGTTTTGCCAGGCTGGAGCTGGGGGCACTTCCAGGCATGCTTAAGCGGTCGGGGGAAAAGCAGGGGGTCCGTTGGCAAGCGGACGAGGCAGCTGCTGCTGCCCCCACCCCGTTTTTATTCCACAAGTGGCTTCAAGAGAAACAGTTAACCTCCACTGGGATCTTTACTCGTGGCCAACGTCGCCACACTCACGGTCCCACGCCAGGCGCTATGGGCGCTGACTGCCACGGCACATATTTTAGACCTCCGCCAGACCCGAAGTCACCCCCGTCTGCACCCTGACAACTTCGAGCTTTTCCTCTGAATGGCAGCGGGTCTCTTTACACATGCGGGTGCTTCTTTCAGGGAGACTGACGTGAGCACACGCACTGCCCCATTTTCCTTCAGAGCCTTGCACTGCAGAGGATGTACAGTAGGCGAGGGCAATCAACGGGACGTGAATAAAGACAGCACACTCCCTGGGAGAGTAGAAGAGAAAAGGAGCCTTGAAGAGTAGTAAAACTCTTTTGGCACTGATTAGATCTCCTTCGAAGCAGCCCCACCCCCCTTCTGCAGCGTGCTATATATACACACAGTTTTCAGGACTCATTCATCAGCCTGCACTCTGCCTGCGCTGTATGTGTATGCGTGTGTGTGTGTGCGTGCCTGAGTCTTAAGGGGGTACATGGTCTTTTCTTTGTGAGACACATCCTCTCCTCTGTCAGAAAACGAGAGAGGGTGAGAGTGAGTGAGAGAGAGAGAGAGAAAGAGAGAGAGAGAGAGAGGAAACGAGTAAGGGGGAGAACTGCACTTCAGATCTCACATGCCATGGAAGAGCATGCACTGCTCTTCTGGATTTCCATGGGACTTATGTCCGCCATGGTCGGCGGGGCCATGAGGAAGATCCTGGCGACGCACGTCAGCGCCGGCCCCACCATGGCGGCCTGGCTGGGGGTCACCATGCTGGTGGAGCGCCTTAGCTCGCTAGGCCTCCCTGCCGTGCTGGCGCTGGCTGCTCTGGGAGCCGTCTGCCTCCTTGTGCCCTACTGGAGCCCCCCGGTGGACCCCCTTCTCCCAGAAGGCAGGGCGGTCTTCATCACAGGTAGGGGCCCCCGCCAGCTCCGCCGCCACCCTACCTATCCGCCGAGGCACTAGTTGCACAACTTCCCCCTCTGTCACTCTATCTTCTTGCACGCGCCTGCTCCCTTTCACTCTTTCTCTCTCTCTCTCTCAAATGCACCGGCTTGCAAGGCACCAACACACCCCTGACATGTTAAATCTCACACAAGCTGCAGCTGCACGACCCCCATCGGGTGTCTGTCTGCATCTGCGCTTCGGAAATGTCCTGGTGTGCAGTCCCTTCCTGGTGCTGCATTTTCAGCACAACCGGCAGGCCACATGTCTCTGCACTCATTTATGATGCAGCACATCGAACCCCTAAACACATATTTTCTATCTAATTTCAAAACTAATGTAAGCCTTTTGGTGCAAACTGATTACCTCCACTTCACTTAATTTACTGTTTGAAAGCATAAGTTCTTGTGATCAAGCTTAGTTCTTATATAACTCTCAGGACAGCATCTCTCAGTGGAGTGTGTGTTAAATATTAATGAGCTTATTAAATCCTTTTTATATTGAAGTAATCACCATCTTATAATCCTGTGTATTACTTTTCAAGATATGCAGCCAACATCTGCTGTAAATTGCTAAAACAGAATTAAATTATTAGTGCTGTAAGTATTGAATAACTATATTAAATTCTAATTCTAAATTCTAAATCCCTGAGCAAAGTCTGTGTATAGTTCATGAAATACTGCACAAAGTGCTTGTGTGAATGCCAGAAAATGACCTGTAACCAAATTTTGGTTCTTTGTAATATTCCCATGTGATCCTTGTGAGTGGAAATTATATTATATTTCATAGGTTTTCTTAACCTCATTAACATCATGACCTCGTTATCAACACATATATCTTATTGCCTAAACTTTCTGTGAAATTCAGGCATAAATTACTTGTAGACTTTGGGCACAGCCAAGGACACTGTGGAGCCTCATTACACCAAAAATGAGGAGACTGATTCTTACAAAAATTACATTTTTAACATGTGTTTATTATTGTTGTTGTCATTATTTAAAAAATACTTTTTTCAGCTATACTGCCCAATCTGGTCTTTAGAAACCAAAATGCATTACACATTTGCCTGTAATTATCCTAAATAAATAAAATCCATAGTTATTCCCATTAATCCTAAAATGCATAATGTAGCCCAGTGTCAACATTTGAACTCGTTCACGTCACACTCTTCTGTACAACATAGAACCCTAATGCAGATCCACACAACGCTTTCGTATGGGAACATGTTGCTTCAAGACTGATATTTGGTGAATGGAGTAGACCCATATAGAGATATAAAAGATTAGCTGTACTTTATTGTACCTGCTGCAAGCAAGACAAAATACTATCGTACTTCCCCGTTGATTAAAAGCGCGCACGCACACACACTGAATAAACACCATTCCTCTCTGGCCTGAATCCAAAGGTGTGGGCGGGACAAACAACTTTCCGAAGTGAGAACAGAATTTATTTGCTTCATGCCGAGTATCGACGCGGAGAAAAGCTGACTGATCTGTTTCATAGAGAATCCCGTGCGCGGTTCCGCTCTCTCGCTCCCGGCTGTCCGATAAGCTGCAGGAACAGCGGACGGTGCGTGATGTTCACCTGCCCGAGCGCAATCTCCACGGTCTTCTCACAAAAACTGGCGTTAAATCGTGCTTTAACCAGACAAAAAGTGATTGAATATAAAAATGCATATAAATATGTCACAGGTTGTCGCTTAGACACTCTGGAGCAGTTGGGATTATTTTATGTCGATGGCCGGTTAGTCTTTACATCGGTGATCATGAAATATGAAAGCACGAACCCAGATCGACACTGAAGATCCAGTAAAAGGCGGAAATGTTTTCACGGCAGGTCGTTACCCCCAGAACACCTGTAATATGCTGCTTCAGCCTGCTCGCCGCATTGCTCTGTTCCGATTATAATGTGTGTGGCACCAACATGCATGAAACATGCAAACTACGATGGTATGAGTGTAAAAACAGATTTCAAAAATACTACGTACCTCAAGGAAGAACAGTGTGTTACAATAGTTTGGCTCGAAGTCACAAAACATGGATATGAATATCGTTTGAAATAGATGAATAGACATTTAAATTCCCATGGAAACAGCATTAACCAAGTTTCAAGCGAAAGAGCACAGTGTACTGGCAAACTTAAATAATACGTGTAATAAAGGTTGGTGTACGTTTCACGTCGTTTGATGGTTTAATAAGGCACTCATTTATGATCGTATACTCTGTGATGAGTAAAAATTAACATTGTGTACACAATGATACATTAAAACGTAAGATATAGCGTGCGGAGAAGCGTCCAGGTTTATGATTAAAAGCGTCGACAGGTACTTGTAAAAAAGTTTGTGAGTAAGAATTGACAGTTCGAAAGTGATAAAATAAACCTGGAAAAGACTTGCAGTGGTTAAGGCTCGTAAGAGGCAGTCCAGTGGCATGGAAACGAGACTCGGATCACCTTCTTACCCAAAGGCTTAGGGGGCGAAGCGTCCCCACCCGACGCATAACGCAAGTCGCCGTGCTTTGCCATAATGTTCAGCTCACTAAGCTGAAAAAGTTGAATTTCATCCAATGACGCTGTTGTTGCCGTTGGAAGTGGTGTCATATTTCTTTATCGCAAATATCCGGGAGAGACCAGGATTTCATTCGTGCTTTCAAAGACTACGTAACGTTCAAAGATACGTCGCTGTTTTAGAGGAACGATGGATAATTAGGCGAAAACCAGTAGTAGACCAATGAAACAAAGTATAAAGAATTCAAGATGCTGTTTTTTTCCAATGCAACAAGTTCATTGAAAAGCTTACTCATTCAGCCTCACCTAGTACAAAGAACAACTTACCGGATACAAATAAATATGCAAGAGGTGCAATAGTGCTATGAAAACAAGTGACACACTTTCCAACACAAATAAAGCACAGATTTTACAGTAGTCCAGATTTAACTATCAATTATGTAGACACGTGGGGAAATCTAGTACTCTACGTTCTGATGTCACTGCCAGATTTCAGGACTGAATGATTCCTAACAGACATTTCATTAATGGGCTTTTCCTGACCTGCATTGAATCACCTTGTAACTTTGTAAAAAAAAAAAAAAGTTAAACCTCTTATGAATCAGTTTAAAGGGGGGTGGGTGAGTAGCCAGCATACCTGTAGGGATGAAAGCTGGAATTGCACAGACTGGCTCAGTTTCCAACTTGTTCAGTGGGTCACTGTAAATTAACGTGCTGTACCAGCCCTAGTTTATGTTGCACAAAAAAAAAAACTGTGTTTTGTATGTTGTGTTTTCTTCTTAATGTTATTTAACCACATTTAATCTGTATCATGAAAAAAATCGTATTTATATTACCAAGGTCAACATGGGAAAAGAATGTCTTTGGGTTCATTTTAGGAATGTCTGGAAGGTAGTTTTCAACAAGAGAGTTTGAATTACACCCGCTGTGCAGTACTTATGGCCCAGTACTAGATCTTCCCACTAACCTTGTCCATTTGAGTAGTCAACAAACATGGTGATGTAGTACAAGTTTAAGCGGAAACGCTGAAATTGTGTGTGTGTGTGTGTGGGGGGGGGGGGGGGGGGTCAGGAACAGCTTAAAAACCCATAAACACAAAGTAGAAATAGCTCTTTTCTGTGCTGCTCAGTAAAGATCAGAGATTAAAGGGGGGCCTTATCCAGTTGTTTTCCTCGTGATGAGGGCATAGAAAGGCTGAGTCTCCGGGAAAAGCAGGTGTGCAGCTTGTGAAGTCTGCCTTTGTTTTGACTCCTCTGACTGCAGCAGGGACTGGTTTCATGGTGCACTGACGGGTGAGATTAAACAGCTCGTGCAAGTGTTAATGTGCGTCGGTTTCCAGGCACATCCAGTGCAACCAAGGGAGACCAAAAATATAGCCTGTTCCTGGAAGCATCACAGGGGTGAAAACATGACAAGCATGTCACCTCCAGTCCTATGGGTTCCAATGGTGTAACTTTGTGAGGCCATTTAACCTGCTTTATCTAAGAAATGTATAAAACTATCAATGTGACAAGCTATAAATTGATTTTTCCAGCAACAGCAAAGCTGTTGTTTGGTACTAGCCTTTCCCTATAGTATTTCAAGAAATCTGAAAGGACACTTTCTGCAAGCTACGATCGCTGTGTGTCTCCATGGCACCAAGATTTGCATCACATAGCATGCATTTTTGTCATGCCACGGTACAAAAACACTGATTGCACTTGTTTGCATTCAAAATAATGATACTGATCTGACCCATTTATCTTGGAATTTGTTGACTTGTTCGTAGACTGCTTTGTTGTGATTTCGGCAAGACACATGCCGGTTTACCGTCTGCTTTTTAATTAATGCATGTAGAACCCTATCTACACATTCAATTAGGTGCTCAATTTGGTTAATTGGCTATAAATTGCATGAGCTACTTTTTGTTCTTAGTTCCGCATGCTGGGGGGGTGGCTCCATCCCCATCGACTGTACATCGAGCTTAAACTTCGTAGACTTCTGAGTAAACCAATTCCACACCATTCCCATCTGTTTCGGCGTGCTATGTGACTGCTGCGATTGCCCATTAGGTATTGATTGTGTGTTCTCATACCATTCGGTTTCTTTGATCGCTAGACGATTCTCAGTTCTTCCCGAGAACCTGCTGAGCTGTTGTTGCGTAAAAAGAGAGCAGTCAGACGCCATCCCCTGTAGCTGCTACTTTTACAGGACTTTTGCCTCTTCTTTGTCTTTTTCTCCTGTTCCAACCTATTTGAAGCTGGTGCCTATTAGCTGAAGCAATACGCTGGCTTATACGGGTCGCCGTGGTCTCCCTCAGGTCAGTGCACAGACTGAAAACAAATAAAGCGAGAATAAAGCGTGTACTCAAAAATGGTTGCGTCAACATACTGTTACGATGTTATCAGAATCATTTTGGAGACCATCCAAGGAATTCATTGGGAACCCAGGACATTCAAGTAATTTCTAGTTAATCTAATGTGGGTGAAAGACTAAAAAAATCACACACAGACAGCGAATCTCAATGGGGGCGTAAACAAGATTATCGGCTTTTGTCTTATTTGTCGCAAGCCGTGCCAGCAGTATGTCAATATTTGGCTAACCAACACGCTACTCCTTGAAGTTGATTGGCACGAGAGATCAGATCAGTAAGCATGGCTTACTCTGTCGTCCTCGTCCTGGTGAGTCACACACTAAGTTGAATCTCTCACACTCCAGGGAACTCTGTGTGCTGTTTATTCAGCAATATTAACCCAATGTCACTCAACAGATTTACTTTACGCCGCCAAACCACGGGTGTGCAGTTTTACGCACTGTTCTTGGACGAGGTCCAGCATCAGTCTGTAGTTGAAAGGCCCTGTAAACTTGACTCTAAAAATATCTTCACTACACATCTTATGCAATTGATACAGCTTCACCTCACCCTATTACGATTTGTCAACAGCAAAAACGAAACTTAGAAAAAAATACCTGACGAATGAAGCCATCTTATTTTGAGACTTTCATTGTCAAATCGATTGCATGCATCTCATTTTACATTTTGACTTTTAGTTTGAATACTGGCAATGTCTGTTGTGGCTAAATATACATTCCAGTGGCTGTTATTCACCACCCCTTAAATGAATTCCTAATGATGAAATATTTATTTTATTCCATTGATTTATTCTATGGAAACCGAGTGATTCTGTTAGATGTGTCTGAAATTTAACTGTAACGTGAAAGAACGATTTCACTTTTCAGTAACTCAGAACAAATGTTAGTTAAGCATTCAGTCGGGCTAATTTGTGCATTCTTTGGAATACAGCTGCTTGACTTTTATGGTATTTACATGTGACACATCTCCTGAGATCTTTTGGCCCGATGGCCCTGCCCACAGGGTACGGAATGCACACAGGATATCTGGCCTGCAATAGGACACAGCCTGACCTCCGCATGATTTGTGAATCTGGCATGTATCCTCAGACTACCTTATCTTATGATAAGGTCCAGCAGAAATATGAATTATGGAGGTGTGATTATGATAACAGGACAACTCGTCTTTCGCTATGAACACGCCGTTCAGGGTAAAGGTGACAAGTGTTAACTTTCACCGGAATGAATCGGATGCATATGTTACCTTCAATGCATTGTTCATTGAAATGCTTATCGTCTGCTTATTGTCCAGCTATGGCAGACTTTTCACTCTTTAGTTAACAATCGATAGAATGTCAAGTGTCAAGTACACATACTCCGTGTTCTAGACAAAATGGACCTTGTGATGTTTTTCTTGAAGGTTTTCAGCATGCCTTTGTGTTACTCATTTACTTATTGCTAATTTAGGAATGACAGGCTACACCTAGAAATGTCATTCATCAGTTTTGAGGGAAGATAGACCCCTCTTTAAATGACACCCTCTTAGATGCTTGTAACAGTGCCAAGATCCATTTGAGCTGTATATTTAGTTTCACTAAATGGTAACAAAACCTCACTGCAAACTTATTGCAGATTGTTCATTTGCATTGTTTGTTATGTTTACACATACCATGAATAAGTGTCAAAACTGTATTTCCCAGCCATACATGTAAGAGGTTATGTATGTAAAACTATGCTTGGTTGAAGAACAGGAGCCGTGAAATGGAATTTTTGAGAAGCGCATTCGGCCGTAACGCGTGGAGCGTGCCTTTGACTTTATATTATATGGATGGCCGACTCTTTGAAATGCATAGTCATGGGTTGTTGCTACCTTTGTGGTTACATATTTGTGAAAGTTATCAAGATGAAAATGCTATTCATTTTACTGAAAGCGATTCCATCCTGGGATAACATTCCAAGGGAAGTTTAGTGACATTCTGTGAAAGTCAGGTAGATCAAGTTAAAAGTACAGTAAGTTCTAGTACACGAAAATAAATCTGCAACAAATCAGTGTTCTCAAATGTTTAGATGAAGTTCTGATACCTGACAAGGAACAAAACCTCACACCACAGAATGCAAATGGGATGTGTTCAATTTGCTGCTGTCATTGCCATTAAAATAGTGTATATATAATACTGACTTTAATGCAGTCTCAATAATGTGCGAATTAAGAGAAGGAAAATTCCCAACAACAGAAGTAAGCATGGGTGTACCCTCATTTGTTAACTGGGTTTAACACACACTCTTTGTCTTCTGTCAGGTTGTGACTCCGGTTTTGGGAAGTCAGCCGCTCAGAGGCTGGATGCGCTCGGGTTCGACGTGTTCGCCAGCGTGCTGGATCTGAGTGGAGAAGGAGCCCAAGAGCTGCTGCGCGTTTGCTCGCCCCGTCTCACCCTCATCCAGATGGACATAACCCAAGCCCAGGACGTTGAGCAGGCGCTGGCTCGCACCAAGGCCAAACTGGGGCTCCGAGGTGAGATGCACATTAATGATAGCTGGGGTGATCCCTAACACATGGGGGAGTCATGTGTTTCTTCACTTCATTGTGGGACAGGCATAAACATTCATGTCTTCGACTTGTAGCTCCCCGCTGGCAATTCACCGTGAATTTCAGACATGCAGTCTTACTGACACATTAATTGTTTTTACACTGAAGATGATTTTATAGAAATTTTTATTAGCTTTATTTACAGAAACCCACCATATTAAAGTTGAGGTGAAAACAGGAAAAGCTGAAGATGTAACTGAAGCAACAAAAGTCTATTTATTGGGAGGGGTAAATAAATCCAAATTAAATACTGGGGAGTATACATGTCCTCCAGGTTCCTACGCTCTTGACGCAGTGAGTGTCTGCTTGTATGCACAATTTGGGGGGGTTGTTTACTTAAAAAAACAGTGTATTGGCTGTAGAGGATGTGGCCAATATGAAATCTGACTCCTGGCAAATAGGGGCAAACTGGATCTCCTCGCATTCGGGGGGGGTCACTCACCTGTCACTCATCCCTCCCACGTTCTCTGTCCAACAAGCAAACACTTGCTTAGTCACTCAGTCACTTGTGCTTTTCTTCTGCCTCACTGCACGCTCACCTACCCAGTAACCTTGCTCACTTTACAATTTCCAGCCAAGAGCTGCGGGGCCTGTTTGTTTCCACGACTCTCCACATGCAGAGTGAGCCCAGCCCTCGAGCATACGTATCTGAACACGCCGCACACGGTGTGCCTCTCGTGTTCCACTGAGGGCGCAATGTGCATGTCCAAAGGGGGGAGCTATCCCCATGATATCAGAGTGTGTGGAGAAGAGGGAAAAGGGCGGGGGAG
>JAODUD010000008.1:10992920-11005652 GCA_026784285.1 Stomatorhinus walkeri
AGATCAAAACTGAGAGACTGAGAAAAAGCTTCGGCCCTCGGGCTGTTCGTGTTCCGAACGAAGCGTCCCAAAGCTAATAAGTCACCTTACACACTTTGTCATCCCACACTGTCATCGCACATCTTGTTACAACTGCCGATACAGTGCTCTCTATCGTTATTTGGAATTATTTTAATCTGTTCTGGCTGTTACTTTATTTTTCTTTATTCTTATCTTTTTATACTATTTCACTTTTCCTTGCATTGCATATTTCTATTGATGCACAGCCCAGGAAACAGGTGGAGAGGCATCTCACTACAATAAGTACGGTGTATGATTGTGTATGTGACAAAAAAAATAACCTGAAACTGGAAACTTGAGGTAATGTAGGAGATGGAACAGAATTAGCTAGATATAGTCGCCTTGCCTCCACACTCAGTGTGAGTTCTGGAAGCAGGCCTTTTGACAATGGGTGGAGCCTATCATACTCCTACAGGAGTTTCTCATCATGGAAGACCTCAGGCAGTGCAGGTCCCTCGCTTAGGGCTTCACAGGTGGAGTTTATCCTGGGGAACATGAGGATCCCAACTCTGTTCATCACAAACAGGAATTTGGAGTAGCTTGCCAAAATGGTGGTGAGGTGCTGGAAAGGATGTCTCCCACAGACTCTGTGCTTCTATTGTGAAACTTCAAATTACACGTGCAGAATGATGGAGATAACAGAAGGGTCATGAGTGTGAACAATGCCCTTCCAGATCTAAACCCGAGTGATGAACTGCCATTGTGCTTTCATGCCATGGATTGTCTGTGGATTTCTCATAAATGTACATGGTAACAGAGCTCTCTAGGCCAAAGGTCAGCAATCAGCTTTGTTGTTGCACCGTCTGACATGAGACACTGTGTTTTGGGAGGGGCAGAGCTATCAATTGATCATCACTTTGTGGTGGTTTGGACTCAAGGTGACCAGATGGCCCATCGCAATTCTGACAAGCACCCAAAGTTCGTTGGGAATGTTTGGCTGAAGCAACTGTACAAGATGAAATCAACTTACACCTCCTGTGTGCAGAGTGACACTGGGGACATTGAGTCTAGGAGGGCTCTGTTCAAGGGCACAATCTTTGCAGCAGCTGTTAAAAGCTGTGGCCAGAAGTCAGTCCATGACTGTCATGGTGCTAACTCTTGGACCTGATGGTGGACACCAGTAGTGCTTGAGTAGGGGTCTTCTAAGTCAACTGAAAGGTACTGACAGTCTGCTGAGATGCTTCCAGGGTGGCAAAAGCTTATGGGAGGGTTTTGGGGAGCCTGTGCTGAGAGATTGTTTGGTGTCTCCAAAGTTTTTGAAACATTGGGAGGAACAGGTAGGACTCTCTTCATTGCTCTGGAGGTGTTCAGAAGGAGTAGGGATGTTCTGACCAGTTCTGTGGTGGATATGCCTTCTCACAAGGAGGTAGCATTAGAAATATTTGCTGGATGGAGTCCATGACTGCAGGTGCTGTGGTGGTCAGAGGTCTTCATGGTGGAAAGGCTCAATGGTATTTGAAATCCATCTGAAGATGTTGAAAATACTGGATGTTTTTTGGGATGATGTGGCTGATGTGTGTCTTCAAGGTTGCATGGAGGGTGAGTGAAGAAGCCATGGGTTGGTTGGTTGAGGGCTTGGTGGCTCTGGTTTTAAAAAGCATGTGTTCCAGCTATAAGAGGATCAGGCTTCTCAGCTTCACTGGGAAAGCTTATAGCAGGGAGGAGACTCTCAACCAGGAGCCGGAACAACTCTCCACTTCGCCTATTTGCAGCTGTGTGAGGTTTCATCAGAATATAGTGTACATGCGCTTCATGGACTGGGAGAAGGCATTTGAGCATGTGGGCCCCTTGTCTCCACTTCTGTTTGTGATGGACAGGATGTCAAGGCGCTGCGATAGCTAAAAAGGTGTTTGGCATGGGGGGGGGGGGGGTTGGAGGTCACCTTCGCACTATTTACAGATGATGTTTTTCATTTGGCTTCATCTGAGCAGGACCTCCAGCAGGAACATGAGTGATCTCTTGCTGAGCGTGAAGCAGCAGGGATGAGAAACACCACCTTTACATTTGAACTGGCGGTGCTCGCTCAGAAGGGAGTGGACCTCTCCTTTCTGGTGGGGGAGGGGGATCTGCCCTTGGGGAATGAGTTTAAGTACCTGGAATCATCTTCACAGTAACAGTAAGAGGGAGTATGACAGGTGGATCATTTAGGAAGCGCTGGTTTTGTGGACAATGAGCAGGTTTGTGGTGGTGAAGCAGCAGCCAATGTCGTTTGCAGGCTGGGTGCCTCCTTCACCGGGGGGGTCATTTGCTACAAGTAATAATGAAGAGAAGAAGGTCATCCGTGCAAGTGGGGAAAAAGTATTTTCCACAGGGTTTCAAATCAAATCAAACTTTGACATTTCAAAACATGCAGACATGCAATAAAACAAAATGGCGTTTGTCCAAGACTTTAAACAAATGGTTTTACATGTAAGACAACATTAAACACGCAGGACAATAATGAACAAACAAGCAAACAAACAAACAAATAAATAAATATGTAGTACAAATAGTACAACGTCCTTATTGGGCTGTGCAGTGCGTTAGATTATAATCATTTTACAGTGGAATACTAGAGGTTTTAAAAAGCCTATAAAGTACAGTGTAAGGCACTTCTTCCCCTCGTTATGTGCAGCTGATGCACAGAGTGACCAGAGACTGGGCTCAATTTCCACGATAAGGTGATGAACTCAGAGATTCACCTCCCAAGGGAACTGTTCCAGGAACATCCCACTGGGCGGGAGGCTTTGGGCCAAAAACAGGACATATTGGTGAGATAAATCTCAGCTGGCTTGGAAACATCTGGTCTGGTCTGTCCTGCTTGGCATGACGCCACTATGATCCTTACCAGCATGAAAATGATGATCGTGGTAATGATGAAGATACAGTAATGCTTTTTTTCGGAAAGATGAATCAGTTTTATAAACCATTTTCTATATTAAATAAAAATGTAAAATTCATTTTTTCATTATCTCAGCCAGATGTAATTCTCAGTCAGGTGCAACTGTGTAAACGAAATCTCTATTAAACACACAGTACAGCTGATACCTGTTCAGGTATTACATGCGCTCAGCAACTCGCAGTGAAATAAACCTTAGATACTACAGTACTGCCAGACCCTGCGGGAGATTCGTATCCTATGCAAGCGAAGAAGCGAAAGCGAAGGATAACCATTTCCATATTGCGTTGCCTGCTGGGGGAGCGCAGAGCACACAGGAACACGATGTACTGCAGCACAGCGAAGCGGGATTGAGCGAGAACACAGAGCTGGGTGGCACTGCTTTTGGTTCGCACTGCATACGGAAACGGCCGCACCCATCAAAGCCATGCAGTAAACCCTGGGTGATAATGGTTGCCCATGCCACCATTCATGTTTATTTACTGTCAACATAGCTGCAGGTACTGTGTATGTTTTACACTGTGTTCCGCTGTGGTATGCTTGTTTCCCTCACACATGGCTGATTAGCAGTGGTCGGGGGGATTACGGGAAGGAGTTTCGAGACCTCAACATGTGACACCAGGTGAGGTCATTCAGGGCCTTTTGCAGTGCTGGACTGCATAACCCTGGAGTTGATGGAGTTAACAGTAAGTGTAGTTTCTGCTGGCAGTGGGGGGCAAAGGAGTCTAATTCAAGGTTAGATGGGAAGCAGAGTGCTCAGAGAGAGGCGGGTCACACGTGGACACCAAACAGCAAGCGTCTGCTGGAGCTGAGCTGGGAACGCTTCTGCTCGAACTTGCAGTGGCACCTATAGGAATATCCAGCATTGTTAAAGAAGCCATGGAGAAGGGCAGGGGTATGTGTGTGCAGAATTAGGGAATTACGCAACTTCCACTCCAGCGGCCCCCTCGTTCGGGAGGACATGAAGAGCCCCCTCACTAGTCCGCCCCCATTTCCTGACTGCAGAGTGGGTTCGGGAAATCTTTATCAACATGCATCATTTGCCTTTTACACTACTCAAGGCTCTCACAAAGACGTGCCTTTTAGCTGGGGATCTGTTTCTGGCCATCCACCTAGGTCATGGAGGAGAGGCTCTGCCCTCAATGGTTCCCTCCATAAATTCCCAGTAAATCTCAGGGGAGCTATATTAGTTATAGCAGTCACACAGTGGTCACAGTGGTTATAGCAGCTATGTAAAACCATACCCTACTGCTTTTGCCAGCAGGTTGTGCATTGTAGAACAAAAGGCTCGCGGAGTTTCTCCTACCGTTAGCAAAGAGCCGAGTGAGTGTGCGCGAGTGCGGCAGGGACTTGCCGCTATGCATACCGGCCTCATGTGAACCTGGGGGGGTAGAGCGCTGTGGCCTCGTCCTAAAGCTCTCTTTCATTAAGAGGTTTATCCGGCGCTTGTACTGGAAGTGGGGGGGGTTTCCATTTGTCTGTTTTACTGTAGCATATCAAGTCCTTGTTAATTTCTAATGCTGGAGACCAGGGGTACCCAGATCCGGTCCTGGGGGGGTTGCAGCACTGCACAGCTTAGATCTTCCCCTGTTTCATCACACCTAATTAAGCTCAGGAACTATGTGGTAATTAGCAAAGATGTTGATTCAGGAGCGTAAAATGAGAGGCAACCCTGAATATTGCAGCCTTTGTTGATTTTCATAACGCTTTCGACTCAGTTCATGAAGTTGCCGTGTGGGACCCCTGCCCGAGGTTGCTGGACATCATGGCCGACCTGTACACTGGTACTGTGAGTGCTGTGCAGATTGGAGGGAGAACTCAGCGTTCCTCCCAGTTGGTTCTCAGTGGTTTGTCAGGGGTGTGTTCTTGCTCCTACTCTGTTCAGTGCTTGTATGGACTGGGTGTTGGGCAGGGTCATGGGGTTGAGCGGCATCTGTAGGTGAGGATCTTGACCTTGCCGACGATGCTGTGATCTTCACAGAGTCAACGGAGGCTCTGATTGGGGCTCTCGAGAGACTGAGTGAGGACTCTGAGTGTCTACGCTTGTGAATGTCCTGGATAGAAACCAAGATGCAGACCTTTAATGACCTCCTGGGCACAGCCATCAGCAGTGTGTCTGACTGCAGAGGGAATGTCGACCTTGTCAGGCAGCTCACTGACCTGGGCAGCGACATTCCTGTCTCTGGTGACTCTTCCTATGAAGTCAGTCGATGGATTAGGAGAGCATGGGGGGTCATGGGGTTGACTCTGTGTCGAATGGGTGATTGCTCAGGAAATCCAGAAAGAGGCACATTACCTGCACCGGATAAACTGCCGTTTCAGGAGGACGTCGGCCTGGGTGGTCGTCACCTGGGATCCCGAGGTGTTAGTCATGTGGTGGGTGCAGCAATGTACTGAACCAGTGCATACTCCCCAACCTGACCTGACCTATGAATACTAAGAATGAAACACTAACTACTATGAGATACCTAATAACATATAATTCAACATGAGGTAGTAAAGTGATATGCAGCAGAGTAAAGTACCAATACTGCGTGGAGCAGTGGGTAGAATATAGAGAATGCTGCAACAGTATTTACTAAACTAATAACCATTTTACACCATTTAAGTGTCAGGCTGCAGTGTCTGCTGAAGCAGAACCTTCCAATTAGAATGTAAGAGGGATCAACACAATGTTCACCAAATTATCTTACATGTAAAATGAATGTTGCATTGAAATTGCTAACAGAAGTGACTGGACAAAAAATCTGCATTCATATGATACTGGCCTGAATTATACTCCCACAGGAATTAATTTGACCAGCTCAATCTAAACCTTAACGAGGTAAGGTTACCTATCAGACCATCTGGTTAACACTGCATCAGCAATTTACACTCAGAGTATTGTACAATGTGCTCGCTGCTCTGATTCCAAGGCAAGCATCTTCAAATAGATTTGGTCTAACATTCTGTAGTCCTTGTCCGCCACCCCCCCACCCCCCATATAGCTATGACCTTAATGACAAATTCTATAGTCTGCCTTTGGGGATCCCACGTTGTGGGATGTAGAGTGCTTCTCTATTGTTAAAGGATCTACAACAGTCTTTCATTGATTTTCAATGCCATACAGCCATATTTTACTAGAACATCTATAACCTAAATATCTAATATGAGACTAGTGACTACACACACGTACGGAATGCACGGTTGCCAACCTTAAATTTGTGATTTTACGTAATTCTTTACCTTTAAAAAGCTTTAAAAATTGATTTACGGAATTGTGGATACAGTGAATTTAAGACATTTTTTTACACTGTCCATAAATTCAGAAACGTATGGCGACTCCGTCTGCTTGAGCCTAACCCTAACCCTAAACCTAACCCTAACCTAACCTTAACCCTAACCTAACCCTTTCCCTATATCTCCACAGCAGGACGGCCTCAGGTCAATGACAGCTGGAGACACAACTTCATCCTCCAGATATCATGAGTCTAACAAAATGGATGTCTTCTTTTTTGAGACCTTTATTATAATAAATAATGCATCAATAAAATGTAATTATAACAAAAATAACAAACCTACGTGGTAATTCAGCAACAGGATAATCATCCATCCATCCAACCATTTTTTATAACTACTTGTCCTATGTAGGGTTGTGGGGGTCCAGAGCTTATCTCAGAAGCTAGAGGAGCAGGGCAGGGAATAACCCAGGATGGAGGGCCAACCCATCACAGACAGGATACATAACAATAGTTTGGCTTAATAATAATTTGCATTTCCATTTGATATGCAGAAATGTTACTGTTTATTTCTGCTTATAATACTGTTTTAAGTAGCTTGAGAGTCAGCATGTCAGCTGGATCATACCATCAAAAAAATAGGGGTCCGACACTAGACTGAAACCACAGCTGGCCCTCTTCCACTGAAGGTACCAAGCTCATATGAAGGCAAACCAGCTATCAACAAAGCTGTTTCTAATCGGGATTATCCCAGCTGCAAGGAGCTCCAGTTTCTTTGAGGGTCACGTTCGGACATCTGGAACATGCTCGACTCAAACCCATAGAATCAGGCCATACATTTCCAATACTTTTATTTCCATTTAGTGTTTCCAGTCCCAGTAAGAAGCCAAGGAGTCATAAAGAAATTACGGCAATTAAGTTTACATTTTAAATGATTGAATCATTCTCTTTTTATTGTTACTGGAATGATTGAGAGGGTTGGTGTTTGTAGACTCTTATCCATATGGAGGAAGAAAAGCCTTCACTCAATGTGGAAGATTTTCATAAACGAGTGTTATATGGTTTTAAATCATGCTGCCCCAGGTCGTCATCAATCATCAGTGAGTAGCTTCAGTACAGGGGCCTGTCTTTGAACCCACGCAGGCAGCCTCGAGGTGTATAATAAGTGTTCCTGCGCAGGCGCCAGCAGTGCCCTGGTGGCCAGGAAGCGACGCTGGAAGGTGGCGCAAATACCTTCCTATTCCTAGACCATCAATCTATATAAAGACAGGCTATCGCCAGGTTCAGATTTATAGAGAGGTGTGATTTTCATCACCGATGAACTCTAATGCACCAGGGGATGCCTGAGGAGTGGGAGGATGGGCAAGGCAGACGTGTCATGGTGATGCAGACCAGTCCCTAAACATCTAAATACATCTATCGAGAGCCGCTGCTTCAGTCTGACAAACCGCAGAGAACAAAAAGCCTGACTGTTTATACGAAGGTGCTCCTGTCCTGGGGGGTCTAATTCATTACTTTGTCAGAAGTTTGCTGCCAGTTGGCGAAACAGCCACACACGTACACTCCCCACCCACACATATACACTCCCCACCCACACACGTACACTCCCCACCCACACATATACACTCCCCACCCACACACGTACACTCCCCACCCACACACGTACACTCCCCACCCACACACGTACACTCCCCACCCACACATATACACTCCCCACCCACCTGAGGCTGAGTCTCTCTGGTTCCGCAAAGCTCTCGGAGGCGTCAGCACCCCAGATTTTACAAGACTCTGCTCAGCGCTCTCGTGCTCTCACCCAGATCATTGTTTGGCGGTGAGAAAACTGCTGATCGTGCCGTTTTGTATGTCAAGTCACTTTCTCAGTTTGTTCCTGTGTGGTGTGATAGGTGACAGAGAAAATCTGCGACGAAGCCTTTCAGCTTTAACTTAAAATGCTCTTAAGCTTCAGCTGTTCATTACATTTCAGTTTCCTGGCATTTATTCAGGAGCACCATTCTTTTGACCCATACAAAAGTAACATCTTAAATATGGGTCCGCACAGAATTCTTGTCCGTGGCTCTGGTTTAGTAGTTTTGGCTGGAAAACACCACCATCTGGAGGTCAGTCTGGCCAATTGCAGCACTCAGAGCCCAATACAATAACACCCAGAGATGAAACTCTCATGAGCAGCTCCACTAGAGCAGACAGTAAAACAAAGCCAGCATATAGCACATATCCTACTGCCATTTATTCACAATTATATATCATAGTTTATGATATAAACATTATATAATGTATAACTTTATATTTGTTACTGTTTCACAAGTTCCATGAAATTAATTTAATATGTAATTTTCTCCATATTATCACACAAGAATATATAATTCACATTTTTGTTCGAAAGCAAAATCTATACTACATACACAGAAATATATTAAATTATTGGGGACAAACAAACAGGCATGCTGCCATTTAAGGAGTTCGCTCATCAACAAGTAAATAATTTCAAAATGTTTCCTAAACAAAATCAAACCATGACCCTGGCAACTGGCAAAGATCTTTGTCTTTGAAAAAAGCAAAGCCTTTGTATCACCTTCAGGAAGTCAGCGCCTATACATCAAACGTCCATGATGATTACAGTGGTGTTGTCAAGCATATTTTTGTCACATCCCGCTACTGATTAAGACAGCAGAACATCAGGAACCTCTAATATTTTTAAAACCAACTTGGAATAATTTGGGTATTATGAAAGGAATGTAACGTGTAAATTTTGTTAAAGTTTAACCCTGGGGGGGTGGGGGGTTCCCATTCAGGACAAAAAATCCGTGGCCATATCCTAATCTGCAGCTAGACGGGTGATCTCCTGATCTACTCTCCAGGGTTCACATAAAACTGCACTGGAAAACTTCAAAGTACTGCAGGTAGGAAAGCCAGCTTTGACTGCAACATGGTTTATGGAATAACAAAAGAAAAAAAAAACAGTACAGTACACATCTCCATAGTCAGTCCGCCCAGGTTCTGCTCCAATGAACTCTTATCGCTGACAGACCAGGAGGCAGATACCAGCGGCCCAAAGGCAAGTGTCAGACAGACAAAGCCAGTTTGTTAACAAATAAAAATATTCTGGTGTTGACCAGCAAGCGACACAAACACAGACCATCGCAAGACTCATTTTACTGTGGTACACCTACAATATCCAGTTTGTCTTGAACTGTGAAGGAAAAAAAGGCCTGTTCCCTCCTCCCTGACAGGCTGATAGTCTTACAATGGGGCGGGTACAGGGGAAAATAAGGGCATGTAATCTGAGTTGATCATGGAGGGAGGGGGAGTTGTTAAAATATGATGAAGCTGTCATTTTTGTCATGAGTGGAGGTGGCGAATCTGGAGGTGAGTTTGGTCATGAAAATGGTTGTAGGGGGTCGGGATTCATAAAATCTTGCCACGGGGCCGCCTCATTAAAAGATGGGGATGTAGTTGTCGATCTTGGCCCGGTGCCTCTGGGCGATGCACTCAGCAATCCACACGATGTTCCGGCACTCCTGCTCCTTCAGCTTCACGTAGGCGTAGAACACACTGAAGTGGAACTGGTTCAAAAAGGCCAGCTTGTTCAGCTTCACCTGCCAGTCGAACGAGAGTCACCGTGACCTGTTAGGTCCCACTTTCACCCCCTGGCTGTCAAACCGAAGCACCACCTTCGGAAAATCTCACCCCCACTGGCACAGCACTGCCAACTGGACCAGAACCAGAACACCATGGAAGTCCAATACAAATATTAACAGTAAATCACTATCTAATTATGCCGACTAATTTCTTCCCAGATGTTACCTGTGACAGCCTGGAGCAGAGAATTAGACGTCAGCCGTCCACCTACTTTGTACAGCCTGTCTGAACACAATCACATCGCTCACCTCATGCTCAAAGAATCTGTCTTCCAGTGTCTTGTCTCCCGGGTTACTGCCTGCCCCTTCAAAGAGCAGCTTGTATTCCTTTGGCAAAGCAGAAACGTGTCTTTATATGACAATCCTACATTACAGCAGAAACATGTCTTTATATGACAATCCTACATCACAGCAGAAACGTGTCTTTATATGACAATCCTACATCACAGCAGAAATAATACACACTGCCTTTTCAAAAGCTTGTCATCTGACTGATTCAATATTATTTTTGTCACTTTTACAGACTGGATATCCATTTCAGCACCAGTATATTAAATTCTGGTGTTTTCTGTGCGATCCAGCCCCAGATGACCACAGTCTCAGGGAGCTGACTGGAGACGTAAGTTTCCAGGATTGCATTTGAAGCAGATTTTTATTTTTTTTTTTCAAATCACTTAACTCAGCAACTCAAAGAACCACAGTAAAGAAGTACTGTTTAAAAGTTCCTTTTTTTTTTAGGGAAATGCAAAGCGTGGGAGTTAACGGCAAATTATCTCTAATCTACCAGAGGAGAAGGATGATACAAAACAACCACTAACAGCTAGAGTCTGAGCACTGAACGAAACCACCTTTTGTATGAGTGCAATATTAGCACACTCGAACCGAAACTAAAATGAATGAAAAACACAGAACATTACAAAAATGTTTTTTTCCCTACTGTATTGTATTCCTTTGAGAAAAGCTTGACAAATCTGACCCTTCAGCTGCATGTGGGCCACACTCTGACCAGGGCACGGCGTTCACGACAGGGGCAGACACTCACGGGGTAGTACTCAGCCACGGCCTTGACCTGCTCATAGTCGTCCGCCCGGGCCAGTTGGGCCAGCCCCTCGGGGTACAGCTTGCCGCAGTGGGGGAAGAGCTTGGCCCGATCCTCTTTGGACAGCTCGGTGCCGAAGGAGTTGATAGTGATGATGAAGGCTCTGCGGTCAGCCTCGAACTGGTCACGCGGTTCAGAGAGAAACATGAACATACAGCTCCATTTGCAATAAATATTTTATTCTCACTGCATACTTGCACAATTGCTCATATTTGCACAACGCAATTGCACAAGAAGATTGCGCAGCACTACACAAGTCAACACTAACTATACTGCCAGCATATTTGTACTGTGTCATAGTGCATAATCTAATATTAAAATGTGCTAAATAAATCGCATAGTACATTGTTCTATGTATTTTCATGGCCTCCCTGATGTGTAACCCCCCCCCAAAGGTCTTTAGTAGTTTTATGTTATTTTGTGGTATATGTGTATTTAGAGGAGTGTGTGTACAGGTATAACTGCGCTGTTGTCCTGCTGTGGTGTAGGTTGCACCTGGAGGAAATTATCCTATAATGTACATGGTCGACATGACAACAAAGCTCACTACTACTATACTACTACTATTAGTACTACCACCACTACGGCTTAGGGTGGTTCTGGGGCAGTTCTGGTCCGTCCGTAAAGACGGCACAGCCATTACTTACTTCGAGGATTGGGCACATTGTGTCTGCAGTGGTTCCTCCGAGGGATGAACAGAACTTGTAGAAAGACTCTAAATAAGCCTGTGAAACAAAATACCAGATCTCAACTATTTTTGGTTTCACATCATCATCATTTAGACTTTTTGAATAATGGTCACAGAATGCAGCCCAGAAATGCAGTTTGATGGAATATGGGCCTTTTCTTACCTTATATAGAGTATTCCTTATAATCTCAATGTTCATTTCATCCAAGTCCTGCTCAGATATGCAGTCTTGGAAAAAAGCAGCTGGAATAGATACAGATAAAAATAAAAGGCTGGTTAAAAGTCAAACACTACATCTGAGAATGGCATGCTGGTATCAGTTAACGTTTCTTAACTTTGTAAAATCCTCAATAAAGCAGTCATAGGACTTTAAGGCTTTATCGGAAAGACGGAAAGTTGTTTCTGCCTCGTGACACTTGACACCTTTTATGGGCTGGCCTGACTTCCACTGATGTCATAAAGGTTAAGTAACTTACATTTCCTTTTTCCAGTATTTAACTGGGCTAGGAAATAACGTAACATACCCCCCATCACAGACTACATTTACAGTGACTGAAATCATACTGCAAATGTGTTATTTACAGGATGGCATATTAATGAGTCAGAATCAAACAGGGACAGACCATAATGGAAATGTATACAAAATACATGTGGCTGGACGCACCCACATTACTTGCCAGACATCTCTCTCTCACAAACACACACACACACACACACACCATATATAAAAAGGATGAAGGCAAACACACAGGACAGAAAAATCACACAAGCAATAATAACAGAGCAAGCTAAAAAACAAGGACGTTTGTATACATCACACTTATGATGCTAATTTGTACGGCAAAGGAATTCCTGGATTTTTAAAACGGTGGCAGTTTTTTTTTGTAATATATAGTTTTTATATAAATAGTCTTGTCAGACTAGCAGCTGTCAGCAAAAAAAGACAAAAACACACCTTAACTTAGCAAGTACAAAAAGGCCAGCTTTGCCCTTTTAAGGAAGTCAAATTCAGAATTTAAAGCAATCCGGCACTCATTCACTGGTACAGAAGACGGTGGGGAAGATGGTGGTGCAGGAGGTAGCACTATCGTTCGGCAACTGTAGGGTTGCAGGTTCGAGCCCTGGTTCCTCCT
>JAODUD010000008.1:11040579-11055150 GCA_026784285.1 Stomatorhinus walkeri
GCTGTCCTGGCCTGTGTGGGTGTGTAGATGGGCACCCGCCCGCTTTCCTAGCCTGTGTGGGTGTGTAGATGGGCACCCGCCCGCTGTCCTGGCCTGTGTGGGTGTGTAGATGGGCACCCGCCCGCTTTCCTAGCCTGTGTGGGTGTGTAGATGGGCACCTCTTGTCTACACCTGCATACAGGTATGATCAAAAGGAAAGGCACAAACAAAAGCCAACCTAACCCTAACCTAACCCTAACCCTAACCCCAACCCCATTGCTGGGTGCAGCCACCTTTAAATATTTTGCTCCTCCCAGATCACTCGCCGTTCGTTGGCAGACACTGATTGGCAGAACGGCCAGCCAATCAAGGGACCCAGTAAATAACAAACAGGAAACAGGGAAAAAAATACACATAGGCCTATGTGTGTACAGGTACCAAATCAAAATATTAAAGTGCCGAAAGTTTCGTAATTTGGTTGGTTAATTGTAGTAAAGGTTTATGCTGGTTAGTAGTTAGGATTAGGATTATGCCCATAGGAATGAATGGGCAGGAATGATAGGAATATATGAAGTGTGCATGTGTTTGTGTGTGTGTGTGTGAGAGAGAGAGAGAGAGAGAGAGAGAGGGAGAGCATGCATACAGGGTGTCATTGCTGGATACGTAAGTAGGGTACAGTACAGTATTATGAATGATATGGTTCACTGCAGTGCAGCAGTTTTAATATTAACTCAACTTAATTACTGTGATAGTTAATGAGTAAAACTCATTATTATTGCAATTTCCTCACACATTTTATATTAACGTAATTAATTCTTTGACATTGAAGGTTAACTTGCCAGCGATGAATGTTTGAAATATAATACACTGCAGATATTGCTGGAATTCACCAGACTTTTGTCGTGTTTGCATGGTTTTGTTTGGTGTCACTGTAATTACTTGCCTAAATTTACAAGATGTGTGTGTGGGGGGGGGTGGATTTTCATTTTCTCCCTCTTGACCTTTCTGGTTTATACGCTGTTGTTTGCCCAGCCTTATTAAGATCATTTATAACTCCTCGTACAGCAATGGTGGGTTTTACAGACTTTCCAGTCTACCCCTCCTAAGCGGTGTTTATTCTCGGGAAGTGAAGAGAAGCAAACACTTTTTTTTTATATACTTGTTGATTTCCAACACAAGTGGTATTCCCAGTTGCTCCAGGCACTGGGCGTGTGGCAGGGTCTCGACATGTATATGTGCCAAAATAAATTATGCGGAAGGTCCATGGTCTGCACAAATGGAATTATATAATTCTCCAACCTAATGAATAATTTCTATATAAATAACACAAATCATCAGCAACCAAACTGCGTTGAATAATTCATGAGCTGCATCTTGTTTTACATAATTTGTAATTTTCCATAAATGTACTTTTAGAAAACTTCCATACTAGATGGAAAACTTCCATACTACAACCCGGTCCTCGTGGACCCCCAGCCAGTCCACATTTTTGCTCCCTCCCAGCACCCTGCCATTTTTGCTCCCACATTTTGTTCATTTTTTGCACTCATTATACATTGTTAAAAACATTGAATACAAGGTGTTACATTTGAACCTTAAAATACAAGTGCAAGTGTGCTTCTTTGACTTGAGGTTTGGTTGAGCTTCAGCCTGCAGCGACTTTCTCGGTGACTCCGTGACGGCTGCTGGATGGCTGCCCGCCAGCAGTCTCACATTAGCAGAGTGCCACTTTGTTTTGCTGTGAATCTGTATCCTGCTCAGCGTCACGTACTTGGACACACATATGCAGAGCAGCATGTAAACACAGCTCTCTTTACTCCTTATACCTTTGTTGCCCTGAAAAGGGAGAATCGGATTGCCGTCAAGGTCGGGAACAGCACAAGCGAATCAGTCGGGGAGTGCCAGCATTCACAAACACAAACGCCATGAATATAATATCATCGAAATCTTATTTTCAAACGCCTAAAGACACGTTTAAAACTTCATTTTCCCCCAAAAGATAATTTTGCAAATTGGTTCTGGTGTGTCTGAATGGATGTTCAGATCTTTCAGACTTCACCTTTTTAGACACTCTTAAATGATGTCATAAAGGCTGCAGTCCAGATGGTGTCTGTAGGGGGCGTCCAGAACAATCAGGAATGGTCTTATCATCATCAATGTCGCATCCTGTGCCTGACACATCCCTGTGATCTCAATGGCTACTTTTAATATTTCCGATACTTTTTTACCGCAGATGGCATCGTAATTAACCATAAGACACACAAAACATCGTACTCAGATGTTTTTAACCATCCAGCATCTCATTCTGCACAGTACATTTCAAAGAAGCCACCTTCACATTAAGGAATACACATCCTTACATATTAAGGAACACACATCCTTACACATTAAGGAACACACATCCTTACACATTACGGAACACACAACCTTACACATTACGGAATACACATCCTTACACATTAAGGAACACACATCCTTACACATTACGGAACACACAACCTTACACATTACGGAATACAAATCCTTACACATTACGGAATACAAATCCTTACACATTACGGAATCTGCCATATATTTGTCAGTTTTTGGCCCATTTCCAGAAGGATGCTATATCAGCACTTTCTAAACCTGGTCTGCGTGTTTATTTTCTGTGAAGGGCCAAATCCAAGCTCTGCCAAGATCATTTCTTTTCAAAAGAGACATACTCTATTAATCTATTAAATTATCATTTTGCTTACCTTATCTTGCTCTCAGTGAGACACACAGACACATATACCGGTAAAAGCAAGTTTGGCGGGGGGGTCACAGCAGAGGGTCAGCCAGCATGCAGCACCCCTACAGGTGGGGGTTAAGCGTCTTACTCATGGGGTCCACGGATGTCACCATTCTGCTCAGGCCAGGGCTCAAACCAGCAACCTTCTGATCACCGGCATGGTGGTTGAGGCACACGGTGCCCCACCAATGATTATTCAATGATTATTTTCATATCCCATAAAACTTACAAAGATATACTCGTTAGAGTTTACTTTTCCCTTTGTTTAGAGAAATTCAGAATTCGGTGCACATTTCATGGTTATCATTAATTCTAAGAAAGATCTGTGTGCAATAACCTGTTTTACTTCACAGGCATGAACATAAAACGTCACCCCCTTTTTTAACAATAAAAATATCACCTGGGGTCAGATATGGCCCTTGGGCTGCTTTTGCCCTGGTCTCCTAAATTCAGATTCATTCTTTCCTCCCATCCTCTTCATTATTTATGAAATGCAATATTAGCCTCGTTAGTGCTGTTTGAACAAGGGGTGTTAAATTCAATTTATGAACGGTGTTCTCTCATTTCCATTCAGCTCCGGCTGAACGAATGCAATAAATTGCTGTAATATTTGTGCCCCATGCACTTATCCACAAAATGCACTCATTAAATTTGTGTGCAAATATCAGCAATCATTCTCTTACACACACACACACACACACACATATATATACAAAGTCATTAACATCATAAATTACGTATGAGGTTGAATTAAATTTACATAATTTTACGAAAGTGAAGAATTTCTACAATTTGATCATAATTTGTATGGACTAGTGTTGAAAATATTAATACATGTAAATATGTTATTTGAATATGTTATTGAAGGAAGTGGTTTTGTTGCTAATGCCTCTGAGATGATGGTGTCTTTCCATCTGATGTCCGCAGACTGCGCAGACCGTTCTGCTCGTGGTGGCCGCGTTCCTGCTGTGCTGGATGCCACACCACATCGTCGCCATGTGGGTGGAATTTGGCAGATTCCCACTAAACGATGCCTCCTTCGCCCTGCGTATCATCTCCCACTGCCTCGCCTACGGGAACTCCTGCGTCAACCCCATCCTCTACGCGTTTCTGTCTGAGAACTTCCGTAAGGCCTGTCGGCAGGCCTTCTCCTGCAGCCTCCGCTTTCCATCACCCCCTGTAGAGAAGGTGGTCCGGATCCGCATGGAGAACCTCTCCACCACCCACTCCATAACCCACATGACGGGACAGTAGTAGAAGGACAAGGGTTTGTTTTGATCTTCACCTCCAGGTCCTGGTTGCTTTGTGGGATTAATGCTGAGCTTCTACACTTAAAGGAGCAGTTCACCCCAAAATAAAAAAAAAACATTTCCGATATGCTGTAGTGCTTTTTATCCATCTAGATTGTTGTGGAAAGAGTTGCCTGGTTTTGGAGATATCTGTAGAAATGTCAGTTTTCTCACAAATATAATGGGGCTGAGTGATTTTCTTTCTGGGGTGAATAAAGTGCCAAAAAATTCATGACCAGGTTATTCAAGCTAATCCACAGACCTTGCAATGAGTAGTTTAATGTAGGAACTAAATCCTTACTACCAAACTCCATACACCAACTGCATGAATGCGCAGAAGTGAGTTCCGGGACAATGTGACGAACTCTAATGCTAGGTAGCTAAGTGGTGATAGCATTATCAGTTAGCATTAGCTACCAACAATAGTGAATAGCAACAATGCCGTGTTAGTTAATAGTAATTTCAGCTCAATACCTTTAGCTCACCTAGCACAGCACCCTACAGCAAATCTGTTTTTTTTTTTTTTTATTTTGGGGGTGAACTGGCCCTTTTTCTGCCAAAGGGAACCACACTGCAGCTGGTAAGCTAACTGCTCTGTCGAATTCTTCTACTTTAAGAACGGGTACAGGTGCATATATGTAAAAGCAAATACAACCATTCTTGCTCTTTGGCCATCTTAATGTTCTGGTTTTAAAAAACATTAAACATGAGACAATTATTTATGGCATTCCTACAAAGGAAGGCCATTTAATATTAAGTGCATTGTGGGACATTCAACTTAATCAAGAGAATATTTAATCATGAAACTGCATTCATAATACTTTGTATCACGCCCATGGAATTTCAAACTCAAATGACTCCCATTTTAACACATTTTAATCTGGTCAGTAAAATGTATCATTATGACAATCCCATCCATCCTGCTTATTACAGAATCACAGTAGCTCACGCTTTAGTTTAATTCGCTTTTTTATCACACATGCCCATATTAGAGCCAATTTCACACCGACGGGAAATTCATTCACCGAAACTAAAGGCAATTTCATACACGGTAAGAATGACGTGGATTTGTCTCGTAATCTGTATGTGAATATTCTGCAGCAGAAGAATGTGCCAGGACTGAACCTCAAAAGTCTCCCTTTTAATTTTCCCCAGGAAATAGTGTCTGAATGATTGCATATATGTGATGTAGGACAGACACGTGAGGATAGTGTGGGGGGTATATTTAGAAATGAAAAGTAGCATTTGGGAAAGGATTTTGCAGAATGTCCTCCATCCTCAGATACGTATACATGCATTAATATGATTCTTTGTTATAAGGTTATAAGTCTTTGTAAGACACAAAGGACAATGGAGTATGTGAAGACAAAGACCCCTTTTTTCACGGTGTTAGGGTTAGGGTGGTCCCTCCATTTTTCATTACAGACAGGTGAATCGGGGCCAAAAAAATTATTTTTGTTTTTGTCCTTGGAGGCGTACAGCAAGTTTTCCCCCTCAAAATCGTGATGTCTGCTGTGAAACTGTTCTTTATTGTCTTTATTATATTGGAACCACTGTCTTACTGAACTGGTGAATGAAAGTAAGAGAGATTGTGTTAAAAACAGAGAGAAAAAAAGCGAAACCCCCACTGCTTTGCTGCTCCTCTCCAAAGGCATGACTTACTTGTGATCCCACCGTGACTTGATGTGTGCATGTGCAGTTCCTTTCATGTGAAGAACACCTTGTTGACTTCCTTCCAAGCCTTCCACCACTGCCTGCAACTGTGAATCGTCAGTCCAGAGTCCTGTCGGTGTTGCTGGGAGTGCGTTTATGTTTTCCGTTTCGTGTTTATAGAACTACGTCACGCAGAGGACTGTCTCACTGTGTTCAGCCCGTCAGTGAGATACTAACACCCTCAGTTACATACAGAGTGAGGTTCTTCAGATTCAGGGGATTTGAGTTCTTCTGATGTTTACGGGAGGTATGGGCGCTAGTGCTGCTGCTGCAACATTGAGCAGAGAACCTGAATTGCTCAGACAGACACTCATCTGTCAGAACAGTGAATTACCCACAATGCTCTTGGTCTTAGGTCTAACTAAGCAACTGTGATGTTCTGTGCCCTCAGCACATATATATGAAGGGCTGTGTACCGTACTTAAGCAATCACATGTGGCAGGAGTACAAATGTGAATGTTACTTTAGAAACCTGTGACCTGAACACTTTGTATGTTACGCATGATGTAACAACTTATCTCCAAGACAGACTGACAAAAGTCTCACAAGTCTGGCAAACCCTAGTAATTTTTTTAATGATTTTGCTGAGGGAAGAGTCATGTGTCCTGTTTCCTGTGTTGAAGGTTCCCTGTTCACAAAGTCAGAACCCTCAATTAATTGTTGATTTTCATTGTGAGTCCAAAAAATTATTCTCAATTAATTATGTATCACCAAAGTTCAAGTGAGACACTGAGCCAGCTACGCATGAGGCTGTGTGGAGTTACACTGACTGCGTTGGTTTCTGTTCTCAACAATCACTTCACTAGTGAAGACCTGGGAGACATAACTCTGTCATTCGAGACACAAGACCAAAAGCTCAAACGACATTAGACCTAATTAATACTACTCAGGCTTAGATTAACTATATAACAAATGACCTGTAATGTATATTTTATCATCAGCTGTGGTTGACTCCGAGCCCCTCCAGAGTGTACCCCAACGTTATACCCTCTGCTGCCGGAGATAAGCTCCAGGGCTTCTGCGGACCCTGACCAGGATGTGTAGTTGAAGGATGGATGGATTTTTCATCACTGTGCACAGATTTCAGACATGTCTGAATGTGTGAAATCACAGTCAGAATTCAGATGAAGACTTGGCCCTCCTGGGGCTACGCCCAGGATTGGGGGGTCTCTGAGACTCCTCCTCCTTGGTCATAACCACCCAGCCATGGCTGGAGAAGAGGAAGCTCCTGCTTCTGGTGAATTTCCAGAACCCACACCCAGGATTTCTCTTTTGGTCTCCATGGCTACACAATTCACAGATGTATTTTAACAGTGTGTGTGGACAAACGGCACTGAATGTCAAACAAATTAAACAAGCTGTGATGTATGTATGTGTCATATACATATTAAACCAGTGGAAAACACGTCTGGAGTTTATTGATATTGACATTTGCTGACAGAAACACATTTTGAATTCATAAGACTTGGCAGCCATACCATCTGTGGCTCAGACTAGGTCATCGACCTGAAGCTAAGCAGGATTAGGCCTGGCCAGTACTTGGATGGGAGACCAACTGGGTTACTGTTGGAAGAGGTGGCAGACAGATTAGCCCATTCTGTAGATCCCAGCATTATGATGGGGACAGTGTGCTGTAAAGATGGTGCAGTCTGTTAGATGGGATGTAAAACCAAGGTCCTGACTCCCTGAGATCCCTTGGCATTCTTTGAAACTTTAAAACTGCCCACTGTGGCCATATCAAATCTGGCCTCCTAATCATCCCCTGTATCTAACTAGTCAGTTCCCCACCTTAACTTCTGTGTGAGTGAAGTGGTGCAGAATGGCTGCTGTCACATCATCCAGGTGGGGGCTACACAATATACATAATGGGTGGTTGAAGTGGCTCCCCACTGGTTCTGTAAAGTGCTTTTGGTGTTTGAAAAATCACTATACAAATGTAAACTTTCATTCATAACTAAAAGACATCTGTTGTCCTTAATCAATTGGCATTCTATTTTAATATTTCAATATTTTCTAACCTCAAAGAACTACTTGAGACATACAAAGGTATATGTATGTTAACATGTATCCATAATTCTTATGTACCTCATTTTATCACCCAGTACATTATTACTAACAAATCAATGCATAACTTGAGAGAATTACAACTGAGAGCTAATCTTACAAAATGAGGTAACTCAATAAAAAAAGCAAAATGGACTAAATTATTATTATTTTCACAAATTCAGTGGCCGTTGTCTGGAATCATTCTGGGTGCTGGTTCTTGGATCGTCTTCTCCATTCCAGGTAAGCTGGTCCTCCTGCGGGCCGCAGTCTCAATCGCCTGCACCAGCTCCACGTCCCAAGGGTGGGTGACGAAGCTGAGAACGGCCCCGTCTGAGCCACTCCCAGCTCGTCCTACACGTCCCGCCCGGTGGATGTAGTCTGTGTGGGACTCAGGGAAGTCATAGTTGACGACCAAACCAACACGTTGCGTGTCCAGCCCACGAGATGCAATGTCGGTGCACAGCAGCACGTCCACCAGCCCGTTTTGGAACGACTGGAAGATTCCTGCGCGCATGGCGGCTGGCATCTCCCCTTGGAGCCGCACATGACGTACCCCCAAGTCCTCCAAGGTGTAGCCCAGCCAGTTGACAGTGGCTGAGCTGTTACAGAACACCAGGACACCCAAGCCCTCTGGTGTTTTCTTCAACTCTTGGTGAAGCTCCAGTGGTTTATCTGCACCCCTCACTTTCAGGAAGGTCTGCTTCACATGGGGCATCAGGAAGTGTAGCATCCGGCTCCGGACAGTAAGCAAGCTGCCCAGATCAGTGACCTGACTGAGAACCTCGCCGACGCCTCCAGGAAAGGTTGCCCCCACCACAGCCAGCTGAGCCTTATGACCTGGCCCCACTGTTTCTGAGGGACTGGAAGCCACCTGAACATGCGTGAGAATACTCTCTACTAAGCCGGAGAAGCTTGGGTCAAACATAGTATCAGCTTCATCAATCACAAGGAAGCTAAGCAAAGTCATGTCCAAACAGCGTCTCCTTAATGCTTTGTAGAGCGCACCCGGTGTAGCTACTAAAATGTCTGGCGGCCCACTCTTGAAGGCCACTTTGATGTTACCTACACCTCTTCCACCGCCCACTACCTTCACCTTCATGTCAAACAGGCTTGCGAGGGCCTTGGCTACAGATGTTACCTGTTCTGCAAGCTCTCTAGAAGGCACAATGATTACAGAGTGAATATGAGGATCAGACTCAAATTCAGCAGTCCCACTGTCTGCCTGCAATTTTTCAATTATAGGAAGTAAATAGCAGAGTGTCTTTCCGCTGCCAGTTTCGGCAGCACACAAAATATTATGACCACGGAGAAGCTTAGGAATAGTTTTCTGCTGGACCGTTGTCGGATAAATGATATTGTTATTTCGCAAAAATTCCACTATCTCTGGACAGAGCTTAAAGGAATTAAACGTCCTTTTCACCATATGCTCCGTCTCTTCTTGCTTAGATTCTGCGATGCATGGTGGGACTGCCTGAGTGGAGTTTATTGTGAAGTAATCTCCAAATGACTTATTGTGTTTCCATCCTTTACAGGCAAGAACAGGCTGCTCGAATTTTCCAAGCGTGTAACCTGCGGACTGGTTGAGTCGAGGGTCCTTGCTCTTTATTAGGAGTTTACCGGGTTTACTCGTTATGACTCTCTGGTTGTTTTTACGCTTAATCTGCTTTACGTGTTCGATGCGCTCCTGCATTCGTCGAGGTATGCGGATTACCACAGGCTGTCCCTTTTTTGCAGTTTCACTGGCTGACTGGGAGCTGTAACGGAAAGCCGAGGCTTCCAAAGTTCTTGAAAATGAAAGTGCAGTTGTACTTAGCACAAGCCTCGATATGCAACGGAAAGCCGAGGAACAAACTCCCGAAGACTGCATATTTACTAAGAAATGTTTCCCCAAATCATTTAAATTCAATATATCGATATAATCTGCTGCTTTATCAGCGCATTTACATAAATATTACTATAATATGAACGAACGCACAACTCACATGGTCATCCTTCACTTGTCTCGATTCACTGGTGACTGTTGATGACGTGTTATAGAGTCGCACCGGAAGATTGAAAACACGTTTTTTTAGTCATGCCGGTGAAGGCTACGAAAATGTTCCTTCTTTAGGATAAGCGCGGGTAAGATCTATGAAAATGTCCTAACAGTTATCTAGATACACTTTTATAGGGGGGGTGATTTTATTTTTTATATGGCATTGCTTCTGTTTAAAAGACCAAAAGAATGGCTTACTTAGTTGTCCAGCTGAGAAGAACTGCGAACTGTCGCAAAAGTATTATTTTAAAGAATGTGTCTCAGTTACACCAGTTGTACAGCTATATTGATTGGAATTTTATCACAGCTACCTGACTAACTGTGTATTTTAACTCGTATAAGCTAGTACGCAACATTGTGTAATCTGCCCAGCTGAGATTAATTGCCGGTGATTCATTTGAGAGGGAACATTCTACAAATTCTAGGTCTAAAATGTTTTTAAAACGTGATAGCTAATTAAAAGAGATTAGGTCTGTAAGTATGCATAAGTAAGTAGGCATCGTATAGCATCTTTACTTCTCGTCTGCGGAATTATTAAGAGAAAGTATGGTTAATTAGGTGTTTTGAGCTAGTATTAAAACATCAAATAATTTTCTCAAGCATTACGTTTTTAGGAATGGCATTGATGTTTGTGCCGCACTGAAGTAGTTGTACTTAACATCTTATTTTATCCAATGTTTGTTGCAGTTTGTGACGGTAAGAACCCATGGCCATTGATAGGGAGTGGCTGATTAAAATTAAGGTGAAGGTCACGTAATCCCCCCTTTGAACCAGTCTTGAAGGGGTGAGTATATCTTTAGGTTATGCCATTTGCGAAAAAAAAAAAAACTTTTTAAATGGTTTGATATCAATATAAGCCAGATGATTCAAAAATATTCCTCCAACACCAGACAGAGAGGGGTCATACTTTAAATATGATGCTGTGTATCATGGCATGCTTTTGTGTTAATTACTCTGAACTGGGCAGGGATCAGAAGTGGATAGTTCAGGTCAATAACATATAAATCTAGACCAAGATTTTGTTTCAACCAACCGGTTGTGTACTCTGTAACTGTGATTCTTTATGCTCAACCGGTTGGTTGAAAGAGAATCTTGGTCTGGATTTTTACTTTCTCAAGCCGAACTACCCACCTGTATCCACTGTTGTTCACACCTCCAGGTCTGGGGATTTGAATCCTCAAGTTTACTTGAAACATAACAGAAAAATGTCAACGTGAATGTGTACTTCACTGAATTGTAAAACTATGACATACATAGTTCATACAAACAAGGTTATTGAGTAATTTGTGTTTGAATTTGAAATTCTATTGACTGACTATTGCACAAGCATCCTCCAGCGTTTCTCTCGGGGATTTGTGGGTATGGAGTCTTGCACTGAAGATGCCTGGGTGAAAATAGTTTTCCTCACCATGAAATTGATAATAGCTTTTATCTTCCTTAATGCATTTTAAATAAAATGTAGTTTAAACTTGGAGTGTGGTGTCCTTTGTTGATTAATGTTGAAAGTCTCTCTCTGTACCTCACCTGTCCGTCAGTCATAGGCGTCGCCATGGCGCTGGCAGCACAGAGGCTCTGTTTCCATGGCAAGACGGCGTTGGCTCCCATGGTACGTGTCGGGACGTTGCCCATGCGCCTGCTGGCTCTCGACTATGGTGCTGACATTGTGTACTGTGAGGTAGGTGAACAGTGAAAGGGGTAACAGTCACTGCTTTTCATTTGCCGTGAAACCACAGAGAATGTGACTTATAAGGGAGTCAACTGCTTCTGTTTTGATGCCTGATGAAAAGCCCTTAAAGTATCTAGGTTAGAGTTGCTCTATAGACTAAAACTGGAGATAGAGCTGTGAGTTGAGCAGTCGCCGGAATTGGCAGGAAAGTGTCCTGAGGTCTGCTGTTGCAGCAAAAAGAATTCAGTATGTTGTGTCCATAAGATGCCAGTCCCTGTACTGCAAAGGTTTTCAGAGAGAGGATTTAGCCACATCCCGTGTCAGCTGTTGATTCTCGGGGCGTTTCTTCGAAAGCCCCTGACTTATCAGGCAGATCCCTACTGACTGTTTGGTGGTTCCGAATGGCTTGTCTGTTCACTCACTCACTATCCTCTAAACTGAGAACTAAATAGAGTCTTTTTCTATGTAAGAGATTAGTCAGTAAAATAATACCAATTCAGCTACCACATTTCATATGCTCTATGTTGGTATCCTAGCAACCTTTGACAACTGCCATTTTGCCCAGAAGGAAAATACAGCAATACCATAAATGGAGTACAGAAGATGAACATGAACATATATATGCCTTTAATTATTTTAAATGATTCTTTTTATTACATTATTGAAAAGCCAATTTCAGTCTGCAGAGATAACAAGTAGCCTTGTAAGTTACTTCTTTAAACATTTTTCTTTTACATTGCATTATGGGACATGTGGAGGATTGTAGTGTATAGAGTACACTGTACATTACAGTTTGCAGTGCATTGTGGGTATTTTATAGTACCCTATATAGTGAGTCAGATTTGCCTTTGAGATTTGGAATAATACTGCAAAATGACACTATAGAGTTCCCAATTACTTTATTAGGGAGCAATTTCAAACACGGCAATTGACCCAGTGTAGTAGACAATTACAAATAAAAAGCCTTTTCTCGTCCCTTTGGTGACATTATTAGCAGACTCGAACCAGGCTGCGAATGAAACCTGTCCCCTGTAATGATAAAATTCTTCTGTTTATGTTGTTTGGGTGACAGAAATAATGTTTATTTTAGAAAATGACACATGGGCTCTTTCCAGATTCGGCTAGCTGATGGCCTGGATAGACAGTGGTCAGTGTCATGTGCTGTTTGTGCACTCTGTGGCGTCTAGCTACTTAACTGATGTGCTGCTTTATGCTTTCAGCTAATTTTGTTATTTTAGCCTGTGATGTTTGTGCGATGTCACATTTAAAGTATGATGGGAACTGATAGTGTTTGCCTGCTTAAAGCTAATGGTCAAATTGCTGAATTTCCATTCCAAATATTTGTTTCTGTTTTGATCATGCTGCCTTGTAACCTAAATATGTGACAGTATCATAAAATGAGGCACATCAAGCTAGAAGCTGCCTCACTCATCCATGCCCTTCGAAGTAAATGAAAGTGATTGAGGATGCACCACCACACAACAATGAGATGTGTCCTCTGCATTTATCCCATATGTGACATCATGATATGGCAGAGGACAGCTAATTCAGTGTCCAGAGAGCGGTACCGTGCTCACGATACTTCAGTGGTACCCTGCTGGTCGGAGATTTGAAACAACAACCTTTCAATCACAAGTGTACTGCACTAATCATTAGGCCAACTTCCCCTGTGTGGAGTGAGATTTTACTTTATAAATGAGTTTTTTTTTTTCTTTCAAAATCATTTTACACCGCACCTATGATGTGTTTTGTAACTTGTTTAAATGTATTCAGTTTATTTTTTGCCTCATCATTCCAGGAGTGAGTAAAACTTTCGTTATCTTGAAAGCACTTTGCAAAAGCAGGTCTTCATGAACAGCTGCAGCTGATTGCCGTGATCCAAGACTGTTCTGCAAAATGCAGTTAGAGTAGAATCAGTTGGTCTCGCAGTAAGCCAGCTGACGTCTTACCAGAAAAAATGTCAAGCAATGTTTTGGTTTTTTTTTTCTTTTCTGTTGAACTCCAGCGAAACACTTTGACAGCTACCGCGCATAGTTCCTTTGTCATAGTCTGAGAGACTCTGAGCTGGACAAATTTCGGTAGGAGTGTCATCAGTCTGCTGCGACGTGATGTGTTAACCATCTGTCCACACCTGACCTCTTCAGGTTGCTTATGTAATTCCTTGTGGTGAGTCTAGGAGTCGTCCCTGTGTGAAAAGTTAGACGCCACAGGAGAAGACAAATAGACCATTCTGAGTCTGTCTTTTACCCTTTAAGAATGTTGGTAACTCGTGCCTTTCCAGTGAAAATTGTATCTCCTAGCAGATTCTACAAGGGTGTAGTTTGATCAAATTTGGTGAAACGATCCAAAAATTGTATATAATTTCTGATTTGATCATGGGGGTTTTTTGATCATATACAGTTTGGATGTTTTTTTCCATCGGAAACCCAGAATCCTTAGTTTCACATTCTAACTAAAAATGAACTAAGCACAAATATCTGCTTTACTGGTCTAAATTTCTGACTATAAAGACCTGGTTTACAAAATGCGTCTAACCATTGGCACGTTATGCTTAGTACCTTATTGTCAAGAGATTAATGTTAAGCGCTACATTTTCACCCCCACCATCTAACCCACATTTTTTTTTTGGACTGTATTCCAGAGCAGTAAGTTTTAGAATTACAGTCTTCTAGAAATGTCACCTCAGTTTCCTTGACTGTCTTCGTATCGTATTTGCAGGAGCTCATCGACATCAAGATGGCGCAGTGCCAGCGAGTAAAGAATGGTAGGTGTCCCACCTGCCACCCTTTATTCAATGCAGTGTGGAACTGGTCCAACTGACATTTCATAAGATTAAAATGAAATTCAGCTGCACGCAGCATATAACGAAGGTGACACAATGACAGCTAACTGGCTGAGGGTGTGCATTAACCTTAACCTCTCTATCCTGTTCTTCTTCCAGAGGTCTTGGACACGGTAGATTTTGTGGCCCCAGATGAGAGGGTCATGTTCCGCACTTGCCAGAGAGAGAAGGACTATGTTGTCTTTCAGATGGTAAACAGCAGGTTTTTGCTACACATTTTACTCCCCC
>JAODUD010000008.1:11068308-11079024 GCA_026784285.1 Stomatorhinus walkeri
TGAGTACGGCAGGGTGAGTGGGGGAAAGCGGCCTGAGTACGGCAGGGTGAGTGGGGGAAAGCGGCCTGAGTACGGCACGGTGAGTGGGGGAAAGCGGCCTGAGTACGGCAGGGTGAGTGGGGGAAAGCGGCCGCACGCTGCCAGGTTACCCTTGCCACTGTCCGCCAATTTACTCAGGGCAGCTCAATAATAGTGTTAAATATGCATTTCAGACTGTTTTAGCTATAAAATGACAATTTCTGTTCGTCATTCTATCTGCATGGTTCCTGGTAAAGCATGCACGCTGTATTAATGTTACATATCATCCAAGCCTCCATGAACACTCCCCCCCCCCCCCCGTGAGCCTAACGACCAGATAGTTGAATTACCAGTTTATCGTTTTATTCTTCTTTTCTTGGCCGACAGTGATTGTTCCTTAGTTTTTTCCTTTCTGAATCGTGTGCAGACGCAGCGTCCCCTAGACAGGGCCTTCCAGTCCACTGTTACAGTCGGTGGGAAGAAGTACAGACCAACCATGTGGTGAGTTCAAGTGCAAGCTGGGCGCTTTAAACCAGAGTCAGATTGATCCTGCTGCTAAAAGTGAGGTCTGCGCCTCCTGTGCCCAGTCTGTGCTTCATCCCTGCTTTTGTTCCTGCGCCTCCTGTGCCCAGTCTGTGCTTCATCCCTGCTTTTGTTCCTCCCCATTTGGGATACAGGGAGAAGTCGAAGAAGTTTGCTGAGCAGGCGGCTGCCGTCGTGTGCCTTCGTGTTTTGGGCGTGCCTGAGGGCCGGACCGAGGGGGGTGCGATCGCACCTGGCAGCAAGCGGAAGAGGGAGGTCGGGTTAGACCGCGGGGACGATTACGCCGGCCAGACTACAGCCAACGGGCCCTGCGGCGTTTCCGACTCCAGCAGCCAGAAGCGGCGCCCTTCCAACAGCCAGCTTGACAGCCCAAAAGAGCTCCAACCTGGCTCTGCCACATAGTGCTACACGGGGGGGTGGGGGGCTGCCTTACTACTTGTCAGCCCTGTGTGTTTACATGGACTCTGCTAACAGGGCAGGCAAATGTGATTTGAGTTATGCCTTTGTTGTGGTTGGGGGATATAAGCAAACCTTAATGTATCATTGTGCATGGAAGATTAATAATGATTATAAGCCCTGAGAGAAGGGGGTGGGTCCCTGGGGTCTTAGCGACCTGCGCATCTCTGACTTCTCATTAAATACTTTTATTTTTGATTTTATTGATTTTACTACTAGCAGAAATGTCTTTAATGGGCTGCCAATACAGGTCTGGTGTAGTGGTGCTGGTCCACTCACCAGTTCCGAGACGATTTATAGACTGAGTGGACACTGATCTTTCTGTCAACAGAATGCGTGACTGTTACTTGGACCGAGATGAGAGGACTGGCTTCTTGTTTTGAGGGCTATAAGCCAATTAGTATTAGCAGATTGAGGATAAATGTTGTTATAGATAGAGCCGGTGCTGAAGACCAACGGGAACCAACTCCAACTCATACAACATATCCAGCAGGGAAACCTACCCTCTCCAACTCACACAACATATCCAGCAGGGAAACCCACCCTCATGAAAGGACTGGGAGTTTTAGGAGGCACAATGAGCATTGATTTGGCAGATTTCATTTTTATTCTTAAGGGTAAATTGACTGTTCTTCAATGACTGAATTAATGGTTTGGTTGGGTTAAATTGTCCTTTGGTGGTGATTAAAAGCATAACCAGCAGGGGGCAGCAAAGACCAAAGTTAAGCACTAGGGTCGCTAAATCACGTTTCCAAAGGATGGAACTGATATTATGGAAATGCGGTAATATTTGCATGCAGTAAATATTTCTGGATTATTGATTTAGTATATTTGTGTTTTTTTTTCTTCCAACTGCCGCCTTTGATGTACAGATGCACACCTTTTTCTAAAGCGCCTGATGTGATTTGCGCTTATGGAGCTGCTTGCATTAAAAACTTTAATACAAGAAATTTTTTTAATCTATTTTGGATTTTTGTATTGCCCTCCGTCAGCTAGGTTTTAAGGAGAGTTAGATATTGACATTGTGGCTGCAGAACTGGCAGTCTGAGATACAGACCACACAAACAGTCTCTCGAAAGCCTGTTCTGCAGGAGTGGGAAACTCACGTTTCATGTGCACTGACGCCAGCTACCCACGTTATAACGATTTAGAAATAAGGGCCCTGCATTTTCAGTCCCCCCCCCCCCCAGTGATCTTTCCTTGCTCATTCAGTCCACTGTCGCATGTAGAGTGGGCATTGCGTAAAGCCTAGTTTTTATGCAGACCAAACGTCTGGACGTTGCTTGTCAGTCACTTGTGAAGGATGAAGGCCCACAGATGAAGCCCTGAAGCGCTCTGTTTAACAGCTTTCTGAGCTGATTAAAAAATCACGTTTCAAAAGAGGAAACTTTAGATAGTCTATTCTTTAGATAGTAGGTGTCAGACTCCAGTCTTGGGGGGGGGGGCTGGTGCCCTACACATTTTTGGGTTTCCTCTCATTCAACACACCTGATTCAACTCCTGCGAATTATCACACAACAGGGAAAGAACTAAGCTACACAGGGCTGTGAGTGCACTGGAGTCTGATCCCCTGGTCCTGAGTTAGACCAGTGAACAGGCATTTTTATTTTGAGCAGAAGCAAAAGCAAATCATCTGGAATTCTCATCGAGACACATATTTTACTTTATTTTGATCACTAATGCCTCAAATGGAAATACTTTGATGCTGAAATATTTTTGTCTCTAGAAAAATGATTTTTTTTTGCAGCCTATCACAACATTTGTAAATCAAAGTACTTTAAAGATTGATCACAGATTTATAACTGTAAATAAACCAATAACCATAAAAGAAGTTAATGACATTCTATAATTTAAAATATGTGGTGAATAATTAATCTATATGTCTCTTTTTTTAGTAAAACAACAGTATATGTTGTAATGAGTTCTTACTAAATATGTTTCTTCTGCATTATGTATACAACAATTGTTCACCCCTTGAAAGAACAAGTATCAAATGGGATTTTCACTTTTTCTTCATCTCAACTTTTTTTTTTTACGAGAACTTAACATCTAAAACCACATCTACACCCTCCCCCACAATCTGTGTGGATATCATGTTTTTATCTTCTCCTTTTAAAGGTCATCAGAAACACGCAGTATGAACTGTAAACAGAGTCTGGGCATGCGCCTTGTGTCACAGCCATGACAGGTGTCGCATTGTCAACATTTTAGGCTAGCATTTCCCAACCCAGTCCTCAAGGGTCCCCAGACAGTCCACGTTCTTCTAAACTTTCTGGCAGAGAGCAAGAAATGTGGACTGTCTGGGGGTTGGGGGGCGAGGACTGGGTTAAGAACCACTGTTTCAGGGAGTCATTTTACGCCAGGTGCAGTGTGGCTCGTGTCAGCTGTCACCGCATAACAATCAAACCTTCGAGGAATGTCGTTTAATATTTCTAACATCTCAGAAAAATGCAGCCTCTCTGCTTGCAATAGTGCTGGCTCTTTGTGCATAATATGAAAATTTATATATTTAAAAGTTAAGCATTGAAATATTATGTTTCCATGATTCTTTCTGGTGAACCTGGTGGTAAAATTGACAGCTGATAGGGTGTCTCCCCTCTGGCCCCACGATTCAGTGCATTCCTCCTTGAGCAGAAGATGACCTTGCGTTCAAATTGATCGATTGTGCTTGTAAGGAAAATGAGACCACAGGAAATGTCATGTTGATTTTATTGCATCGATGCACAAGTCTTGTGCTTCTCCGCCCACATTAGTCAAACAAAATGCAAACTTTTTTTTTCCTTCCTGTAAATTCCCCATTTCAAATATTTGATTTGAATTGGTAGAGAAGCTGCAAATTTGCATTTTGTTTGTTTTTTTTAATATTTTGTAAAGGTTTCAGTGTGTTATTTCATTTTTCATTCCAAAATGCCTTTCAGCTATGCCTCTGTACACATGAAGGTCTGATTGAATGTTTGACTGGAGCTGCTGTTTGTGAAAACGTGAGTCAGCGCCGAAACCCTCCACTTCTGGTTGTCTTTATGTTCAGCCCTATTTCTATCTTTCGATAAGTCTTTTTTTGCATGCTCCTAATTTCTTTTCTTGTTTCCATAATTCCCCTGTGAGTAACTTCATGCATAGTCATGAGCAATACTTCACCTCATATATAGCATTTCAAAAAATTGTTTAGAAATCTGACACATTGCACCCATAGCTTCTGGGAGAGGTATTGGACCATACCACCCCCCCCCCTGCCGTGATTCTGAATAGGACAAGCAAGTACAGAAGATGGATGGATGGATGTTTAACACAAGATAACTTGTGGATAAGATATTAATGTTACTTATATACAGCATGTAGAACAGCGATGGCTTGGATTCAGTTCAGCAAATCAGGTGTAGGGTGATACTCAGCATTACACTTGCAGCACTTCTGCTACTGCCGTTAGACTATAATGATGCAGAATATAATGCACTCAGATCCAATACTGTAGCTATGTTCAAAATAGTGTGTGGGAGGGTTGGTTGGTTAGTGGGATGGGGGGGGGGCATTGTTTTTGTTTTGTTTTTTTTTGCCGAACTCAGCATTGGCAAGGATTTTAGAACGTTTCTTCTTTTTTTTTTTACCCCACCAGGCCATTTTATCATTTTCCTCCATGAACAGGCAGCAGAAAGATCACAAACTACCATGAGCGGTAAGAAGCTTGAGAACTGGGATATCCTTATAAGCAGCAGCACTAACTTTGTGACGCTCAGAGACCAAGATTTTACTTTACCTTCCTGAGCTTTGGAACTCAAAATGCTTTGAAACACGTCTTTGGTTATTTTTACTCTATTCACATTGATCAACAATTCAGCAATGATCACCTGCTTAACGCAATTTAATGTTTTTCCATTCCATTAATAATAACCAACTAAAAAAAAGCTACAAAAGAAGTTCACATTTTTAATAAGTGGTATTTGATATGTAATCTAATTTCTACAAGTTCTTGGGTTTATACTAGAGTATGATTAATTACCAAAATCTATTTTTTATGTAAAAAACTAAACCTGCAAATTTAGCACTTAGGATGAAATGTAAAGCAAACTGGAATGTTGCCTTACCTAGAGAAGTACAGAGTACTGCTTGTCAAATGAAAACATCCTTCTTATTTATTATGTTATTATTATTTGTTAATTATTCTAATCACTTATGTAAGTTGTTCTGACCAAGGGTTTCTGCCAAATGCAGTAAATGTAAATTATGCAAGAATCATTTTAGGTATAATGTTAAACAGCTGCTGACTTCTTCAAATGCCAAAGGAGAATTAAGGAATTAGATAAAAATTAGAAGAATTAAGGAAAAGATAAAAAATTCCAAATTCTAACAAATTCAATTACTTGTGTACAGTTAGGTTATTGAGATTCGAGTTGGTATGTGGAGCCATTGTACTTAAGAGAATCTGTGCGCCATTAAGCATCATTGTGTCATTGATGTATGAAGTCTGAAATAGTCCACTGCATATGTAAATTGTTTGGTGTTTGTCTCAAAGGTCAGTGTTAATCTCCTTGTATCTATTGTTCAGTTGCATCATTGCATTTAAAAGAGGAAACGGTTGCGAAACATCCTCCTAGTCTTTGTCAACGAGTTAGTCCTCGAGATCATGAGCAAATTTAAAGTCTGTGGTATGCTTCTCTGAACCTATTTAGTAGGTTCAATATTTCATAGAAATATTGATTAAATGTTCATGTTTGTATCGTGGACAGTTGTGTTTTTCGTGTAAAATATTTACTCATTGTAGTGTAGCACGTTACTAAGTTTAATAACCTGCGCTTTTTGTTGCGCCACTCCTTTCTCTTTCGGAACTTCACTTCCCATAATACTCGAGGACGTGACGGGCCCTGTATGTACAGTACGTTTTATGTGTAACCGTATATGTGTCTATCTCTGTGTACGCGTGAGCGCGCGTGTTGTCTGACGTCACGGCTGGAGCTGCCCTGTCACGCGCGATCAGTAAAAGTTGGGATTGAAGCTCGACTCCGCAAAGCTGCGTTTTTCTGGCTTTTAAACTGCGTCCGCCGAAGGAAACCAGATTCCGTGCAACGTCTCGGAAAACGTTATTCGGACTCGAGCGGGAAGTATCGGTCTCCGAAGGAAAGCCGCTGAAGTAACAGAAATTTGTAGCAGTTGAGCAGCTAGAATTAACGCTAATGAAGGAGGTTATTCGCCCGGAGTGACCGTTGGTCCTAATTAGCTATTTTTTCCTTCTCGGCGTCACAAAAAAAAAAACTTTGTGACAGTATTAGATGTTTTGAGAGCCTGCCGGCCGGTCCTGGGGAGGGATTTCGCGTAGAGTTGCTACGGACAGTGACGTGGGGATCTAGCTGTCAAAGCCGATGAGTACCGCGGACTGCGGCGGGAATGAAGAGCTGGACTTCAGACTCATGTTTGGGGAGGACGGCCAGCCGCCGCCGCCGCCGCTGGGCCCCGCAGGTCGGTGTCCCCCCCCCCCCTGTTACTCCCACCCCCCTTTTGAAGAGCTCTGCATACATGCCGCTTTTCATTTCGCTTATTAGCGTTTGTGCGTTTGCAAAATGTTGGCTGTGAATTTTTTGCAAAACGAGCCTGAGTTGAAGTTTCAGTTCGAGCTCTAAATGGTTAAACGTTATTATGTGAACATTATGCACAATTTCTTGTCAAAGTTATTTTAGTTTAACAACTACCTGGTGAGGTTTATTGGTAATTAAACAAGTCAGCTTTCCTGATATAGCTAGCCTGCTTCCTAACTACTAACCTCCGTATTGAAGTGCTTGGATTCAGGGTACTCTGGACTCAAATTTTAAAAACATTTTAGTAGTTTAGTTACTTAGGTATCTGATGCTAGCCATTGCTATAATTGGCTATTGTTTTGTATCAATGGCCGTTTTAGCAAATTCTGCTGTGAATTATTCCTGTGCCCCACGCATGTTTTTTTTTTTTTTTTATCAATTGGCCATAAATACACAGACACACACGCACACAGACAATTAATTCTCCAAGTTAAGCATTAATATGTGTGTATATAAACAAGTTTAGCTAAAATTGTTGGTCTATGTTGGAGGTAAAGCGACAGCTTCAATTTATTAATTTAGTACTATTTTAAATATTTAATTGCTTTAATGTTATGCATGCACATGGTAGTTGAATCGCAATGATTTAATAATACTTGGTGGTTAAAAATCTTGATATAATGCTAATATAATACATGTAAAGAACTGATTTTTCCACAGCTTTCTGTCCTGCAATTTAACAATGTGTATGAACTCAGAAAAGTATATTAAAAATTAAATTCGGTAATTATTTAAACAATAAATGCAGTTTTTAAATATTGCATTTAAATAACATGCATTATGAATGAAATAGTTGTGATTATATTAACCCTATTTTCAGTGTTGATATTAGTTTTGCTATAGTCCATTTTTTACATTTGCACATACTATGACCTGTAAAAGCAAAGGTCAAAGTCATCTGTGACAGTTGTTTGGCTCAACTCACTGTAACAAAAAAAATCACTCACCGGGTGTTGTCTTGCTTATTATATTGTGTTATTGACATTTTGCTATTTATCCTGATGAGAATAAAAATGCATCAAAGTATTAAAAAATGTAAATTATTAAAAGTCGAAACCCATTTTTGAATGTGTTCAACAAGAATGACTGAAATTGTATTTTGTGCTATTTCAGTCATTGTTGCAGATGACGCATGATTTACCAGCAGTGGGGTTGAGATTTCATTCTACCTCATATTCAAATGGGCATTAACTGGGGGGACAATGCAGCCCCCTCAGCATGGTATTTCTGTTTGGGATTTTTCACACTTCAGTGATTGTTCATCCACTTAATATTTAGGTATCAAAACATAAAAAGTGTCCCCTGGTAGAATTCTGAAGAACTCCATTGCAGGAATGTTATGGTCAGACTTGAGTGTTTTTTTTTCTCCGTTGCTCTGATTTTTGTGACAATATTGCGTGCTTTTTAGTTTTTTGTTCATCAGTCTAACTGTACACATTAAGGGAGTTTTGTATACATAGAAATGGATGTTGTGTTTTATGTGAAGGTACTTGTTATCGTTCAAGTAACACAAGAATACTTGTAATGTTATTTGTTTGCACTAGTAATGGGCTGTCAAGGGAAATATTTGATACAGACACATTTTCTTTCATAGAGATAATACTTTCTTTAGATCTTCCTCTGGGGTTTAAATAGGGGCAGCACTGTCTTCCAGGCAGAATACCAGGAAATGGCAGAGATGCAAGTGTGCGGATATGAGGTGATGTTTATCTTCATGTTTAATCTTGCTGTTACAGTGCTCAGTAGGATATGTAGCCTAGTTGTACAGTAACTGGAATCTGTAACTATGGAATATACAGAATGGAGCTGCAGAAGCAGGCACACCATAGCATCATATTTATAATTTAACTTTTGTAGCAATAATTTTGTGTTTGTTAAAATGTACATAAAACTTAAAAAGTAAATAAGTTAATATGGTTGTTTAGTTCCTTGGTTTGTGAATGATACAGCAGGTATGATAAATGTTAATCTTTCTATTTGCAAGTTGTTTTTCATTAGTAAGACAGAAATTTTTTTGGCACAAGCATGGAGAATGCTAATTTGGATGAAATGCAGTATGTACTGGGCTGTACATCTTAGTTAATCTGACCAAAAATCCTCTCCCTCCTTGACAATTACTCCACACCTGGTCATATTGCCAGAGATGTGTCTTAACACCGTAGAAAAGCTCTTACTTTGAACTGCTTTGACAGTTGCCATGTCACACACGTCTGGATATCCATTTTAGCTGAGTGAATAAAAATTAATGTAAAATGTATTGATTATGTATGAGTAGCTTATCATTTTACACCTATGAAAAGAACTTAGGGCAGTGGAATCTGCAAATAAATAATGTAATATGTCTGAGCTTATTTACGATCAGGCATTGTGCTAGACAGCACTGCTTCAGGCTTTTGTCCAGTCTATTCTGGCTCTGTCGTCCTTTGCTTAGCCTGACCGATCTGTGAAGTAAAACACTATTCACACGATGAATAAAGTACATTGACATTCAGGTGGTATCCTACAGCTTGTATTTATTTAGCTAATTTTTGATGTTGAATTGTAAATAACAGGAATGAGATGTATATATGAAGCAATAAAATTATTTTTTTTAAATGCTGAATATTTGAAATTGTTTTGTGGCATGGTGTATATATATAGTGACTTGCCCCTGCACCAGGTGGGTTGGATACTTGCTCAGCAACTGAAGACATTTGTTGAAATAGCAGAAATTGTTGAGACCTGCCCAGACTATGAATTATTAGTACAGAACTGCTACGACAGGAATAACTTCTTTTCCCCTTTGTACCTGTCAGTATCTGACTCCACCTTTACTAGTGTACAAGTTTGTGTAGACCTTTAGTGTTCAGAACTTCAGATAGTGTTTTCCTTTGTGCGTGGAATATCAATATGCTATTGCATTGTTTTTAAGGCCTTTGTTTGTTAGCGGGATGAAAGTAGTGTGTGTGTTGACCTCAAAAAAACATGCAGGAGAGTTTCCAAGATTAGACTCCCACTGTGCCTTAAGTAGATTCTGATAAAAGAATTACAGTACTATGTGGTCCTGGAGTGATGAAGCTGCATATTAATCTAGACATAGACACAATTGACTAAGCACAGAAGGACAGTGTCAGAGTTTGAAAGGTTCAGAACCATTAGGATTAGTTGTGCAGACATTTATTTTTGCTAGGCATGATGATGAGCTTCCAAATTTCCAGGCATTTTAAACCATCTCATAAAATTTTATGCAGTGTATTGCATCGTACGATGGTATATACATACTGTATTAGAAATGTACCGATCATATCAGCCAACTATTGGTATCAACCATATTGATTTACACACCTGCATATTAAACAGTTAGAAAAATTTCTGCTGTGTGGAATGATTTAGATGTTATTGGAAATGTATTTTGCAAGCATTGCTCTACTAAATTTCATGAGGAGGGTCTTCTAATGACCATTTCAGCACATCAAAGTTAACTGCTCACCTGAAGAGTACGAAAAGTTTCTGGAAAAAACTATTTAAATAAAAGAAGGCTGTAGTACTGCCAAATAACATTAGTCCATCAGCAAAACAAGTGTTTAATAGCAAAAGAAAATTTAGTGCAGACAGTGGGAAAATCAAAAACTTATTCAGAAAATGATCACACTTGATGGTTGGCCTTCCTCTTATAAATTTCCTGATGTGTATAGTTATAGTGCTCTGGGGCTTGTTGTATGACAGCGTTGGTGTTTTCTTACCAAAATCAATGCTTTTTCATATCATGGAATGTGATTTATTGTTTTAAATTTATTTTGGTGGAGTGTCCCTTTAAACTTTAAGCAGAATCTCCCAAACAATCGCTGTCGGGATCAGTTTTTGAAATAAATATTGGCCAGAAATTTTCTTATTTGTGCATCACTAATACATATTTTTCCTAAGATAATTTTAATTCATATATAACCCTTAAAAGTATATGTATGTATGCATGCATGTAGTAGTATGTTATTGATGGGAAACTATAAATGATCCTTTCAGTTTACATATAAATATGAAAATCTGACAAAAGAAAATGACATGTATTTTTCTCAAATTTTTAACCTTTTGTGAATTTTACTATGAAAAATACTTAGTTTAATTTTCATAAGAAATGAAAAGGAATATATATATA
>JAODUD010000008.1:11097235-11111446 GCA_026784285.1 Stomatorhinus walkeri
AAACTCCACACACATGTAACCCAGGCAGAGACTCGAACCCAAGTCCCAGAGGTGTGAGGCAACAGTGCTAACCACTGTACCACCGTGCCGCCCCCTAATGCCAATGTGTTTGTTTTAAATAATTGGTGTGATTTTACATGTTGGATCTGTATATTTTTGTGGGATGTGGTGGTTGAAAATAGCAAGGTGAAGAAAACATGATGATTAACTTCTGCAGAATAAGAGTATTATGAATTTACCTTATGAATTCACCCATGCTTTTCTAATACACAACCTGGTCAAGTAAGACTGTCGGTCCTAAACATTGACTCAACTTCTACTTGAAAACCTAAATGCAGTGGTTTGTGTCTAGCTGTCCAGCTGGTGAAAGCGTTGGATGTGTGCCTGTTCACTGCCCCCCTCCCACAAACACACCACCTTTACTGCCCTATGATTGATTACCTTAGAAAGCTGGCTCGTGTGTGATTTCAGTGGGATTCCAGTTGCTGTGGCCAGAGCAGTCCTAACGTCGTAAATAAGATTAAGGTTAAGATGGACTTCATTGATCCTGGGGGAAATTCTGGTGTATACAGCAACAATGAACACACATGTAGTACCAAACAGAAAAAGTACAAAGGCCAGTACTTACTGCAAAAATTAAACGTGCAAACAAATGAAATATCCTGAAAGCATAAAATTATTAGAACAGAAATGTCTCACTCGTAAATATCTATTTAACCACTGGCTGTAACTGAGAAGCTTGTGTGTGCCAGTGAATGTGTGGTCCTGCGGGGGTGAGGAGGATGTTCGAAACTAACCACAGAATTCCACCCACGCCCCAATATCTAGGCCAAGAGTTCTGATTTTATGAAGGCTTTGTCCTTTCAGCTTCCTCCAGTGTATGCTTTGCTTGCAGTGGAGAGTGTTCCTGTCACGGTTTTGCCTTAACCATGCAGAATACCACATAACACCTCGTCTTTGCTTGAATTGGACTTCAACAGCTGCCGTCGTTCTTCGGCCCTCTTATGTATGCTCATGTATGCCAGTGGAAAAACCAACAGTGTGGGAAACGATATCAACTGGACTTGCTAACTTTGTGAAGCTGTTTCCTAACCAGAGGCCACAGGGAAGAAAGCACACCTTTCAAATTCACTGGGAGCTAAAAGCAGCTTTCACTGAAACCCTTTACAAGTAACAAGACCTTTTTGTTGAGCTAAGAAAAAGCAAACGTTTTTAAATAAAGCACAGTCAAGGTAGATTTTTGATTCAGTCATGCACATTTCTAGTAGTAATGTAACTACCCTGACTGGCCTGTGATTGATCACAGCTGACCTTATGTGCATCACAGCTGCATTGCTTCAGATGCTTGTGAAATGTTGGATAGAACTACAGTGGTAGTTAGTGGTTACTCCAGGTTGTCATGTCTCACTAGAAGATTCATGGGCTCCTTTGTGAATTTCACCAGGCCCTGATTAAGGGAAGGGACATGGAGGGTCCTGATGACCTTCACCCTTAGTTAATAGGCCTACTGCACACTAGAAAACTAAATGATGTAATCCAACTCCGCACACACACACTCGCCCTTTAAAAAAGCCATCAGACACTGTTCCTGTCATCTTGCTTTGTGGGCAGTCTAAGTCTCCTTCCCCAGCAAAGAGGATAACTGCCAGTCAGACCCTGACACTGGATTACTTGTCTGTTATTGTCCATTACTGATATCATCATCAAATTACGCAAGGCTTTTGTGCAGAACTTACTTTACGCTTCTCTGGCTGTGAGGCACGTTGCCCCCAGTGGGATGGGGCATGTCTAACGGCAAACCTGGTAACATATGCAGGCAATGGTTAATACTATTTACGTTATGAGATTATTTGGACTTTGGAATTGAAGAATCTTCCAAGTATAAAGTCAGCGTTCTTGGTAAGGAACAAAAATAGGAAAGTATGAGGGGCATGTCAATTAAGCAGCACCTGCTTTTTGCTGTGGGAAATAAAGCTGTCAGACTTTTCCTGAATTATCGTTTTTTCATACATGCATGTTTCCATAGTCATTTAGATTAACCTGCAGGGAAATATGAGGGAAATCCCTTTGGCTTATATTGCTGTTTTTTTTTCTTGCACCTCTCCCCTATCCCATTGTAGCTCACAGGTTATAATGAGAAGCCAGTGAACTTGCAGATGTTTATTGGAACAGCCGACGATCGCTACCTCAGACCGCATGCCTTCTACCAGGTGCACAGGATCACAGGAAAAACGGTTGCCACCGCCAGCCAGGAAATCATAATTGCCAGCACCAAGCTTCTCGAAATTCCTCTCCTTCCTGACAACAATATGTCAGCCAGGTATTTGTCATAACCACTTCAGAAGAGCATTACTCAGTCTTGAGCAAACCCTTGGAGAAATCCTGCAGGTGTTAAAATACTGCGGCTCTCCAAAAAGTCATTGTGATTATAATGTCTGCTGTATTTTATGGCTTTTTAAATTTAAATCAACATTTTGAGTAAGTTACTACAGGAAAATATTACAGTGTGTTTGTGTTATTAGCTGTTTCTCATTTTTAAAAAGGAGTTCAACCCAAAACTGGTGTTTTTAGTAACTGCACAAACGATGTCTTGCCAATACAAAGGAAATTACTTGCACCATGAAATGAAAAGAGCCGTGTTTTCCATGAAAAGGCAGAAAGGCTAATACACTAATTCCTGAGTCTTTGGTGGGGATGGCAATAATGCACATTAATACAGACACAAGGAGCAAAAATGTTAATTTGATTATGAAAATTGAGCTGGCCGTTGTTTCGATTTAGGTTTGTATGACAGTGTGAAACCGTGACTGAACCATCATTGCAGCTTGACGCCACCATTATGCCCTTAACCTCCAGCTGCAGGGGCACTGCACACACTGGCGGCTCTATGCCTGAGACCCAAGCCGTGCTCTCACTGTATACCATCCAGCTGCAGGGGAACTGCACACACTGGCCGGCTCTATGCCTGAGACCCAAGCAGTGCTCTCACTGTATACCATCCAGCTGCAGGGGCACTGCACACACTGGCCGGATCTATGCCTGAGACCCAAGCAGTGCTCTCACTGTATACCATCCAGCTGCAGGGGCACTGCACACACTGGCCGGCTCTGTGCCTGAGACCCAAGCCGTGCTCTCACTGTATACGAGTCTGTGTGTCTCATGGAGACCATGACGAGGTCGACGGAAAGAGAAATTCCCCATGAGGATCAATAAAATAGCGCTTGTATTCTAACCAATCATGTATTCAAATATAATTTGAAATTGAAAGTTTGATTTTTGTTTTAAGTCAGATTAAATTCATATTCAATATGCAGTTTATTTCATCTGTGAACGGTATGTTAATATCAGATGAGCTTCACTGTTGTACGACAGAAGATGCACCTTTCGGCCAATATACGGTGCAAACCAGTATAGCGATTGTAGCTGGTAAGTGTAGGACTGGGAGATGTTCTTACACGGTTCATCCCATTAAAACCTCATTAAGGTTACACTAACTGAACTAGACAGCCCTGCTTAACCTTAATGCTGTTATGTGCCACATCAGGAAGGGGGGTGTATCATGCCAGTCATTAAAAGTACAGTGACCCAGTGCAAAGTGCCTGGCATGTAGGTCCTGCCTTCTGGACTAACTGTCTCCACATCTGCGGCAGCATCGACTGCGCTGGGATTTTAAAACTGCGCAACTCTGACATCGAACTGCGGAAAGGCGAGACGGACATCGGACGCAAGAACACGCGCGTGCGGGTGGTCTTCCGCGTCCACGTGCCACAGGCCAGCGGCAAGGTCCTGTCCCTCCAGGCCGCCTCCATCCCAGTAGAGTGCTGTGAGTGCACAACGTGCATCAACGTGCCCAAATACACCCGTACTTAGTCACACATTTGTGACTACAAACCCACAATATAATACACAGGTGAATGTACAGGCAGACGCATAGGAGACATAGATGCACTCTTTTTTCACATCCACATGTGTATTCTTCTAAGGAAATGTATAACTCCAGTGTTTACAGTTCTTTATTTAAGGTATCCAAACACACCCCATGTGTTAGTGTTTTTTTTTGACGACATCATGTCAAAATTTAATGCCGTGTACATGTGGATCTGGGGCTCCACTGGATTTGTGTAAACAGTCCACATGTTCTGGAAAATTCCACCTGGTACAGTAATGGACTTTGTTTTAAGCTATTTCGCTGGTGTATGAGTGTGTGTGCTGTGATTGTGCTCACATAGGGTTGACCTACACTGAGTGTTTAACAGGAATATGTTTAGGCTGTGTGAATCTGGGTGTGTGCTGGGGTGCAGGTAGTGTTCATGTGCTTATGTGTCTGCGTGTGTTTGCATGACTGTGTCCATGCACACGTGTTGACCACATGCTTATTGCTTTTGCAGCTCAGCGCTCTGCACAGGAGCTACCTCAAGTGGATAAATGCAACCTGAACAGCTGCCCCATCGGCGGCGGAGAAGAGATGGTCATAATGGGCTCCAACTTTTTTCCGGAGTCAAAAGTCATCTTCCAAGAGAAGGGACCAGGTGAGACACTCCTTTACATGTGGACCAGAAATATCACACCCCTAATGGACATTGATTTATAAATTATTTGAACATTACTTTCAGGCAAGCTTGAAATCGAAAAGGATGCATTCACAACTTGTCGGTGCACGCCTCTCGACATTAAGCATCAGAAAGGAATGCCCATGAATTCTTCGGTGGGTTGAGTATTGTGCCCCACCACAGGCAGGCCTGTGCAGGCAGAGAGCCTACTCCAGAGTATCTGTGTAGCTGTCCTTCATCTGTAGGAACCTGCTACTACATTTTTGGAATCATTTTAAATGTGTATAAAAAGTGGCTGGTTAGCTCAGTGGGCAGCAGTATTGCCTCGCCTTCACGGCTGGAGTTCAAACCTTGCTTCTGTTGCGTGCATGGAATTTGCATACTCTGCCCATGAACTGCAGTTAAGCTAATTAGCATCTCTGTATTGTCCATAGCATGTGATTTGTCTGTGAGTGCCCTACGATTGGCCTGGCATCTCATCCAGGATCTATTTTGATGTTTTTTTTACTTTAATTTTCTTGCTTAAGGTCTTAAGAAGGATCGTTACCGTGGGGTAATCACATTGCACTTTTCTTGAAGCCAGCCCCATGCCGTGTTCCCTGCATAATGTCATGGAACACGCTCTTTCAAGCAGGAGCCGTGCCAAGATATGGAAGTGCAATGCCGGATTTGCAGTGCTTCAGCGAAGTGGACGAAGGGAGGAATAGTAGTGGAAAACAGTGAACGCCATTCCTCAGTCGTGGCACTTTTTGTGCTGCCAGACAGCAGACAGACACTGATTACTTGTGTGGTTTTTCCAGTCCCTGTGTTTGGCCTGTGTTGAATGGCAGCCTGAACGGCAATGGGTGGTTTTTCCAATCCCTGTGTTTGGCCTGTGTTGAATGGCAGCCTGAACGGCAATGGCAGGGCTCTTTCTAGTCCATATCCTCACACTGCTCTTTCTGTGGTACATGTAGTTTTGTCATAGTAAGACTCAGTCTTTCCCTGCTGGTGGTGTCAGTTCACGGTGCGGCACTCACTCTAGGTGTGGCTGCAGTTAGCAGGAAGCTCTCTTCTGTGTACGATTTGTCATGCTGGAAGGCAGAATGGTGTCTATGCAAGGAGAGTGTTTGTGATGATTGGTTGCTGCATGAGCTTCTGGGAGCTAAAGGGGTAGCTGCCCGACCTACCTTTGGTCACCTACCTTTGGTCACCTACCTTTGGTCACCTACCTTTGGTCACCTACCTTTGGTCACCGACCTTTTTGAAAGAAAATAAGTTCTTGTTTTGTTTAAGTCTTTGTTTTGATTTGTCCTGAATCATTCCCTGGATGGGGGTCTGTGATTGTCCAGCTGCTGAAACTAGCTTAAAAATGTTAGACAATCAAATTTAGGCTGTAATACGTGACTGATGAGCATCATTAATTGTATCAAATTTATTGAACTGAATATGAGAATTTGTTACAGGGACAGGACTAAACACCATTACAGGCATAGTGTAATTATCCTAAACACCCAGTCTTCTTTAATTCCCACCTTAAGTGACCCTCTACAGTTATTTCCCCTGGTCAAGGGCCTTTGTGCCGGATTTATTACATCCCTTAAGGTTCTTTTTGAATAATATATATTCACGTAATGCCAGCCAGCATCTTCTGTGTATTATTTGTGGGGTATAGAAAGGGTGATATTCTCTTTAAAGCCTGTTATCCTTCTCTCTGCCCCTAATGTTTCCTATTTAATGGAAAGGAGCCAATATCTTCGTCTTACGGGCAACTTTCCTAAATAAAGCAAAGGATAAGTTGTGATGAAAGAAGGTCTCATTCCACCACAGATTAAGGTGGTCCGCGGATACAGGCTGCTTGATACTGTGATACTACTGATTCAGGAAGGTAACAGCAGTGCAGGTGAAGAGCTTTAATGAGATCCACGTGGACTTTTTTCAAGCAGTATTCTGTGTCCTTTGAATAGGCTCATAGCAGAAAGGCCCATTAGGAACATTATAACTTTTTCGTGGCGCGGTCTTTGATTTATGGTGCTTAAAGTAATTTCCCTCCGTCTTTCCCAAAAATCCACTGTCTGTCCTCATGATCCTCTCAGCCAGAGATGGATGCTGAGCAGGAAAATTGCTGGAAAATGTTGATGACTTGTTTCTCCGCAGCCTTTTTATGTACTAAATCTTCACATAAAGATTGTAAAAACATGCCAACTCCATCAAGGTCAATATAAGCTTATTTGAGGACAAAAAATAAAGGGGTATTAAAGGTTTGAAGGTTACTATTGAAGAGCTGTTCTGCTACATATGTCAGGCTAAAAGTCTCTAGCCTTTTCTGAATTTCGTGAACATGTTGGTTTTAGGACACCATGTGCCAGAAATGGCCTTCAAATTAAGAAAAGCAATTTTTATTCGTATAGCAATAAACAGCATTTTTACTGAAACACAATTTCATGTTTAGGTACTTCTATGTTTTCTCTGTTTCTCTATGCAATATGTTTTCTTCAGATTAGTTGCCGGTTTTCTGTATCTCGGAGGTTTTTACTTTTTGCATTTCTTTGTGTTTTTTTCCTATTTTTTATTATTGATTATTGGTCAGTGCTACACAGTTCTTTTCTCAATGCAGTGGTTGCCCAACATTTAAGATAATCCAGAACACATCGCGATGGATAACCACACAGTAATGGTTCTATACGGCCAGCAGATCATAGGAAATGACACACAGTGCAATTTGTATTTTCATGTTTTTTTGTGCATTCATTCCTTTTCTTAAGTTTAACTCAGCAATAGATCAGAGTTGTTTGTCTTTAAATTGCATTTGATTCATATTCACTCTGCCCCCCTCAGAAGGAAGACCGCAGTGGGAAGTCGAAGCAAAAGTCGTGCGAGAAAGAAGTCATGGAGTAAGTATTCCTCTGAATTTCTTTGTGTTTTTGTGTACGTACATGTATTTAAAACGGTAAAGTAGGTCATTGTCTTCCTCTTGGTTTGAACTGTCTTATGGAAGAAGTAGCAGACCTTTACTAGGAAAACAACCCTATTCTGACTAATTAGCTAGAATGTCTACAGGGAAATTGAAACGGAGTTATCTCCTTACAGTCAAGCCTCGTGCTGGAGGTTCCTCCATACCAGAACAAGGCTGCGAGCTCCCCGGTCCAGGTGCAGTTCTTTGTGTGTAACGGGAAACGGAAAAGGAGCCAGTGTCAGCGCTTCACATACCTGTCAGGTACAGTGCAGTGGCCCCCAGTGACCCCAGTGCTCCTGCACGCCCTCCGCTCTCCCCCTGCTCCCCCCACTGTATTGAACGTTCACATCACCACAGTTCTCACATCAGCCAAGTCCAGGAAAACAATGGAAATAATGATGTGTGTTAATGATCCTTCAATATAACAGAAAAAGACTCCAATATGCCCATCTAGCAGCCAGCCTGGGCTTATGAAACGATAGGTAACAAAGTTCACCTCGTCTGATTGAGGTGGGGGTTATGAGGTTTTTAGTCTCTTTGCTGAGTTTGGTCATCATTGTAGTGACTCCTGAAACTCGCTCCATCAGAGGCATTGAGTGATTGGTTGCAGAAGTCAGCTGTCTCCCTCGGTTACTGCCCCTTTGATGTGGTTATAGGGGGGGGGTTCCTCAGCCTGCAGCCAAACACACACCTGCTAACTGGTTCTGTATGGCTCGTGTACTGGTGCCGTGCACAGCTTCGGGAATGGTTTGAGCTCTCTTCAGGACGTTCTGAACCTGCCATGGCGAGAGGGTCCATTCGGTGAATAGTCCTCAGTCTTTGGGGGGAGGTGTGTGTCGCTGTCACGGAATGCCGTAAGGACTCTACACCCAGTTTGTGAGAACAATGATGAAGAAAGAGGTCCCCTTCCACTGTCACAGATTCATAATTAAGTCTAAGTAAATTAACATTCACTTTGCTATTAAAAGCATCTGACCAAACGCACTTTACCAGCTTAGTAGTTTGCAATGGTATTAAATCAGATTATTGAAATCATAACGATCTTAAGGCTTTTCTGAGATGAGTCAAACCTGTAAGTGGTGAAACCTGGATTTCAAGACATGTGCAAACAACTTACTTGAAGAAGCTCCTCAGTGATGCAGAACAGTCCTCGCCCTGCATGCTTAGGATGTGCACATAAAGGCAGATTGTTGTAAGTATACATACCGGTAGAGAGGTCCTACAACTTTATTCACCTTGAAATTTGCAGTATAAAAATGGGTAAAAGGAAATGATGCGAACAATGCTTGCGGAACAGCGACAATAGCGAAATGGTGCTGAATTTTAACGCCCACCTCCTCCGCCAACAACGCAGCCACTTTCTGATGGTTTCCTGTTTTCCCCTCCAACTGCCAAGTTGGCGGCCAATCAGAGCAAGGCGCAGGTGCCCTCAGGAAGCACGCGCTGCCGCTGCAGACGGGCCTACGGAGTGGCTCTGCAAACCGCGACTGGTGCATCTTGAGTGGGCGGTGCTAACATCTTGCTTTTCATTAGAGCAAGGCTGCTGTGTGGGTGGTCCCCCTTGCAGTTCACGCTGGCCAGCAGTGGTGCGAAGTGCGTGGGCGCTGGATGTCTAAATAAGAGCCTCTCCATCCCACCCCCCACACTTATCTTTTATTACTCCAGCCTTGCTCCTCAACAGTGCGATCATGACCGCTTCTCTTGCACTAGACCACATTTGCAACATTGGCTCTGATCCACAGTAGGGTTCTTTGAAAACACAAACGCGTTTCTTTCATTCATTGGCAGCACAGCGCAGTCCCGTGTCCCTGCTGGCAAAGGGCACTACCCACTGCTTGTGGCCAGCCACCATTCCGGGTCACACTGTCTTTCTCGCAGAACACTACTTCTGTCGCTAGGAACCGCACTCATCTGCCTTATTTTATCTGCAGCAGATTGCTAACTAGAACCATTTAAAAGTCTTTTATAAACATTATTTCTATTGATTTCTGTCTATTGATTATTTATACATGATTTAAGTGTGTGTGTGTGTGTGCGCATGTGTGTTCTAAATATGAAACTTTCAAAATCTGTTCGTCTTACATCAGTATCACCTTTAGTCCTTATAAGGTAGCCTTATTCGGCCTCAGAAATGAATCAGCAATTTCCTCTGCATCTGATAGCATGCGTTTGTAGCTATATTGTAAATAATGCATCTTTTGTGGTCAGACAGGGATTCCAATTCATATGCAGGATGATACTATTTTTTTCTGTATGCTTTTTTATTCAGACTTTGCTGGTTGACTATGGAACTCATCTAGAATAAACCTTTAATAGGCCGGCTTATCACACATGCTTGTTATATGTGTATATATATGTAGATATATGTATATAATGAAATCAGATTGAGGCAGAGGTGAATTAGGGCATTCTCAGTTATGGATGGTGCTGGTAGATGATGATGCCCATTGCTGTACCCCATGCAGTGGTGAAGCAGGAGCATCGAGATGAGATGGACCTTGCTGTTGGACCGCTGGCGCACCACTTGGCCAGGCCCCGGCAGCCTTCCCCTGACCGCCTCCAGCCACACGACGGCCTCCTGTCCGGCTCCCCACAGAGCCTAGTTGCCGGCTTGCCTGCTCCCCAGCAAGCCTACCCGCACTTAGGGGCTCCATCCTTCCAGCAGTTGTCTCCACTCGAGGCCCATGGGCTTGGCCCTGACTGCCAGATGGTGGGTGCAGCCCTAGGGTACACCACAGCGCCACCTCCACCCTGCCCTGCTTACCAATCCATACCGTGCGGTTTGAGATACAACGGCCAGCCGACCTTTCCCATGACCGCCGCCTCCCCACAGGCCTATGAGCCAATCACCACCTACCAGCTTGACCCAGCCACCTCCCACCCCCTCAATCTGGGTGTCCTGTACCATTCCTCCCTTGGCGCAGCCTCTAGTTCTGCTCCTCCAGGTCCCCTACCCCTCGGCTCCTCGCACTTGCAGTCCCTCAGCTTCCAGTGTCCTAATGCAGGACAGGCCCCGTGCCCCAGCTATCCAAACGCGGCATCCTGCCCTTCCACAGCCACTGCCCTGCCCCCGACGGTGCCCTCCCCGCACTCCGGTCCCTCGTCCCCCCAGCTGCCGCCACTGCCGTACCAGTCCCCAAACGGTGGTTCGGCCTCCTCGCCCTCGCCGACGTCCAGCAGCCCCTTGATGCATCTGCCATGCTCTGGTCAGGCCTCGCCGCAGGCATCCAGCCCCAGCATGGGTGGCCTGGCGTCGACAGGCGCTCTGTGCCCACCCCTGACGCCCCGCTCTCCCTTCTCACCTGAGGGAGAGCGGCTGCACATTAAGCAAGAGCCGGAAGATAAGGAGCTGACATTCCAGTCTATCGGCCTGCAGGACATCACGTTGGATGATGGTAGGCCTCCGTCCCATTCCCTCCACACTCACCGTCTCGGTTTATTTCACAAAGCAGTGAGAACACTGGAAAAAAGGAAGTCTTCCAGCTGATGTGTTTGGGAATTTTAAACCTCGTCAATTTTATTTTTAAGCAGTATGTCTTTATATAGCCCTTAATTGCTTTCTGAGTAGGCTGCAATAAATGTACCCTCTTTGTGATTGGTGATTGTAAAGTTAATTTTATCGGGTTATCTCTTCATTTTGAGCTGTGTTAGTCATGAGCAAGATGACTTATGTCGAAAAAAAACGGGGATGTGGTTTTACAAGCTGACTTACTGCATGGTACGATTTCAGTGGCCTATGGCGTCTTAGAAATGAGTTTTTAAGGGTTTTGTTTAGTCATTTAAGTTCAGTTAGAATATTTTATACAAGGCCGAAAGCTAAATGAAAAGCATTACATGATATCATAAATACAATTTTCCGGTTTGTAAACCGGTACGATTTTAAAGCACAACAGCAAAGTGCGTTTCCAGGATTCTGTCACCTTTGAGTGAGAGACTTTTCACCCCTGCTGGTCTTTATGGGTGATGTGTGCTTCTAGTGTGACACTAACATGGTAAGAGTGACTTTTTAGTCTGCAACACATCCCTGCCTTTATGGAAAATGATTTTCTTAGGTGAGTATTTTTGGTGAATAATTTAGATTTAACTGCTAGATAGGTAGTTTTAGGATACTATTGTACCAGTCTATGTGAATATAGACACACATGTGTCATTAGTTTTGTCTGATGTTACTGATCCTAAGATTCACCTGCTTTTCGAAATTCTCAGCCTCATGTTGTCTTTGTGTCTGATCGTCATGCAGATTTCACCCATGTGTTCACTTAATGATTTATTTCAGCAGGAAGGCAGGAATCCAGCAATGCCACTGAAAATTTAATAGCTTGCTGAAGTCTTTATGCAGCTCTAAAAATGTTTTTATTGGGCTGCCATATAATGAAGTGTGAGTAAATTGTTGCAGCGGTTAAGTTGCAAGTTTAACAGTAAAACACAATAAAAAGCTCTGTGAAGGCCGATACAGTAGGAAATAGTGATGTAACTGTCTGTGTCCAGCAACATGAATTCACATCAACAGCTGATTCACGTCATATTTTTGAACAAGGACATTTAACAAACATATGGCCCTGCTTTTAGGCAGCAAGTTGTTTTAGAAGCTTCGGTTCATCGGTAACATTCATTTCTAGGTCAAGCATATTTCACTTTCGAGAATTTACTTTTACGTTATTTTTTAACTTTTCTGTAACACTTTAAATGCCATGTATTGATATTTTTAAAAATCTGCTACCTCAACTACAGTATAATAAAATGTATCAGCCGCAGTATTTGGGAAGATTGGGCAGTGTTGATGTTTGCTCACTGGACGAATGCAACCGCTGGACACCAATTTGGTTACCTAAAGATGCCTTCAGTAGGTAGCACGTGTACAATATCATACTCCAGTTTCAACGGGTAGTTGATGCATTTGGGTTAGTGTAAGTACATAGTTAGATTGTGATTTTTATTTATTTCAATTGATGTGATTTGATTTTTGAAATTTCAGCCAGCTTAGGATCAGCCTTCTAACTGATTGTGGTTGGATGCCTCATATTGTCAGTAAATCCATCGCTATGTACTGCAGTGGTACCCATCTAAATACTGCGGTACAGTCATAGCGAATTTCGCTGCTTCCCTGCAATGGGAGAATGAAATGACACCAGACCCCTGAACCCCCCAAATTGCACTATATCTGTGTAGTTCTGTCTCACCCCCTGGTGTGTGCTAAGCGTGGGCTGGGCCTTTGGGCTTGCTTTGGTGGGGGGAGGATCAGTGTGTGCGTACACAACCGGCCTCTTGCCGGCTTCACTTTGCTAATGAATTGAAGGAGCTCACATGCTGACCTCTACAACCATTACTCATAACGGCACTCAGTTATAAAGAAACAAAAGTAATAATCAGACAGCACGAGTCATACCTCACTTCTCAAGTGAACTATCAGGCCATCGGTGACCTTTAAACCTCAATTTTTGGTGCAGCCGGTTCCCATTTGTTTATGTTCTTCTGTTATCTGATTGACTTACACTGTAGTTATTTCAGTACTGGCAGCCATATACCTAGATCATAAGGAAAACCCTCCTTTTTACTGCCTCCTGAGTAAACATCTATTCTTGGGATGGGATGTTTATTGCATCTGCAGTGCACTAGCTCGAGCTGCATCAAAAGCTGCTAAATACCAGGGTGTGTGTCCGTGCTCGCGGCCGGCCGGGTGAGAGGACGATCGCGAAGCCCTGGGCCGTCGTGGCGCGCTCCACTCCTTAGCCGCCCCGCAGCGCAGCACATTTGGCCTGTCTGAGTGGGCCAGCTCTAGCGCACGCACGCCATATGCCCACATCTCCCTGCTTGTGACAGTGTGATATTGGGTGGAGACCGCAGGAGGGGCGAAACTCAACCCAGCCGCACCCATTTGCTGGGGTGGGGGGGGGGGATGGGGGTTGTGCATGCTGTCTGGGGTGAAATAAACATACTGTGAGATCAGAGAGGCAGAGATCACTGCTTCCCCACACTGCTGCACTTGTCAGCCAGAGCCTTCTGGGTGCTGCTGTCAGATACTTCCTTTTGGAACAGGCCAACTTTAAACTTTTATCATTCCACTTTTATTGTGAATCCACTTTAAAATTTTCTTTTTATTTAGTGACCTTGCTTCAAATCACAGTATACAAATTAGTGGTCAACAATGAATAAAGGTCCTTCAAAAGTTTTAAGAAATAATAATGACAGTATATTTGGTAATTGCAGTGGTAGGTTAAGCTCATTACATCATTGGTAAGCCTAAATAGTATGTCTTTCATTGGTTTAATGTAATTTGGCAGCAAGTATAGTATCTTAAATAATGTTGAGTGTATAGTATTGTAAGAAGTAATTTTTGTTCATAAACACGCATTAAAAATTATTAAATACCCATTAAATTGTATGATGTTATGCATGTCACTGCACTCATGCAGTTCCTCCATCAAACTGTAATTAAGGGTTCTAGTGGTTCCCTGCTTTTAGAAGACTTGTGTACATTATGACCTTTGGGAGGAAGAAAATAACTTCAGACTGGTAATTGATCAAGTGTCCTGTTTATACCATTCTGGGAAGCAAAGGGAGTTTCAGTGGCCCTCGTCATTTGTTGTGGTCTGTCTGGCCCTGGGATGAGAGCCAAGATTACTGTGGCCTTGCCCTCAAGGATTCTATGAGAGCCAAGACTGCTGTGGCCTTGCCCTCAAGGATCCTATGAGAGCCAAGACTGCTGTGGCCTTGCCCTCAAGGATT
>JAODUD010000008.1:11111546-11122055 GCA_026784285.1 Stomatorhinus walkeri
AGAGCCAAGACTGCTGTGGCCTTGCCCTCAAGGATCCTATGAGAGCCAAGACTGCTGTGGCCTTGCCCTCAAGGATTTACACCAAGTTTTAATCAAATCGCCTATGAACACCTTGAAGCCCCAGACCTGAGGTTGAGGAGGAAACTGGCTCCTTTTAAAATTCAGTGTGTCTCAGCTGTCGTATTTGAACATACAAGAAATGAGTTGCTAGTGACTTCTCAAAGCACAAAAAATCCCTTATAGCATCAATGACACTCTGTAGAACATCTTTCCATTTGTCACTGGGTCACTTTCCATTAAGGGTTTTAACTAGTGCTGGTGATGTAGACAGCAGGCGTCCGGGTGGGGAAATCCACTGCATATTCACTGCTGGTCAACTGACTGCTGTGCACATACAGGTTGGGCAGAGGCCGTGCAGAAAGGACAGGGGTGCCCCTTCACCCTGCCTGTGGCAGTCTGTCATAATGATCACAGCGAAAGCATCCGATCAGCACCAAACTGTGAGGTCAAATTTCTCAGTTTCTCCTTTTTAGCATACATTATTCTATATCTGATATCCATATAACACCTTGTAAGACCTGTGGTTAGTAAATATTCTTTTTTTTTCTTTCTCTGTCCTTATGCTCTTTAAGGAATGTGCATGACTTTAGGAAGTCCAAGTTTGTGCTGCGGGTCAGACGACGTCTCACCTGCCACTCGCGTGTTTGCATTGTTGTTTATTTATGTATTTTTTCTTTGTTTGGTGGAATGGAGAGCGATGTCATCCCATAGCTCCTGCCTCCTGCATCTCATTAGTTAACCAAAACAGCCGCCACCTGTACTCCAAAGAAGGTGTTCACACAAACTGCTGTCATTTTTGAAGAAATAATGCAAACTCGTTGAGAGCTAAAGCGAGAGCTACCGCGGAGATCATAGCTCCCTGCAGCGACGTGACATTTGTTTCTCTGTTCAGTATAGGACTGTGGAAACATGCCAATGTTTAACTTACTGTCACAAGTTACTTTTTAAAATTTATTCAAAGATCTCACTTGTTGAAGTCTACAAAGTTCTGAGAGGCCCAGAGTACTCTCATTATCCCTGTTTTCTCAACGCCACCAGCTAAGCCAAAAATGGAGCCGTCTCTGCCAGGTGCCATCTTGTGGGGAGAGCCAATGTGAATGCTGCTCTGGCTAATGTCTTGCGGAGTTTGGGGGTGCCCTCAACAGTCATTTAAGAATCTCAACCCTAAGCTCCTTCTGCACATTGAATTTTTCCCCTTTGAAAATCGAGAAAAGTGATGCACACTTAAAAAATGGAGCAGAACATCTCACTAGAAGCTGCCTGGTGCTGATCTAGGGATGTCCCCATATGAGTTATGGTAGCTCCTTTACAACAAATAGTGAAAACTGAATTGAAATAGAACAAGGTGAATCACTACCTTCAAAAAGAAATTTTAAAAAATACCACAAAGAAAAGGAAACATTGAAACAGCAATTTCCCACCGTTGCATAAACTGAAATGTACTTTTTCTCCTTGCATGTAACATATTTGGTCTGGATTCTCTGGAATTTTAACAAACTTATATATAACATAAGGCAAAGCATTCATAAATGTGCCAGGCATACCACAGGCAAGATCATTACTGATTTGAATAATTCCCACCAGCTTAGCTCTGAGCTACGAATGAGTGCTCTGTGGTGGGAGAGGTGAGCGACGTATGTGTCTGTGTGGGAGTCAAGGTGCCTCCTCCGACAGTTACACTGCACAAAGTGCAAAGCTTAAGGTTTGTCTCTCTGTCATGATGGCTTAAATCAGTGTTCCCTGTGCCAGTCCAAGTATTTATTTAAATTCATTTAATTTATATATATATATATATATATAGTTTTTAACTTTGATAAAATTAAGGTGATTTTGTACCACACCACGTATAAAACTATCAGGTACTTCAAGAAAGTACAAAACGTACGGTGCGTATCTGCTTAGATCTTAAAACATTTACCTCCGCTACTTTAGCATGAGTGGTGCTTGCGTTCTCCGAGACTCTTTAAATCACTCCTAGAAAGGTTGGTGAGAAATTTATGTTGACCTCCTTTTTTTGCTTTGTAAATACCCCAGTATTTATTACGACAGAATAATACCATGCTTTCCTAGTATATTATACAAAATGCTTTATTTCTTTTCATGCCATCTGGATCTTCTTCTATCTGTTTTTCTAACCTGATCTCACCCTTAGGTTGTCTTTCATTGGTCCATATGCATTATTATTACTTTTATTTAGTTTTTTTTTTTTTTTTACTTTGTGTTTCTTTGTCTCCGTCTGCAACTTTTTTCAAGGCGGTGTTTATATTGTGCTAAGAGGCAGACTATTTACATAACCAATCAATAAAGAATACGTTTCAAGTCCCACACCAACAAAGTACTCCAGTTAGTTTGGCACTTTAAGTACTGGAAATTTTGGTATTGGTACTCAACCGGAAATAAAGGGGAAAGTACCGTATCAAAAGTATGGAATCTTGTGTGGTGGAAAAGCACCCTTAGTATTCAATGAAGTCCAGATAAAGTATTTCAGAATACTGCACTCTGTCATGATTATATACCACTGATCGACAAAAAAAAAGCTTGGATGGTTTTCGCCTTATTTTTAAATTAATATTTCACTCTGAGTGTGGCACAGACCTTTGGCCAGTCATCAGTGTGCACAAAACACTCCAAGACCACTCTATAAGGTGACCTGCTTGTTAATGCAGACTGCCTGCTAAGCACAGTGAACCACCTGGCTGAAGAGGAATATATTCAGCATGCAAATGGTCAAAAGGTTCGGAGAGCATTAGAAAAACGTGGTGGTGCCAGTGTCTCAAAAAGAGTCACACTTCTGGGATTTTTACCTACTGCAGTGTCTAGAGTTTCCAGGGATTGGTATAATAAAGAAATTAGGCTGCAGCACATTAATGAGAAAGGTCAACGTAGAATGATCTTGTTAAAGCTAACAGGAAGGCTACAAGTGCAAAAATAACAGCTTAGTGCAGTGGTTTGCACCGAGGCATCTGCAGATATGCAGCTTGTCAAGCCTTGAAATAGTTTTGGAGACAAAAGGGTGTCCTACCAGGCACTACTGTATGTATGGATACTTACTAGAGTATGGTGGTAACAGGGGCCTTTCTTGCTGTGTTATACAATACTTAATATTTTGTAAACAGACTGTGGTTTAATAACAGAGGAAAATGGAGTAGTTGTATCATTTGAAATGAGTATGAGATGTGATTTTAGGGAAGACGCATTAAACCACATATGCTCTGTGTTTTAGCTATGTGCCGACCTCACAATTCTCTGGGCTAAATCTACCCTGCAACTTCCCCTGGGATACCAGCAGAGGGCAGACCGTCTGTTCACACACACGCTGCCACCCCAGGGCCTTGGCACAGCGAGCGGGAGAAGCAGGGATTAGCAGCAGGGGCAGTATTCCATGGGTCTTGGGCATCAGTAATTATCAGCTGCATCTCTGGGAAGCTTCTGAGTGCGCTAAGCACCTGTAATGTAAATGCAAACTCTGACTAGGAAGAGCTGGAGGAATGCACTGAACGTAAAAGCCGCGTGTAAGAGAAGTCAACTGGCTGAGTTTGCCGGCAGGGGTGGCGATCACTGCCATGGTGAATAATCTGTAAACAAAGGACATTCTGGCACATTAACCTGGAATACACTTAAAAGCCCTTTAAGGTCACAGGCTGCCACTTCAGCAAGGTTGCTGATCGTCATGGGAGGAAACCGCCTACATCGACACTGGGAGGACCAAACTGAATTCTCACACTTTAAGGCCCATGGCACGTACACAACACGCAATGCAAGCCTGTAGTTCCCTGGCAACCTAGTCTCTCTCGGTCCAATCGAAAACGGCATAACCTCTGTATTGTAAGCTTCAATGGTGTGTAAAAATGTTAATGTTTAAACAACAACTGAACAGACCTCTAGGCTTTTTCAGGGTACTATTTTGGCCCGTAATTGGTGGGGGAAAAAGGTACCCATTTAGAATACTGCCAGAGGTGAAGCTTAAACGTTTTCAGACTAAACAAACTTCCTTAAAGAGTGTAGTTGTTTCAGTAGCAGGCAGCTGTGACTGGCTTAGTGGTCATTTGTGAGACATTAGTCAGATCCAGGCATTATTTAAATCTGAGGAATAGTCATCATTAAGAGAGAACGTCATTGAGGGTCCCCTGTAAGAGATTCAAAATCCCCATTACTCATTTTTTTGTCAAAGTTATAAAATGTAAATGTGGGCAAATTTCAAGTTAGAAAAAGTGTGCCTTTAACCCATCTTTCAGCAGACACTGCTGTGACACGTGTTCAGTGCAGTTTTTTTGGTCAAACTCAAATGTTTTAATTTAGGCAATTACCAATTTATTCATTATGCAGATGAAGTAAATTTTCTTTTGTTTCAGGGGGCTTTCATGTCACAGTATATTGACAAAGACTGTAGAGGATACCTAAGACCCATTAGTGGCTTTCTGTTGAGATGTGGAAGGCAAAAGCAGCTGGTGTTGTGGTCTTTGGCCACATGCCAGGATGGAGACACCAGCGGGGGACAGGTGCAGCGTAACAATATTGTTCCTGTTGATTGAGAACGTCAGAGCTTCACATTGACTTGTTTACCTGTGCGTTTGCACAGCCGCTTCACACTAAGCAGGTTACGGTCTGAGTACATGCGAGCCCGCCAGCACTTTTTGGTGGGAAAGCTATTTTTAGGTCTGGTATCTGGACTCTGGGAGCTGTTCCTTCTCATCTTTCAAACCCACTATTAGCTTTAAAAAAACATCCAGAATAAAACTGTTAATATTGTAAAGTATTAATTTTCATTTGTTTTAAAATCTTTGTCATCTGTAAGAAAATGTACATTAAAAATAGAAAGCAAAACATGCATTATGTTTTTTTGTTTCTGATGAGCCACATTCACAATACTGTACCTGTCATAAAGGGATGACTGATGACTGATGACTGATGACTGATTTACTCTAATTCATTTGGCTGTTTGTATTTTCTGTGGGTTTTTTATTTGCAGTAGCACAGTTTGTTTGTTCTTGTTTAGTCTGCATTTTTCTCTCCATACTACAGATGCATATTTGTTCTGTAATGCTGGGCCACCCACAAGGTGTGTCAACACTGGGGTGAGTCAGGGAGTCCTCTGCCAAATAAAAAAATGTTTTAAAATTCACATAGGTAATAGCCTACAGATTTCAAGGCTGCGTTGGGTTTCTGTTCTGTTCTTACTTCCTGAAAACAATTAATCCTTAGTAAGGTTCGTATTAAGCTACATTCACTAATATATATATTTTTCAAAATGTACTGCATGATTGTTAGCTTTGGCGGTGGCCCTTATCACCAATACAGGTTGTCGGTATATAGAGGAAGCAGTTACAGCCATTCTTACATAAGTGTGATTCAGTTAGGACTTTCCAAGAGCTGCACTGTTGGGAGGCAATAGCATATTGTATTGGTAACGCTGATGTAATTCCGTCTTTGGTGTACCTCCCTGGGGAAGAGTGTATGGGCGCTTGCAGGCTACCAGTCCTTCAGCCATGCTGAGGAAATGTGCTCGGTCTCCATTAGAAAGTCACGAAACAATGGGCCACATGCGTTCTTAACCCATGAACTATTTGTTGGTCTGCATCTGAGTAAGCCTCTTTTTGTGCTGTCAGAAGTTACGGTTTTCTGGTTTAACCACACTGCCGTTCCTGTCTGTTGAATACAGATGTTTATTTCTCTTTGGGAGGCTGATGTGGGCCTAGCAACCTGCTGTAAGGCTTTTTCTTATTCTATCACTTTGTATCAGTCATAGGAGTATTGCACCATCTGCTGGCTAAAAGAGGAACAGCAGCACATACTTTGAGTACTTAGTATTTCCTTATCTAGTAACTTTAACAGTAGGTAATTTTTTACTTATTTTGCAGACATACTGTGGTATATGTTAAAACATATGAATGTTCTGTGGGCCATGCAAATGGAAATGATACAGTATCCCTCCCTCTCTTACAGTGAACGAAATCATCGGTCGAGATATGTCCCAGACTCCAGGCCTTGCAGCAGCGCACAGCCAGCCCTAAGCTACCTGCCCTGGCTGGTCTTCCATCAGGCACAGCTGGGATCCAGCTCTGTCCACCCTACAGCAGCCCCCTCAGAGCTTCCAGTACCACAGCCCTCACCATCAGACCGGGCTCCACAGCTGGATGGACACAGATGTTGTGGATTGTGCAGACGGTGCAGGGTCTTTTGCTGCCACGCATATCACTCACACCATCCAAGACCCAATTACATGCTCAGCAGACCAACAAGCAGCACTTATAGTGGCAGGTTTTTGAAGGTTGTTCAGTCATGACGTGGCTGCAGGTGTAGACCAGCTCACAGCGAATGCACAGCACACAGTGCGGCTTGCATGCCTGATTAATGTGCCTCCGCAGTGCACGTTGTAAAAACACAGCATTTGCCGTTTCTCCCAAGATGGGTCAGGGCTCTTAAATTAGAGGGTGAGAGAGTCATGTCTCGCTGCTGTAAGAATCTGTGGAGTGATACAGGAGCAAAGGACAGTACAACTGAATTTAGATGGAATCAGTTCATAAACACCGCTGCATGCTGCTGCAGTGGAACATCAGTCTGTCTGTTCTAGTGAATTTCTTCTCTGGGGGGGTCAGCACCAGGGTTGCGGGCATGTTTCTGGCTCAGTGGCTAATTAAGACCCCTCCTGGGGTGGTCTGTGTGGGAGATGATCCTACTGTGTGCCTGGGCAGACACCAAGTAGCCTTGGGGTGAAGAGTGAAAAGACGCTTCCATGTTGGAGTTGTCATGGGGGTAGATAATATTCTACATTCCACACTTTGAGTGTTTTTTTTTAAACTTTGTAGAAAATTGTACATTTTCCTTCACTTCAGCTTGCACAAATGCCTTATATTTTTTAGTTTTGAAAATTTAGAAGCTTTTATAATAGAACTGTTTTATATAGCTGATTTTTGAATTTAGTATTATATTTGTTAAAATGGTATTTTTAAAATGTAGACTTTGACTTGCTGAGCTGTTCAAATGCATAAGACTTCCCTCAGTAAAATGCTCTTCTTGCTACTGGTGCTCTGCACCATCTTCTTTTAGTGGGAATTAAAGGCAGAAATGACTGTTTAAATAGGAGACATTTAAAGGCCAGCATGTGTTATTTAGCTGTCAGGAGTGTTATTTAACCATGCAATATTGTATCATGGTATGGAGACATCCTGCAACAGAATTGGCTGGCTTCAAATGATACCTCACATTACCTGTATTTGGGGAACAGATAGGAGCCCCTGTTCATCACTGTTAATTTAAATTTAAAATGGTTGAGAACAAAAGAGATTCATAAATAATTTTTCTACTAGAGGCTTTCTACCCTTTCTAAGGCAAGCTGCCTGTAGAGGTTATGCTGAGACTCCGTTGACTTGTGACCTGTGAACCCACCTGGAAGTGCCTGTCTAGGGCCAGCGTCTGCTGCCATCCCAGCTAGATGTTTCTTTAAGAGTAGTGTCTCCCAGCCCACAGATGGTCTGCATTTTTGCTTCCACCCAGCTTCCTGCCATCAGTCCATTTTTTTTTTGCCACCCACGTCCTGCAAAACGTGGACTGTCTGTGGGTCTCCGAGGACCGGATTGGGGAGAGCTGCTCCAGCATTTTCACTGTGCTGCCGTTCACTTTCCCACACTGTATCCCCCAGAGTAGTAAGCTACTGGCAAAAATTTAGATTACATTTTCAGCTTTCAATATAGAATAAGACCATTATGTAATGGTTGTTTCAGGGTTATATATACAATTTGCAATTCCCAAAAAGGCTAAATGTAGCACCAATATTGGCCTGTAATCCAAAGGTATAAAAAAAATAATCTTTTTTGACTCATGAAGACATGTTGCACACTCAGGATTTCCATTGAGGAAATGTCAGGCAGGGGTTTCTAGGAGAATTATAAAAATGTATCTATGCAGGCCTGGATTTTCACACTGCCTTAGCCTGTCCTTTTCGCAATCAGTCATGTTTCTGTTCGCACATATATTTTTCTATTGAAATTTGGATAGGGAGTGTTCACATACTATAGTCATGCCCGAAAAGTCTGCTATGCACTAAAAGCTGATTGATGCCTTTCTAAAGAATCCTGTTGCCCGTAGATGCAGAGAAACGTAAAACCACAGGATGACTCCCGGTCCCACTGCCCCCTGTATGTATTGTCTGTGCGCTTCTGCATTGAAAAGAGTACAATGCAAAAGTCTTAATAGATTTTTTTTTATACCAATAAAGAATTGAATTCAGTGGATTAGACTATGCAAACACAGCAGTGCAGTGTCAATCTCCTCGTTAGGTATTTGCATGTTCTTTAGACGTGTCCATTTTGCATTTTGTAGTAACATCAGCATGTTCTAAATATCCCCTTAATCTGATCTGCATGACAAATTTCCTACAGAAAACCTTATGCTGTGCACATATTTTGAGTCACAGGCTTCTTTCTGTGGTCTCCTGTGGGATTCTTTGTGAAAATAAAGAAATCATGACCATGGACTGGAGGCCAGGATAGGAGTTATGGACAGAGGGATCCAAGCAGGCTCTTCCAAGGCCAGCATCTTCCCTTTCACCAAAGATCTGATGCTGCTTGGAGAATGGGATCCAGGCTGTATTTTTGATATTCTGTGATGAATGTCATTTGTGAAAATCAGGGGGTTTTAAAAACAGTTTTGTAAAATGAAAGGGAAATGCAGGTCTAGCAGACGTTTACAGAGCCTTGTATTGTAATTTCATGTACATTTTTGTATTTTAAAATTTTGTAATTTTTAAGAATGCTGTGTGCTTTTGCAGCTCAAAGGGAACCCCCTGCATCTTAGGCGTTTAGTGTATTAATAAAAAAATGTAAAACTGGTCTGCAGTCAGTGTTATGCTAACTGTTCCTCACGGGGGGGGGTGGGGAATGGACGGTGGCAGAAACCCATAGAAGTGTCTGCTCTTTTTTTTTTTTTTTTTTAAAAAGCTTTATTTTGCATTTCCAAAGCTAGATAGTCTTGTTGGCATCTAATGAACCTTACATTGAGCTTCTATAAACATTTTGATCACAACTAAACTGAGTGTACCCCAGTTATTCCAGCTGCTGAAATCGAGCATACTCAGGGTATCCTTTAACAGGATGTATGCTGTGACTAGTCCTTGTGTTGAGGACCACTGCGTGCACTGCGGCATGTTGCAGGTCTACAGGATGTATGCTGTGACTAGTCCTTGTGTTGAGGACCACTGCGTCCACTGCGGCATGTTCCAGGTCTACAGGATGTATGCTGTGACTAGTCCTTGTGTTGAGGACCACTGCGGCATGTTCCAGGTCTACACTGTTTTCCCCTCAAGTCCAAGTCAATCGTTTTGAATGTTGCAGAAATTTAATTTGCATAGTGTCACAGTATGTCATTAAACCTGATTGTAAAATTGAATGTGCCCCCCCTCCCCCCAGGAACGGATTTACACAAATATGACTTCAGTTTAACCCAAACTTTTGCATCCTTGAAGCAGCTTGTGGTACGTAATCCATATTTATGGAATCAGACCCACTTAAGAGCAAGTTGAGCATCAGATTAGTCAGAAGCTGGTCATTAAATGGAACCGAGAAAGGGAGGGAGCTGGAAGCTGACTGCAGCTGCTGTCGTGCATAAAGCAAGATTTTTGGCATCATAAGTTTATTGTTGACAGACCGACATGTACAGAATTTCTAAATTCATACAAGTTTTGAACTTTCTTAAAAAGAAAACTTCTCACACGTTGTTCTTCTGGTATTGCACTCAAGGCAGAGAGACTTTCAGCAAAAGACTGGTCATTAAAAGAAAAACACATAGCTTATATCAACATGTACAGCATGCAAGAGTACAGTAGTTCAACAGGGAAGCTTCAAATAAATCAGTGTAAACACTGTCTGCAGATGAAGTAAACATTGAAACAGTCTAAATCATACAAAGGAGAAGTTCACTTTAACCTATAGGAGAACCTGGTCTATGAAGACCTTAGATCACCCTTTCCATAATGGCTACAAGGAGAACTAAAGTTCATCATACTGTACATTTCATACAATTCAACCATTGTTGCCCCCCCCCCCCACCACCCTCAAATAAAAACAAAAACCATGACAAAACTGAGCACTTCACATGCAAAAACAGCCCAAGACCCTTTCTTCCTTACAAAAATGACCTAAAGTAAAACTACTTATTTGCCGTGTCTGATCAGTCGTCGATTAGTCTCCTATGGTTGGAAGTTGCAAGCAGATGGAGTGACAAGTAGCTAATTTTTTTTTAGAGCCCTTGTGGTGAAGGACATGCCCTCACCTTCTAACAATTTTCTTTTTGACCAAAGGCACTATGGGATTTAAATTCAGTGGCATGACTTGTGGGGCACAATTCTTTTGGCTGATGAGGGTGGCAGTTTTGGGTAGTGTGTGTCACATATATAAAGTATATGAAGTAGATGGGGGGGGGGGGGGGGGCCATAAGGGGTTATTTTAAAATTAT
>JAODUD010000008.1:11127607-11139946 GCA_026784285.1 Stomatorhinus walkeri
TAGACCCCGCACATGATCAGTCCCCCTGGCGTGTCACTGGCTAGACCCCGCACATGATCAGTCCCCCTGGCGTGTCATTGGCTGGACCCCGCACATGATCAGTCCCTCTGGCGTGTCATTGGCTGGACCCCGCACATGATCAGTCCCCCTGGCGTGTCATTGGCTGGACCCCGTACCTGCTGCACTTCAGCTGCCGTGCTTCTGAACAGCTCGATGTACCTCTTGCCCAAGATGTGCTTGTGCTTCTTCAGGGCATTCTGCGCATACTCCTCACAGGCGAAAAGCACGAACGCGTCCCCCGTGGGCCGGCCGTCGGGGTACCTGACGAACAGCAGCCCCTCGTCGCCGTCCGTCACGGGGCAGTCTGGCCCCAGGAAACCCAACACGTCCTCGGGCGTGGCCGTGAAGGGGAGCCCCCGCATGCGGATTATCACCTGGTTCTCTTTGGACAGGAACTGGGCCACCTCATTGGAAGTCCCTGGAACACAAAGTGTGTGGGTCAGAGGTAAAATGACGAGTGACCTTTCGAAACTGACCATCTATATTCAGTACGAGACCTGCTGTAACAGAGGGCAGACTGACGACAGACGTAACCGTCAAAACAAACAGACCTCTCCCTTCTACAATGGAGTGTTTTTCTGGAGTTTCTTCAGAAAAAGGAAGCGTGCTGTGACTGTCCCAGCCACACGACGGCAGGGAGCTCTTTACAGCACAGTACTTTAAGTTGGTACAAAATGGGTGAACGGGCATTTAACACGCTTGACAGACCCCCGGGGGGTAAACGTGGGCCACGTGCCTTTTGTTGCGGCCACCCCGCCAGGACGGGGGCCTTTTACGTGCCGGCTGTCCGTTCACGCCCTCTATTACTAGCTAAATTCACTGTGACCAACAGGGGCTTGTCACAGACAGTAAAGTCATTGTTCTGGGAAAGGGGGGGGGGGATAATGGATTCCTCGAGTACCTGCTGCAGGTTTGTGTGGGGATGGGGGTTCTCTTACAAAGAACCATTCACTTCCCTTAAGATGCACTGAAGGAGGCAGAATCAGCTGCAGAACCGTAAAGCTGAAACACAGGGGCCTGCCTATTTGGGGCCTGTAGTCATCCACATGGGGGGGGGGGTCACAAAAGAAAAAAAAAAAAAAGGAACCTAACCTCCAGCAATCTTCAAGAATTCTTCTCCAGTCGCCTTGTATACCTATAACAATACATAGACATTATTCCATGCACCAGGATGAGATACTAGATGCCATCTGTGCCAAAGCGATCCTCTCCCACTTATTTACACTTTCAGGCAGCAAACAGCATTTAATATTGCACTGGAATCCAAACGTCTAACATCTCCAATAACAAGTCTTGAGCTGAATGCTTAACCCAAGTCAGAGGTGGCCAATCTTATCCAGAAAGGGCCGCTGTGTGTGCGCGGGTTGTCACTACAACTCCCTGATTAGATTACTAATTAGAGGATTGATTGGCTGAAGAGGCATCACACCTGGGTTTGAACAGCTGACCTAAAGGTTACCCCAAAAACCTGCATACACACCGGCCCTTTGCGGATAAGACTGGCCACCCCACAGCTAAGCTCTTCCAGTTAAGCGGGAAGAAACTGCAAGTTCATTGTATACAGCGTTGACATACAACTACTCACTGTAAAATTCCCATTAAATGTCATCTTTAAAACTAAGACATTACCAATCTATTGATACTAGGACAACAATGAAGAATGTTGGTGGTTTTTCAGGGTGTCTGTCCAGTTGCATGTGGCATCCTCGAGAGGCTCACCTCGATATAGCGGCTACCCATGTGGTGTTTGTGGCGCTCCAGCGCTAAATCTCTGTGCTCGGGGCTAACAAAACGCACCAGTGCTTCCCCGTTCCTCCGACCCTGAGCATTCAGGCACAGGGCCACACCACCCCTGGCAGAGACACACAAACACATGGGTTTGTTCCTAAATGACTTAGGGAGGGGCCAAGTCAGTACAGTGAGAATACGGGTCTAATGATCTGTCGAGAATCTCTGAGAAAGGCTGATGCACAGTGCATTTAGCCTGTAATATACAAACGCAGTGTTCAGTCAGAACATACAGTTTGGTTCTGGTGTGCACCAGTCCCAGCCTTCCTCCTACTCTTACTTGGCGATGTTGAGGCCTTTGAAGAAGCGTGCTATATCCTGGTCAGAAGACTGCCATGGAAGACCCCGGGCCCTGATCACCGTCTCGTTGTCCACCGCTTCCGTCTTACTGCTGTGGAGGAACAGATTGGGATGTGACTGACGTCGCTCTACTGGTGGTTGGGGGAGAGGGTTAGGGTTTCACTCAAGCACCAAGCAGCAAAACTGGCAGTTGGTTTCCAAGGGAGCAAACTGAGGAAGTGTAAGGCTTTTCTGCTGAGATGCTTTCAGTCAGCAAAACACTACTACGCAGTAATTTCCGTTACAGAAAGCGCTGAAGTTAAGTGAATTCCAAGAACTCAACCCACTTAGTATTAACGTGCCTGCAGCATAATTCAGGAATGGATCCACAGATAAATTTAACTGTCAGATATTTGACATTATCACTCAAAAACCTGCCAGATTAAGGCTGGGAAAAATACACAAGGCTATACTATGACAGGTTTCAGCAACCAAAACACCGCTTTACCTTATGTGAAATCGTAAAGCTGGCAGTTCAGATTACGATCTCCCCAAAAACCATCCTAGTGGAGAGACTGCTACGGAACTGCTTATACTGTCCACGATGCATGTCAGACTTACCATGCTCCAGATTCAAACTTGTAATTGACCGTTTCGAAGCTGGTGAATTTGAGATCTGCAAAACAAATAAAATACATACAGAGTTTGGACTAAACTTGTGAAGAACAGATTTCACCATTTCACCCCAACATACGAACACACAGTATGCAGTTCTGCTTCAGGAACAGGCAGCTCTAGGCATGGGGTGGTGGGCTGGACTTACTGTAGGGGTCAGAGAGAAGGTGTAAGATAATGACCACCATTTTCTTCACTTCACAAACCCCAACCGTCTGTTCTGCCAGGGAGGGGCTGCCCATATCTATATGGGGGAGGTTAAGGCCGCTAAGATGGGGTGGGGACAGCAGAGGAGGACAGGGACAGGCGTGTATACAGTGCCACATTATACTGCATCAGTTGGAGGATACACTGCAGCATGGAGTCCAGCGTCAGGTCCTTCACTGGGCCGGCGTTGGGGCAGCATTTGTTGAACTCGCTCCTCAGGTCCACAAAGGAGTAGAAACAGTCTGGCAAGGCCAGGTTCTGGAGCACAGGGGGACCAATTCAGCATAACGCTCTAACTACCTGCAGAGTCATGACTGGTGAGTATCTCACTTTCAGACACTCAGCTATCAAGCCTCTCCATTCAGTCCCAGAGAGCCACAATGTAATTGGTTACATTCCACTAGTGTAATTAAGCATCTAGACATAGTTTGTCCAATTCCGGTCCTGGAGGACCAGCTTGCAGATTTCCCTGCTTAGACACACTCATGGCCCCCAGTAATTAGTTGGAACAAAGAAATCTGAAAATCCTGTTGGGTTCTGGCCGTCTAGGACCAAAAGTAGGGAAACCTAGACCAACTAAATTAATGGTCAGACTACACTTAACATGCAGACAATCTAAATGAACCAAGCTTTTGATTCCAGTGGCACAGAGAATTAGCCAGAATGGTAAAGCTATTAGTGCAATCAATTTAATGCATCACAGCTAGCCAACAGGTAAAAAAGGGAGAATCACTGCACCTCGGCAGGCCAATCAGTGCCTTACCTTCTTGGAGGACTCGGGGTGCAGAGCTTGCCTGACAATCAGGGGCCCAGTGACGCAAAGCGTGTACGAGCTCCTGCCCAGGGTTTTGAGCTCGCTGGAGACACATTGTTGGAACTGCAGGACAGAACCGGGAAGGGTGGGGTGGGGAGATGAGAGCGTCACTTTCAATTCAAGTTTTTCAAGGAGCCAAAAGGTTATTTTGTTCTTTAAAGGCTGAGCATAAACAGTCACTGGCTCAGAATATATAGCTACTGCAACCACCGGAGGAAGCCATCAGTGTGAAAGAAAAAAGAAAATCCGAACCGAAAGCCAAAACGAACATTAAATAATAATCATTCAGAAGATCATCTGAAAATGTTTGTGTGTGGGGTGGGAGAACCGGTCTGACAGGTTCTCTGTTTGCGCAGGACGCAGCAGTGAGTCAGATGTGCGGAACTAAAGCTAGCAGAGCTGGCCTTCACCAAACTGCACCAAGGATTTCAGGATATGAGACTAGGCCCAGATGTTGACCTGCAAGCCGCAGCGATGGAGCTCTCAGAGAGCACCTGACTGAGCAGAAAAACAGCAAGCCAGGAGCATATACTCCATAGAACTGATCTGAAGCAGTCAGAGACTAACAGCTCTGTAAACCATCACTGCCATATCTAACCTCACCGCTGTCCACCAGCTGATTCACCAGGCACAAGTACATTCTATAAAACATACTTCTTGCCCTACGGCTCAGTATAGAAATAGATTTACCCAGTTTGAACTTTTCAATGTTCCATATCAAACAAACTTCTACTTTGCTTCTTATGAAATGCCCTTTGAAATAAAGTAATTATTCATAAAATACACTTTTTACCAGGCTGCATAAGCTGCCCATTGGATTTCAGGGACCTAGCAAAAGCAAAGAGGCCTTTGGGAACAAGACTGTAAATCAGAGTCCCCAGCCCGGTTTGCCGTAGCCATTCAGAATGATGCTTTGTGCAGGTCAGAACGTGCCAAGAGGCAAGAAACGCAAAGCTATTAAACAAAATTCACCCCCCTCACTGAAAAGTATTTTTTTTAAAACTTCTCTTTACCTTAAAACAAGTGAACGCATGCATGCTTTTAAAAATGAAGGATGTTAGTGAAAAGAGAAAAAAAACCTCCATTAAAGTCGTACAAACCATTTAAACTACATAAACCCAGAACAGAAAACTGCTTAAGCAGATATGAAAGTTTGACAGAGGGTGTTGGACAGCCTAGGGGATATCAAACCTCCCTAGTGCCAAAGCAACTCCGCACTGAGGGAAACATGCAAATCAATATGGATGACTGGGTCTGCTAAAGCGACCATAAAACAAGGCTGCGTTTAAACCCACCCCCCATGCTGAGGGTAACAACACGAGAAAAACAATCTGTAATACCTGGGATGGAGGTGCGCCATGTAAGCATTTCTCTGAAGGAGCATTAACCCAAAGCCAGGGTTAGATGCCGTAAAGCCCTTCTTAGAGCTGGGCGTTCACAGTCACCTGCTGGGATACAAGGAAACTAGACCTTCACCCAGCAAACCAAACCAACCAGCAAGGTGTGTCACTTGTGCACAGCACGTCCGGCAATGACTCACTTTAAACAGAATGCCCGTTCCCGACTAAGCATTTCCGGGACAGGTCTCCGACATGCAGTGGTATAGATGAAGCACACAAGGAATTCAAAAGCAAATGCAATTTATACGGGCAATATGGGGTCTGATTAAAAGCGATGTGTGCGGCACATCCTTCCATAGCAAGCCTAGGTGTTTCAGATGTTCTGTCAACTGGTTCTCAGTGAGGACAAAGTGCACAATGCTGACAGGCTCCGCTTTCCTGGCTGATAACGCGGATTCCAGCATGTCCATGCGCAGCCCGGCCAGCGGATGACTGCATGGTGGGAGTGGCTGTGACCTTCAGCCCTGGTGCCATTGATTGATATTCCTGGAGGGGCCTGTTTGCTCTGTGGGACAGCTGATGTGTTTGCACTGGGTCACAGGCACGCCCGGGACAGATAAAGAGAGCCGGAACCATAGCCGGCATGACAAGCCTCCCCGAGGCAGAACGGGGAACAGAGACTCTGGTCACACCCTTAAGCGCCCACTGTGGCTGGGCTTTGGTACAGCTGGTTTGGGTGGGCTGGTTCACAAGCCCCACCTAGTTTAGCTTAAATTGTTCCACCCTATTCCCACAAACTCTGTGGCAGAGGGAAGGGACCGGCAAGTTAATAGTAACAATTGTATTGCATTTAACAGGTTGACAGAATTATTTGATTAATTCAAATGACAAAACAGCTACTGCCGTTACGCCAGCAGAAGCAGCTGCAGCAGTACAGTGTGTGAGCCGTCTCAGCCTTCGTGAGAACACAAATTAGAGTTAAGGCAGATTTTACATAGCATGCAAAGCCCAGGAGAAAACGCCCAAAACGAGATCAAAGCTGTACTCCCCCCCCCCTTTCAAAAACTTAGTCACTGCCAAAATTCTGCACTTGCCTACTGGTTTATGGGTACTGTAACTTTCGTAACAGGTTGAAAGACAATGTCTGGAGTCACTTCATTACTTCCTCCCTGTTAAGGAAGGTGAGCAAACACAAGCCAAACGACATCAGTCCTGCTCCGGGAAACTCACAGCAGGATTACGCCTGAAACTGCTACGGTTTCAACAGCTGCACCAGTGAACCTACGCTGCTAACCACCCAATGCATAGGCTAACAATCAAGTTAAGTCAAGTCAGGCTTTGTTATCCTAGCATGTACAGTAAACGATGAAAAAATAATGTTCCTCCTGAACCTATGGTGCATTACTCATGGCAGCACAGACATTACAATGCTAAAGACGATTTACACAATACAATTTCCTACCTAACAACAAACACTCTACGTTAGACAAGTGAACAAGCATACTACCCAACACTAGGAATCCAGTGCATGGAATTAATTGTCCATCCTTAGTTATGCCAGAGGTTTGGCTCATGAGATGATTCAGTTTAGGGACCACATGGGGGTCATTTTTTAAAACTGGGGAAAAGAACAAACACACAGCAGAACCAGGGAGGACACAAAGTTAAATTGGAGGGCTTGTGTCATCATCATGGTGGCTGGGACACCATAGTGTCACTGCTAAGGTGGCAGCCACGTATCCTACACCACAGCCTAACACCTGGAGTTTCGTTTCTAGGAAGGTGCGTCGCGTCTGGCCACACAATTGGGTATGCAGCTACATACAATGTAGATTTTGGGGGGGGGGGGGGGGCAGCCACAAGGGGCACGGCACCACCAACAATCAGCATTTGCACATGCACATACATGTCAGAAGCTTCTAAATGCTGTCAAAGACATTCAAACTAGAAACAATGAATACTGCATCTGTCAGAAATCCAAGTGTCAAACCACTTTCAAGATTGACAGCAATAGAGCAGGGGTGTCAAACTCCAGTCCTGGGGGGCCGGACTCCAGGACTGGAGTTTGACACCCATGAAATAGAGGAGGTAATGCAACACTGACAGTCTAAGGAGCTTTCTACCGTAAGGAGAAAATGTAGAAAGCAAAACTACTTGCTTCAACACACAGACTCATAGTCAGTCTGAGCTGCACACACACACACACACACACACACACACACACACTCTCTCTCTCTCTACCAGTGAGGCAGTTGGGACAGCACTCACTAATTCGTCATCAGAACCACAAGTGGGTGACAGGGAACTAAAACCATTCAGCCTTAAAACTGGACTCCTGTCACAAAGGCCAAACACATGTGGTCCAGCAGGTTCTCCCTCCTGCTGGTGCGGCGATTAACAGCAGGGTGTGTTCACGGGTAAACATTCCGTCTTCCAGATGTCTACCAGGCACATCAGCCCGGGACAAGACTGGACCTGCTGGTACAGCAGCTCTCCCTTCCACCCACCACGGGGGTGACTATCCTCTCTAGCTGGGGTTAAGGCTGAATTACCTTTTAGTAGGCTGACAATTCACTACTCAAGTGGACAAATCACAACTTGCGGCCAGGAGTCACAGACACGATTACCAGAAAAAGGAAACAGGGAAGGACAGGACTGAAGTGTTATTCAAGTAAAAGTTTTGTAATACGTCCCCACTGCATGTCTACGTAATCGCTTTTTACTGCTAATCTTCAGTAGCTCTTTAAGAGCACATATTCCAGAATGACATCAATCAGGCTCAACGTTTGGCTCAGGCAGGGAGTTCACATGCATGCAGCAACACAACCAAAAATGAAACCGGCATGTCAAATCTGTAAGTGGGGGCGTCAGCTGTGGCCTTGCACCAGTATGATTCCTCTATATGCCGAGGCTTAAAAGCAGGTTATTTCCCACCCCTCATCCCCCATATGACGGACACACGGGAATCTCTGGATACCCAGCAGAAGGCCACAACCGCAGAAAACGCAGCTCACCTGCTGCAGAGTCCTGTCCAAAGGCTCGGCTTTGCACAGCTCCTCCAAGGTTACCCCCGTCTCCTCCTTGCATTGTTCCGTCAGCTCCAACGTGTCGGGCTTCACAAAGCGCCTCTGCAGCTTACCCACCTGTTAACGAAACGCCCCCACTTCAGCTCGTGCGTCTCCAACAGTCCCCCCCCCTCCTCTTCCACGCAGCGTGTCCGGGGAAGGGAAATCAAACCCTATGCAGTTTGGGGTGAGCTCAACAATAGATATTCATACAGGAATCTCCTGTACAACATACCTGTCTTTGCAAAACAGGCGCACCTTAGACTAATAAGCTCAGCAATTGCACAGCACTTTATTGTAAACGCAAGGTTGTTAACCTCATGGTGTGATGAGCCCCTGACGGTATCAAAGAGGTACGCTTTCGTTAAGGTACTCAGGCTGCACCCTACCCCAATATGCCCAAACAGTGCAAGAAATTGAGGTATAGCTAGTGCGTCGTACAATTTAACGTATTTTACAATTTAAGGCGGCGTGCAGGACTTTCTGAAAGGTACCTCGTTGACTGGTCAGCTGTCAAGCACAAACCCGACGAGTATTAACTTCACTAACTACATTAGCACACGTACTAGTTGCAGAAGCCTTATTCGAGGCAGAAGGTCCGTACCTTTTTCTCACGCAGGTCCACAATTTGCCACACCAAGAGAATTATTTCCCTCTCATCCGAACCCAGTTTACCCCCATTTGCACCAGCTGTTGCCCCAAAGAACACCACCAGAGTATCACTGTGCGAAGCCATCAGGGACCACAAGGGTAAAAACTACAATTAAAAGCAAAGATCAAATAAAACAACGCGAGCTTTCACCTTCTTTCCAAGTGATAAGAGAAACAAACAAAAGGTCAGGAAACTCAACTGAAGCAAACGAAGGAAAAAGAAGATTTTGCTTTTCAAAGAGGACACGAAAGAATGCAACCAGAGACTCTACCTGTTCCAGTACTCGTGCGGTACTCTTTCCAGAGTTACTGGTCTAACTGGTAAAAGAGGGTGGGAAAAATCCGGGTTTCTTTCACGCTTACACCATAACAAGTTTTTTTTTTTTTTCTTTCTTTCTTTTTTTCAAAGTTACCTGCACTGGTTGAGCCTCCTTAATAGGAGTCAATCTCCCAGGGGAGAGCGTGCATTGGCTGCTTCCTGAAGGTAAAGGAGGGACATGGCGGCTCGGGCACCTATCCTGCACGGCCCGATTGCCCTTTTATCCTGCGAGGAAGTAGCAAAGCGCCCATTTTTTTTTTTTCAAACAACACGCGCACCTTTTGCATTAAAGGTGTCGGTGCGGAGAAGGAGAGGAGCTGAGCGCAGCAGCCCGTCTGTGGCGTCAGTGACCCTCTCGCCCGTCTGAGGTCCGCAGGCCATAATGCGAAACCAAGTTTTAATAAGACTAGTCCGTTTGGATGCAGTAACGTTTTACAGTTGGGAGAAGTACCAGTCGATTTTGGTTATACTGAGTTTATTTATTTGTATTCAAACGTAAAATGAATTTTTCCAGCTCTCACGCATCTGGCGTGATTCAGGCTCACGCTGTTAGTCTTACGGCAAATCTATATTATTACATTACAAACCTAAACTTAGCTACAGCAAAAGCTTTGGGGGGTATTGTAATTTGCAAACCCTGCAGAATGTTTACAGGGTAATAAAACTGTTACATGCATGTAAATGCGTGTGCAGGCGCTGGAATTGAAAATCTCAGGCCAGCCAGCTGACCAAAGTGAATTTGAAGGGTAAATGTATCGTTGTGACAATAACAAGTCACCTTCTGACCCTGAATCTGTAATTTGCTGCGGGTCTCTGTCTGGTGTAGGAGAGTAATATTAATGGGCTTCCCTCTGTAGACTGCTGGTGTTGAAAGCGGGTTGTATGTTAATGCTTGGCAGCCCTATAGGTGAGTCCAATAGTGTTTCCCTTTCAGCGACTCCAGCACGAAGTCCTGCGGTAGATATATGGAAGATGGGGCTGAGTAACAGTCCTGGAAGCCTCACTGAGAAAACCTGGCCTGGTAGTGATGTGGGCAGGTGTTTTGCCTTGGTGTGGGAAACTGGTGGATGAGTTTCACAGTATGGGGGCTTCAGGAACATGATTAATTCCAATTAGTGTCGGAAGAGATTGGCAATTCATTCAGGGTGCTTTCTGGAATAGGCCTGTGAACTACCATAATGCCTTAGGGACTGGGGAAGATGGATGGATGGGTGGAAAGTATTTATACATTAGGTGTTATTTCCTGTACGAATAGCAGCTGCCATCTTACACCTTTAACAGAAAGCAAAGGAATGACTGCACTGATGAATGAAATGCATTCGTGGCAGGTTGTCCAGAAAAACAAATTCCTATGATTTTGCACATTGCAAAACAGATCAGACTCACTGGGCGTAGTCTTCAGGGGTTGTACTACCAAAGTGGACCCTTGCTGACATAGTGCAGCATATGCTAATAAGGTCACATGGCGTCTCACTGTGGGATGAGGAAGACATGATGATGAAGACCTGCACTGTCATTCTGCTGCTGGAAAAAAATAAAAATTCAGCAGAAATGGACACGCACTTGGCGAGTGTGAAGTGAATGGACACAGACTGTGGTGTTGCATAAGGGACCCTTGGCCTTTCTGTTTTGACTTGAGGTAAAGGAAAGAGCAGAAGCTGGAGGTCAGTGGTCTGAGTTTCCATCAGAAATGTCGTCTGAATTATTCTTTCGCATGCAATATGACTGTCCTTTTTATTCTCTGCTAGTTTTCAGATTTCATTGGCTGATAATAGCATAGAGTATTCTGTTTTTTTGACCTTCCAAGCTGTATTTGAAAATCACAATAAACAAAGTTTAAAAAATAAAATGAAAAAAATGTGGCCAGTAGTAACAAGGATTCAAAGTAAGTTGTTTATTGACGTTCGCACATTTCAGTGACAATTTAATTAACCTTTATAAATAGAACTCCTGCTGGGACTCCTTCCAGTTAGATGTATAAAGAACAATGCAAGATCTATCCATGCATTTTCTATACCTGCTTGTCCCGTGCAGGGTCACTGGGTTCCAGAGCCTATAGCGGATTAACAGACGCAAAGCAGGGAATAACCTAGGATGGGGCGCCATCCCATCATAGGGCACATACAAACACCATGCAAGATCACACAAAAATAAGTTAAATTAACCCTGGTGGCAAAGGTGTGCTTCTGCACTGTAAAAAAATCATGCACTAGCAAAACAGACCAACGTATGTATTTTTTCTTTCTTCATTTTAAACTTTAAGTTTGAATATAAAAGACTGCATTTCCCTCTCTAGCCTATATCTTAAAAATGAAGCAGAGGAATAGTTTCTCATGGGCCTCAAACGTAATTTTATCCAAGCACATCACTATGTAGTGGCTGGAGGAGTAAGGGAGTGTGGCTTTGTTTTCATGAATAATTCAAAGCATGTGAACCAGGCGGCATGGAGCAGTGAATGGCGCTACAAGCCTGAAAAGGGGGAACTTTCAGTCCTGTCGGCCAGGCATTTTTGCATTAGTGATGGTCATGGGGAGGCAGGAGTTGACCCCACAGTACACCTTCCAGCCTGGAGAGGGTTGCAGGATCTGAAGCCTCTCTCAGGCAGCCAATGGCAGGCAAGAGCCTTGGGGGACCCACAGCCGGTACACATTTTTGCTCCCTGTCAGACAGTCTATACATCTTTGCTAGGGAGCTGGGAGGGAGCAAAAACGTGGAGCAGATTGGGAAATACTGGTCTATAGAAGCTGACACAGGGCGATAATGCACAGACGTAGACAATAGAAGTGGGAAATAAATCCCCAACCTACAGAACCAACATGATGCTCGCTATTCGTATTTTGAGAGACTCCGCGTCATGTGGAGACTAAAAAGTAGGGATGCACCGAAATGAAAATTCTTGGCCGAAACCGAAAACCAAAAAAGAGGAAACCAAGGCCGAAAAACGAAACACCGAAAGAAATTATGCCAATTATTAGTACCATTGCATTTATAACCATGACTGTGTACTAACCTTACTAAAATCAAGGCATTGCAATTGCATAAATTAATATAAAAGTTTCAAAGCATAAATCAGTTACAAATTATGAAAATATTTATTTTCCTTTTCTGTGCTGCTTTACTCTCATATCCAGCATGGCGATC
>JAODUD010000008.1:11140046-11152269 GCA_026784285.1 Stomatorhinus walkeri
CCCCTCTTGAAATTTCGGCATTACATGTTTTGCAAATCGCTATCCGTGGGTCTTTCTCAGATATATTGAAATACGTCAGACATGCTGCTTCAGACAAGCACGTGCAGGCCCCGGTTTCTGTTTACGTCATCACAACATACTGTTTCGGCCGTGTTGTTTTGGTGATAAAAATCTTTCGGGCGAAAGATTTTTTTTGGTGGCCGAATATTCGGTGCATCCCTACTAAAATGTGATTTAAATGTCGTTTCATTGACTTGGAAAAATAATATATAAAACTAACAACCAGCCCATAAACTCCGTCTCCCCCCCTGCTCAGCTTGCTAACCATACACAAGTTTAAACAGATACATAAACATTATTAAGTTGTATTATGTAATTCCTCTGCCTGTGAACCAGTAACTCTGCCTTTGGTGATGTACTATGTTCAGCATGTTTCCAGGCCTGACTGGTTGTATTCAGTCTTTTATTTGTCGTTTCACAGGTATGTTTCAAGCTCAAATGATAACTGTTTGGGACAATATTTGTGGTCTTGAAATCAGCTGATGGCATCTTAGAGGACTTTTGTCGCAGTAATTTCTTAAGTTTAAGTTGGCATGTCATCATCAGCTAATCTTAGCACCATAAGCCAATGTGATGCCAGTGGTTGTATGTATGAAAAACAACTGAAGAGGAACCAGCATTTATCTATTTCATGCTCTTGTGTAATAGCTTCCTCTTTCAAGAGTATCATGTATAGTCAAGACTTGTGGGAGATGTGGCTGCATTCTGCCTGAAAAGCCAGTAGAATCAGGCATTCACTTCAGTCCTGAGTAGCTGTTGGAAATATACCAGAGAAGCAATAATCAGTGGTTAGCATGTAAGGAAGTGACTGGCACTGTTGTATTAACAATCCATACTGGCCCAGCATAAGCTTCTGTAGTAGTTACCATTGGGTTCCTCAATGTGGTTATTGATGTCATACTGGGTGGTGTGTGGCTTAGTGGGTTAGGGTTCTGTGCCAATGATTGGAAGGTAGCTGGTAAAAATCCCGTCGTCAGCAGAATGGTTGAACCACTGGGCCCTTCAGAAGGTCCCTTAACCCTAGATGTTCCAGGGACCGGTTAGCTCTGCTTTCTAAAATTTATGTTGCTTTGAATAAAGGTGTCTGCTAAATACATATAACTTGTCCCATGGTGGCTTCTGAAGCCTTGTCCCTCTCACTGCTGCTAGTAAGTTCTTAGGAGGCATTGTGGAAACAGGCAAGTTACCTGACTGAACTGTGGCATCCTTGGCCAGAGGGGAGGAGAATAGCACCATTGGTTGGTGAAACGGCTTTACATTCAAACTAGCATGCTTCATTTTTGTAATTTGCACAAGGTACATTGGAGTGCTTCCCTTAGTCACCCTAATCTTGCTCTACACGGGTTGGAGGTCAAAGCGCAGGGTCAGCTAATGTGCTGTGGCCCTGGAGCTGGGGGTTATGGGCCTCGCTCAAGGGCCCCAGGGCATGTGACTTTTCTGCCAGCCCGGGGCTCGAACCATAGGCTTACCCCCAAGCCCCCTGCAGTCTCCCTCTCACTTTGGCCAGTAAAACAGAAACTTAAAGTAGCTCATTAAAACACAACATTATATTCAAACAGAAAAAAGACACCTCATTCCGTGCTTTTGCTCCCTGTATCACTCGTGCGTCAGCCAGTAAACACCACGTCTCTCATGTGTTAGTGCTCTTACTTATCCTTGGAACTATGGGAGTTAAATGAACGGCTAGTTTTAATGACATTTTCGAAATACAATGACACGTCTAGCCATTCATCTTAAATGAGTATTTAATTATAACACAAGATTATATATATTCTTCTGGCATGAGGACAGATGTTCACAAATCAATTATGTTTTTCATCTGATATTAATGCAAGACAACTGACAGGTGTCTTTCAAGTGATATTTCCGAGTAACAAGTTCATAGTCACTGAAGTGCTGCTTGTTCAATTTAACGGTAAATAAGTGCATTTTTACTATTGTTACATTTTATAAGAATTTAGGTAATTTGCTAAATAACAATGATAAACAATGATACAGTTTTTATCCCTGAATTTTGTGAAATGGAAACATACGTGTTACCAGACAATACGTCCCTCTATGCGTTCACGTGTAAGCAGATTGTCATATTGAAAATACAGAGAAAACTGAATTGAGGAAGTTCTGGACTCAAAGTCTGTGAATTTCTGAGAAAATACACTTTAAAAATTGGACCAATCAGGCATTTACTGTCTTACTGCTTAACAACTGTGAGTACTCCTCTGTAATGTAAATTAGTCAAACGGTTCTAGGCACAGATTCCATCCAAAATTGTATCCCAGAGCAGAGTGTGAAACAATATCCCTTCTTGGCTGCAGGAATCAGCAGAACTGAAGCTCCTAAGTCAGGTCCACCTGTCTCCACCCGGCACCATGTGAAGATGGAAACACAGACGGCTTTCATTGTTCAGACTACTACACATTTGTTTTCCATAGAGTAACATAAAATGTTTGCATATTCAAATGTTAATTGAAGTCAAATTTTTGTAACAATATTTTCCTGCAATATACCCTGTAAACATGTAAACATTTCAGTTCAGTATTTTGATATTGCCTGAATATAACTTATAATAGTCATTTCCTGTTTCATAGTAAATAAAAGAAGTACACTAAACCATATTAATGCATCAATAAGTATTGATAGCTGATAATCATTTATCTGAATCAAAAATACGATAAGTAATTAGTTCTACATTAAGGTAATTTCTTTGGATTGATTTAGGTTAGTATTGTGATGCACGGGCAGTGTTGTGCATGTTAAAACTTTTACAGATGGGGGATTCATTACAGTGTTGGCATATACATGGTTTGTGGATCCTTCCTGTCTTTATGCTGATTTCCATAGGTGTGTTATTTAGGCGAATTGCTATCCTTAAATTTCCCGTAGGGTGTACATGTCTTGTGATTTGTCTTGGCATTCTGCCCTGCACCTTTTGTGTTGCTTGCTGAATCACTGTATTTACGCTGCTGTGCTCTGCCTGTACATTGCAGTTCCACTCATCCATTCCAGCTCTTCACAGTTCCAATTTGCTACAGTCCAATCCTCCCACTCCATTCCAGATCCTCCCTCCATGTCTCTGCTTGTGGGTTTTACCTTCTGCCAGTGCAAAAGCTCGCTGTACCTCCAAGAACTCAGCTCTGCTCGCTTTCATTGTATTGGCTATTCTTTGGATTTATTGTATTCTTCATAATTGACTTTGGTTTCTGTTTCTGCTTTCCAATATGTTTGCCTTTTTTCCCTTTTCTTTTTCTTTGGGGAGGGAGCAAGGCAGCTGGGGTTTTGACGAAGTTAGTCTAGGTTCGTTTGTTATGTTGGCTAAGGTCACTCCTGCGTCCTGTTTCAGAAAGCAGAATTTTTCGCTTCGCCATTGATTTAAGATGATGTGAGGGGGATATAGGGCCTTTGAAGGAACAAACAGGCACACTTGGGTTTGCTTCTAAAAACGATTTATTACAAGTAATACAAAATAACCTTGGAGTAAAATCAATACCAAAATACTGGATCAACGGCAATGCAAAATAATTCCATATCAAGTGATATCCAATAGTATTATAAATCATAACCAATAATAAACTGCCAATACAACTGATTATATATATATATATATATATGAATGAGACAATAAAACATGCATACGTAGAAAATACGAATTAATATTATTGTTATTGTGATTCTCGTACAATGATAATCCCAAAAATGATTAAATCAGTACACAGCATTTGGAGGTACTACACCAAATCGTGAGTAGTGAAGCCGGACAATTACAACCTCCCAAGTAGAGGTCGGCGATAAATCGATTAATTTGAATTTATTGTTCAGGACGATATTTTTTATGAAAATAGATTTTATTACTCATTTTACACGCGAGCGCCAAAAGCGGAACTAATGCGACGCCCCGTTCTTCACGGGGACATTAGCGCGGCGCACCCAAACACTGTAGCGGGCTCACAAGCAGCATGGTAATGGTTCGGTTTTGCGCCGTCGGACACAACCCAAACAAATACTCGTTGCAAAGTCTGTTTAAAAACGGTAACCGAAGGAAGCAGCACGACAAATTTATCTCAGCACCTAAAGCAGAGGCACACAGCGGAGTGGGAGAAGTGCAGCTCCCAGCGAAATGGAAATAGCCGCAGCACCAGCATAACATCCAAAGTTAAGCAAGCAACCGTCCCTGACGTGTTTTCGAGCTGTGTGCATTATGATAAGAATGGGGAATGGTGGAAGGCGATAAACGCTGTCGTGATGCATATTGCAAAAGACATGGTGCCCATACATATTGTGGAAAAGGCGGGATTTATTAACATGCTAAAAGTTTTTAAAAGTTTCTAAAATTGTTTACAATGGCGTAGTCTGCCATCTCACTTACAAGCATCTTTTTTTGGCTTGTCAGATTGCACTTTAACTCTAAAGTAAAAAAAAAATATTTGTCATCTGTAGTTTGGTTTTGAGTAGGGGAGGGGAAATTGATTAAAATCGAATTTATTGTGAAAGAAATCGGAGATTTTATTTTTAGGCCATATCGCCCAGCTCTACTCCCAAATTATCACAGTGACAGGGAGACATTCAACGTATTTCTTTAATTCTATGCTACGGGGGCGACGTGGTCAGTTGTGGGGCCACCTGTAAATTCGTACATTAATACAGCCAGATAACTTGTCGATGTGTCAGTATTCTTGGCAATGTGTAAGTGAAAGAAGATAAAGTCCATTTAATCTGGGGTACCTTAAATCCAACAAGTTATCTGACTAAGCAAGAGATTCTGCTTTCTGAAGCAGGACCCCGAAGTCTAGCAGTATTGTCGTCCATTTGCTGTGTGTGTATTGTTACCACTACTCAGCATAATCACCTCAGTTTACCATCTTTCTGTCTGCCTTCTGATCCTTTCACCCACTGACACCTGGATCAGACTCTTTTTTTTTTTTTTTTTTAAATACATTTTCGGGTAACTGTACAAAATCTAACACAGTATAATAAGCACTATATATATATATATATATATATAGTAGGAATTCAAAGTTATATGTCAATTCCTATCTATTTTTATATGCTGATTATTTTGCAAATATTATGGCATTTAATGGGACTGATTTGTTTTTAAAATGGCCTGCAGTTTTCTTAGTGTTAGCAAGAAGAACAGTGGATAAATGAAACAACGGAGCGAAACCCATGACTTACATTCTTGTTTGTTCATTATGGAGAATATTCTATATTATAGCCAAGTTGGTGCTGTCTGGTGATTTTGTATGGGTTGTCGCAATATCCTGAAACAGCTTCACCAAATTTGATTTCATCAGGCTACCTTGGAATCTTCGAGCGACAAAAGTATAGAGAACAGGGTTCAGTGAGCTGTTGATGAATACAAGGGCCCCAGAGATTAACAAAAACACATGGTAGCTCTCGTCAGGTTCCTTCACATCTAGGTTATTGAACAAATGGATGGTGTTGGTTAAGTGGTATGGGAACCAGCATATGGCAAAGGCAATGACAATACAGATGATCACAGTGGAAGACTTGCATTTCTGCTGCAGGTTCATCTGATGGAGATGACTAGCTACTTGGCAATAACAGATTCCAAGGACTAAGAAAGGGATGACAAAGTTTATCACAGTCTCCAGTAGAAAACATACCACCTCTTGGCTCAGGGAGCTGTATGTCCGGAAAAGACACTGTGGTATTCCGTCCATCATATCCACATGGTATGTTATAATTGAAGGGATCGCAAATAGGAAGCCTAGGACCCAGATGCCAATAAGCAACTTCACCAATATCGCTGTCCTCTTCTGACTCATCAGGCTGAATGGGTAGCGAATGGCCACATAGCGTTCCACGCTCATGGTGGTGATGAGGAAGACGCTGGCGTACATACAGGAGCAGACCATGTAGACCACAGCTTTGCAGGCTACTGGGCCAAAGATCCAGGATTGAGCCAGGGAGTAGATCCAGAAGGGCAGCGTGATCACAACCAGCAGGTCCGCGACAGCCAGATGCAAGATGAGGACCACAGTGAAAGAGCGCAACTTCACATGCTGCACGATGGTCCAGATCACCAGCAGGTTTCCTGGAGCCCCCAACAGAAATGCCAGGCCCAGGACTCCACTGGCAGCCATGCTTGATATATTCCACTCAGAAGCTGAGCTGCTGTTGCTCATGGTGCTCCCAGGTTCTGGTTGTTGGTTCAACCACTGCCAAGAGGTATCTCAAAGCGTCTTCCTCATGCAAGTAATGTTAAAGCTCACTTTTACTTCTCAATTCTTCTATAACGAAACTACAACAGTGTCTCTGGATTCCTTATTGCAAAACAAAATCCTGCAATATGTGACTTAAGAGGATGTGGACTGAGATGCATATCCCACAAAGCCCATGTGCTGGTCCAGGTCACCTCCCACCGACTGAAACTGCTGATGTCAACATAGATGCACAACTGATGGGATAAAAAATAAAGATTGTTCATTGTTTAATATAATAAATAATATAATCCATTTTCCAAACTGCTTATCCTTCTGGGTCACGGGGGCTCTGGAGTCTATCCTGGAAGCTACAGGCGCGAGGCGGGGAACAACCCAGGATGGGGGGGGGCAGCCCATCACAGGGCACAAGGCAGGGAACAACCCAGGATGGGGGGGCAGCCCATCACAGGGCACACTCACACACCATTCACTCACACATGCACACCTATGGGCAATTTAGTAACTCCAGTTAGCCTCAGCATGTCTTTGGACTGTGGGGGGGGGGGAACCCCACGACGACATGGGAGAACATGCAAACTCCTCACACATGTAACCCAGGCAGAGACTCGAACCCAGGTCCCAGAGGTGTGAGGTTGCACCACTGTGCCATAAATAATATTATAAGTATCATTACTATAACCTCCTGAGACCCCACCCATTCATTTATGTCCATTGTAGTGGGCATTTTATTTTTGCATTTATCTTTTCATTGATGTTGGGAAACGCATTTATTCCAGTTGTGCACTAAAGAGAACATGCTGTGAAATTAAAGATAAAAATAAATTTGAAAAAAATCTAAATTGTAAGATGTCTTATTTCCTTCAAAGACAAATAACCTACAATTGAAGGACACCTTTTTCCTTGGGTCTCAGGAGGATATAATAAATATAATTGACTGTCTTACCAAGCTGGGGGGGGGGGGGGGGGGCCCATGATGGTTTATGGCAACCAGTATGAGGCTGATAGCAAATCCAGCCCTAATCTGTAAACCTGTGGTATATTACAGAAACAGGGTAGTTTATTGAGGTTCTCGGTCTGATAATTGAAATTGAATAATTGAATTTGAAACCATATGAATTCTCCTCTGAAAAAAGTTAACTGCTCTTCATATTGACCATGGATGAGATGAACTTGGCACATTTCATGTAGCAGAAAAATAACTGTGTTTGCCATAACATTCCTGATAAAAATGTAAATGTTGGATGAGAGTGTGAATGTAAAAGAGTAAAAGCAGCCGAGAACAGGTTCTTCTGTAACAAGAATTAATGGAAGATGAACCCAAATTCTTCCTGATGGAGTTAATTGCATGATTTTCTGTCTGGCATTGACTGTAAAGTTTGGAAGGGATATCTCCTTCCAAACTAGTATGCATCCATATCAGGTTAGAATTGTACGAGGGATGTATAATAATTTACAGGACACATTAATGCAGAAATGAGGAAATAATAATTAATTATTAATTATTAATTATTAAGCATAGTCATTGGGGTGATTTGAGTGGCTACATTTAGAGATATAGGTATAGGTAGAACATAAATGTACTGGTAGGAATTTTTTGAAGCTATCTTAAATGTATGCTTTTGTACGATTGAGATATATTCTGTGTATACAATACACTAGAATGAAAATATTTTACTTCACTGAACTGTGCACACAGTATATCTTTTTCAGGCTTAATCTTTTAAATATAATCATCCAAACAAAATGCACAACAAAATAAGGATAGATCCTGTGGTTGACGACGACTGTCTGGTTTTGTTTTTAATTTCTTAAGCTAAAGTTTGACCTCCTAGCAGAAGGTGGCAGTACCGCTTGTTTTTGAATGGTTCAAGCAAAACTTCTGAATAAGAAAAACTGAGGAAAAAGACAAGTAGGCCTAGAACCTAAACATAATGTCCTGTTTCTACGTTGTATTTCAAGTTATTTTTTCACGAACGCATTGAGATCTCACTCAGTTACGAAACCACATACGATCTGCGGATGCCAGTATAAGAAGTCTGTAAGGAAACAAAATTTAATCGATGAACGGATTAAAAAAAAAACCAGATTCTTAAAGCTTGCGTCGCCTCAGACCCATTGAATCGTCACATCCGGGGGAAAGACGCGTGACGTCAGCACGACCGGAAGAAGAGGAGCCCTGTAGAAACCCCGAGAAGAGGAGCGCGTACCCGGAGCCGCTCCTAAAAATAAAGCGCTCGGTGAGGGTTCTGGCCAGCGGGCGACGCTCGTATTCAAAATAGCAACAGGCAGCTAGTGGATATCCGATACAGATAACAGCAGCAAATGTCGGCGTGTTTGTTTTATGCGCCGGTTAAGTTGTGCGCCTTGGCTTTAATCGGATCACGAACTAGCCGGTCTAATTTAATTGCGGTGTGGACGCGCCGCTAAAGCAGCCAGTTACTGTTGAAATATGGTAGCAAGGTTTTGACAGCTGGAGGAGATATTTAGACGTAGGGGAAGCCTTGCGGTCGAGGGGAGGGAGGGGGGGGGCGCTGGACGAAGTTTCCAGGCTGTAAACTCGGTGCCTCCAGAGAGTCCTGGGTGTCGCGGAGCGACTTACGGTGATTCCGTTTGGATGTCAGCGAAGACGTATGTATGAGGCCGACCACTGAAATCAGATTGTTTTATGAAGTAAATGACAAAACGTAGTTCATAGTGGCGATCGGAAAATAGTTTTTTTTAGAGAGTGGACGGGGGTTGCTGATGAGCTCTGACCCTAATCTCAGAAATTAATTATCCGCGGTAAACAGACATCTAGATATCTGCTTGTATTGGCATTTAATTTGAGTATTTGATAAGGGGGACTTCTGAACAATTTAAGTCACTTCCTCGTCAGCCTGTTGATATTACGCGCTGCGATGCCCCTGCTGTTCTTGGAGAGGTTCCCGTGGCCCAGTTTGAGGACCTATACGGGCATAAGCGCCGTTTTGTTGGCTGGGAGTATCCTCAGCGTGTATAGGACCGTGACCGAGCCGGGATTCGACACTTCCGACGCCAGCGACCCTAACTTTATCCCAGATGAGGAGCGCGATCGCCGCCTCCATGACCCTGAGACCGGGGTTGCTTCAAAGGTGTTCTGGCACCTCGTTTACGACAGCTGCTTCATATGGGTGAGAAAGCGCCGAATGTCTAGCTGTGTTTTCCTGCTGCTCGGCATAAGGGAAATGCTTCCTCTTGTCCGTGTCTAAGAAAGTGGGATTTATGTCTCCTCCACGCAGGTGCTGGTAAACACAGCTTGTTGCCTCCTGATGCTGGTCGCTAAAATGATCCAGTGCTCGGTGTTTGGGCCCCTGAGAGTTAGTGAAAAACAGGTAAGGGTGAAAGAGGCTGTTTAACTCCAAAATTAACGAAGGTACCCAGTCAATAAGTATAAAAAGATCTAAAACTTAAGCCGGAAGAATGTATTACTATACAAGAGTTAAGAGTTTTTGTTTAAATTTTAAATCTTTAATTTTTTTTGTGTTGCAGTGCAGTTACTGCAGATCAGTCCATCATTGCATCATGATATTTCAGTTTTCACCCAGTCTATGACAGATTTTTGTTTAACTTTCCGATAAGGTTCTCAGCCTCATCAAAGGTGTGGTCTGGGTTGCTGAAGGGTTTCAGATGAGATGTAACAGACCCTTCAGAACTCAAATCCCGCGATGGGTTTCCTAATTGGCTCTCTCACATCGACATCATCTCATCTTTATCTTCTCCTCAGCTATTCTCTTTACAGTGCTCCTCAGCGATACTGCTGACTTTAATGCCTAGTAATATAATGGGTAGTTCAGATGCACTCATTTGCTTTATCCAGATTAATATACGGTAGATAGTGATTTATTCAGTTTTTTTAAGAATGCAGGGGGGACGACCAGGGAATCTGTAATAGGTGGCAGACTCTTTGAAGAAAGTCGTATTTGCTAATGCTGCCTTTTTCCCTTGCAGCACCTGAAGGACAAATTCTGGAACTTCATCTTCTACAAGTTCATCTTTATTTTCGGCGTTCTGAATGTGCAGACTGTGAATGAGGTGGTCGTTTGGTTCCTGTGGTTTGCCGCTTTGGTCTTCCTGCACCTCATGGTCCAGCTTTGCAAAGACCGCTTTGAATATGTAAGTGCAGCATATAGGATACACCAGTAAGGGACTCGGCTGTGACTAAAACCCCAGTTTTGGTCACTTCAGTACAGAAATTTTCAGTGGTACGATTTAAGAAGTTATCTGAAAAGTGCACGCAGAGTTTTTACATTTTATTTATTTAATAGTTGTTTTGATCCAAAGTGACATAGTCAAATATTTCCAGGTTCATATCAAATAACATGTATAATGGCAACTTGCATTTGCCTTACTGATTGTCTCTATCATACAAAACTTTTCTCAGTATGTTATTGGAAAGTAACGTAATGACTGTTAGCTGGATGGTGTTTTTGATATGCATGCTTCAAATGGCCCTTGATGTTATCAACTTTGTCTTTGTCATGTAGTAGAATTACAAGTTACAATCCCATTTCCACATAAATTGGGACATTGTGTAAAATGTAGATAAAAACAGAATGCCATGATATAAAATCATGTAATCCCATACCGATGTTATGAAAATACAACAAAAACAACATATCAGATGTTGAAATGGAGAAATTTGGTTTCATTACATATATGCTCAATTTGAATTTGATCCCAGCAACACGTTTCATGGCATGTTTATTACTGTGTTGCACCACCTCTTTTTTTAACAAGACTCTGCAAACGTTTGGGAACTGAGGAGGCTGGTTGCTGGAGTTTTGAAAGTGAAATGTTGCCCCGTTCTTGCCTGATATACGATTTCAACTGTTCAACACTTCAGGGTCTCCATTGTATTTTTTTCGTTTCATAATGTGCCAAATGTCTTCAACGGGTGACAGCTCTGGACTGCAGGCAGGTCAGACTAGCACCCGGAATCATCTTCTATGGGGCTGTGCTGTTGTAATACATGCAGGATGTGGCTTGGCATTGTCTTGTTGAAATATACAAGGCCTCTTCTGAAAAAGACATCCGTATGGCAGCATATATTGCTCCAGACCCTGTATATATCGTTCAGCATTGACGGTGCCTTTTCAGATGTGTGATACCTATGCCATCATGGGTACTGGCTTTTCAACCGTCCATTGATAACAAGCTGGATGAATGTTCCCTCCCCAGGGCATCCAGCGTCCATGATTTCCAAAAAGGAATTTTGATTTCTCAGACGGTTCTCCATTTTGCCTCAGTCCATCTTGAATGAGCTCAGGCCTAGAGAAGTAGCCGGTGTATCTGGCTCGTGCTTAGATCTGCTTTCTTCTTTGCATGTTAGTTTTTTCCTGCATTTATGGATGCAGTGATGAACTATGTTCAGACATTGATTCTCGGAACTGAAGCCTGTGCCCAGGCAGTGGTTCCCTCTGTAGAATCCTGTCTGTTCTTTAATGCAGTGCCCACTGACAACCCGAAGACCACAGCTTTCCAATATTGTATTTTGGTCTTGTTACTGGATTTTCAGAATGTTTTAATTACATTATGTACCGTAGATTGTGAAATTCCCAAATTCTTTGCATTTCTTTTCGTTGATGAACATTGTTGCACTGTATGCCCAAGCACTCTTTCATAAAGTGCTGAACCTCTCCCCATCTTCACTGCATAGAGACTCTGCCTCTCTGAGAGGCTCTTTATACCCAGTTATCTTACCGACCTGTTGCCAATTAACTTCATTAGTTAAGAGATATTCAACCGGGTGTTTTGTTTTAGCATCACCCAACTGGGGTCTGGGCTGGTGGGCTTCTCGGCTGCTGCAGGGTCCGGGGGGGTCTTCTTGCCCCCACGTCAGAGGAAAAAAAAGGGGTCCATCTCCGGGGTCTGGGGGCAGATTGCCCCTCTGGGAGGGGTGGTGCCTGGATCTTGGAGTATAGAGTGTATATGGGGAGTGTGAGTGTGTGTACGGCGTTCAT
>JAODUD010000008.1:11155235-11169655 GCA_026784285.1 Stomatorhinus walkeri
TCTTGTCCTGCTTGGCCTACCTCCAGTGGCCTAACATCAGGTGTCTTGTCCTGCTTGGCCTACCTCCAGTGGCCTAATATGAGGTTTCTTGTCCTGCTTGGCCTACCTCCAGTGGCCTAACATGAGGTGTCTTGTACCTGCTTGGCCTACCTCCAGTGGCCTAATATGAGGTTTCTTGTCCTGCTTGGCCTACCTCCAGTGGCCTAACATCAGGTGTCTTGTACCTGCACAGGCCCATCAGATCCAGGAGATGTTCCCTCAGGTTCCATACCACCTGGTGCTGCAGGATCTGCAGGTGACGCGCTCTGTGGAGATCACGACTGACAACATCCTGGAGGGACGCATCCAGGTGCCGTTCCCCACACAGGTGAGCCCAGCGCCGTTCATGTCCTGCCACCAGGAGCCTTCGCTTTAAGTCTAGTCCTGCTTGAATGCCTGAAGCAAGCAGTTGGTCCCATTGTTTTCATATTGCAGTGGTGAGTGGAAGCTGTCTTATGTGCTCCATCAGGTGGGCGAGCGTGCAGCCCTTCAGACTGGCCCTGGACCACTCCCGTCGTCTGCGCTGCAGGAACAGGCGGGAGCCACCGGGGACGAGGAGGCGGTGCCCAGCGAGGCAGAGGACCCGGAGGTCCGGGGCAGTCGCTTCTCCAAGTCGGCAGAAGAAAGGCAGAGGATGCTGCTGCAGAGAAAGGAGGCGCTTGTGCAGCAGGCGCGCAGGTAGGGGCGACGACGGCCTCCTCAGGAAGTCGGGATGCCGTGTGAAACGTGAATATGAACAGAATGCAGTGATGTACAAGTCATATAAACCCATATGGAACAAAGACAACATATCAAATGTTGAAACCGTACGGCTGTTGGGTGTAGGTTGTCCGCCTTTAAAATATTCTGTGATTTGTTGGAATTGTGTTCATTTCTGCGATGTAATTGACTGATGTGCACGATCAAACATTGTTCCTTATTGAAAACTTGTTGAAGTTTCTCATTTTCTTATTGTCAAAATATTATATACGAGGATACATCCAGTCCTACTGTATGCATATGCAGCATAACTCACCCCCTGGTACGCCACAAGCAGTTATGGCTCTATCCTGCAGTAGCGCTCGCTCCCTAGTACGCCCCCTGCAGGGACAGCTCTGTACTGCGATAACATAACATGCTGCTGGGTAGGTTAGTACTGTGGAATTTTTGAATGTTACAAAATTTGCAGAATTGCGTGTTTCCCCCCAGACGTTATCTCAGCAAAGCCCCCGAGGAAGACTCCGACGAAGACGGCCTTCCCTCCTTGGAGGAAGATGATGGGCCCAGCCAGGACGCCATGACACAGCGGCGCAGGATGCTGGCTGCAGCAGCCGAGCGTCGGATGCAGCAGCAGCAGGAGCAGCAGTGAGCCAGGTCTCTCCGCAGGGCTCTCCGCAGGTCTCTCCGCAGTCTCCCGCAGATCCAGCAGCTCTCTCCCATCACCAACCATCCTGAGGCCCCGTGAGCTTCATCCTGGGAGCCTGGAAGGAAGAACAACTGCTCTTCTGTCTTGACATTGTGATTAATAAAACACAGGCACAAGACTGCATTATGGGCGTAGCGTGGCACTGCTTTGCTGTGCTGTTTTAAGTTGCCTTAGTGAGAAAAGGACCCTTTATAGGGTACCCGACAATGTCTTAGATACTAAAGCTTTAACCGTGCACATTTCACAAGTGTTGTCGGGGTTCAGTAATCAACCAAACCTCCTCAACCAGCTTCAGTTATGAGCTGTGGCGTGATGACACATTTCACCCACACTTTCCTATGGGAAAATTTGGCCTCACCCACCCCACCCCCCCACTTTCTGTGTGTGGTGGAGTCAGATTATTGTGCACCTAAGTCATTTCTGTTATGCTTTTGTTGTGTCGTGTTAACAGGGCAAGATTCATCTGTGCAAGACATTCATGTTTAATGTTTTTATCATGAGGTGTGAAGGTAATGCCAGACCTGCCTCTTTTTTTTTTTTTTATTTTATTTTAAATTTTCACTTTTAATTGAGAATACTGGACTGGTGTTAAATGCTATGAAAGTGAAATTTAATTTCACATAAAAAACATAGGGGTGAGTCTTATTAAATGTTTTACATCTATGTTTTTTATGAGGGTAAGTTACAGTGCAGATCGTTTAACTTTTGTAAAGTGCGCAAAAATGACCCTTCATGTCAATTTAGTATGCAAGATATTTTTAATAAGTGTTCCAGTTCTGAGTGCTGAGAGTGGACTTGGTGTCTGCGTTGCGCAGGGGTTTCCGACCTCGTTGACAGTGAGAGCTCCTACAAATAAAATACCCTGTTGAGTTACTCATTCTTGGCGCCTGGGCTGGGGGGAGGGTGTTCCCCACCAGCGTAGAGGGTGCCGTATTGCTCCAGGCTTACAGGAGGGCAGTTTAAGATAAGATTTGTATTGTCTTCTGCTTGTCGTTACTGATGTTTTAGTTCACTGATGACGGTAGTCTTTGTTTTACATTATTGCAGTGTAGTTGCATGTTGCAGTGCTGTCCATCCGCTGAGGGTGTTGCAGCAGTCTTAAAATCTTTTAAATCTGCCTGGATTAAATTCACTTCATTTTCCCCTCAGGCAGATGAGTTCTGAAATCTGCTTGATTCTGCAAGAATGCAAAGTTGGTGAATTGTGTTCTGTAACAAGCCGGCTACTGATCAGTATCTAAAATGTTCAGTCAGTCCAGAAACGTATATGTCGAGGGTACAGTTGCTGGTTACTGCTTTTAAGATTTGCATTGAAAGTAAAATTTAATTCAGTTCACACTACGGAGCAGTATTTTCAGTCCTCACTCACTCACTCACTCACTTTGTACTCTTGATTTAATGAATTAGTGGAACTCAAGTATTAGAGTGTACCATAAATGAAATGTGAAAGGAAGGATATCCATTAGTATTTCTTGTTAATCCATATCACTTTTATCATATTTGATTATTTTGTCTTGGATAAATCTACCTGCAGTAGGTTGTACACAGTATTTTTAAAAAATCTGATCTGTTGTGACAACTGCTTGTTCATTTTATGTAGCGTCAGTTACCTCAGGCTGCAAGGTGCTGTGTATGGATAGAGTTTTATTGACTAGAAAACGGATGCTGTGTCATAAAATTGAGTTTGAGCATGTAGCATATTAGATTCAAATCTTCTGCGTCCTGTGATGCCGGGATTTTGTGTAAAATTATCTTTTTGATTGTTGAGCCCAGTAAAATGTGCTTTCATTATGTTAGGTATGCCTAGTGAAGTCTTTTATGAAGTAACCCTTATGGGTAATAAGTTTAAAGCGCTTTCATTCTTTCTTTCTTAATGCTCACGGGGCTTTGGAGCAGGATGCTAAGGCAGCACTAACACTATCAGGGAATTGACAATGTCTGGATCTGCTTTCAGTGCCCCTGGTCCTTAGGGCAGCAAGCAAAGAGCTGTGATTTACTCTTCTCCATCTTCTCCAGATCTGACCACTCGTTGTGGACCCAGAAAGGATTTCTGTAGGAAAAGCAAACTCTTCTATAGCATATTTACTTTCCAAAGAGCATTTAGTTCCGTAACCTCTGAATTTTAAAACTGCTAGTTCTTTGTAACTTAATCTGTATATATAAAAGCATTACTCATGGCTGTTCTTAAACAGGCCATGATTCCTTTGCATTTAGTTTGCACAATCAGGTCTAGGAAAGATTTTTCTAGAAATTGCTACTGATGCTATCATAGTTTGTTGGGCCCGTGAAATATACTCAATGATTTACATTTCTTTGTATACAATGGGGATTTATGCCTAATTTAAAGCATGGGTTACTGAATGACATTTTGTAAATATTTTTTAAATAATTAAGGTAAAGTTGAACTGGTAAGAAATAAAAAGCGTAACTGCTATTAACAAAACGAAGACTCTCCTTTCCTTCAGTGATGCAGTTGTTTTATCGCCGTCCCAATGTAAAGATTGCTTTTTTAAACAAAATATGTTCCCTTTGGGCAGGGTAACGTCTTCTGTGTCTGTGAACAGAACGTTGTGGTTTGAGCCCAGTCAGTGGAATAGTCAGATCTGCCTTGGGCTACTGAGCAATGGCAGTGCTTGCAGTGGGCCAGTATTCACTGGAATGCAGTACTGGCACCTCTCAATATCTGCTACTACTGAATAACAAGGGGGGTACCTACGCCTGGCACTGAATAAAAGGGGGGGGGGGGTACCTGCACCTCTTTTCCCCCCAACATCAAGCACTGAGCAAGGCCCTTAGTCAGTGCCTCCCCTGCACTCAGACCCCAAGCTTTGATGTCTTTCTCAAAGGAGAGCAGGACTGGTTATGTGAAAAGCTTCCCAATGTACTTGTTCAAGCGAAAACGAAAGATCATTTCATAATATTTTACTGGTCACAGTGACTGTTCTGGACCATTTCAATTTGGGTGGGGGGCAGACGGGGGCCAGATATTCTGTTAGTGGGGGCAGATGCATTTGACCTCCAAGTATTACACTAGACTGCCAGAATTAAGAAGCAAAAGACAATTTTGAAAACCAAAAAATTATTTGTGCAACGCTTTGTCACATTTTACAGTTTTTACAAATATGTAACAGTCTGATTTCTTTATCTTCTTTCCACAAACGCTTTCCATTATTTTCCATTTACTTTCTGTCAACTTCGCTTTTCACCAACTGAAGCGACTCGATAGTTAAAAGTACATCAACAAAGTGTGCTTACGTTTGTGAGTCGACTGTTCCCAGAGGACAAACGCAAAAAAGCGCAAACATAAGAATGCAATTAATAGTTATAATCGTAATAAGAACAATACATTTATTTCAGATCAAGTAGCATACCGCCCCTGACTGTTAGGTTTTTTCTCAAAATACATGAACGCCAGAGGGCAGTGAAACTGAGAACCTAGAAGTGCTCTACGGAAGGCGCCGTTATTTCCCACTGTAGTAAAATCCATTATTTTTTCCCTTTGTGTTTTACTGAACATTGACTATCTTTGTCTCACATCAGCTTAAATTAAATCCATGCGCCTAGCGACTTCAGCTTTTCATACTCATTAGTCCGCTTAAATTAGCTTGAAACTGTATTTAACGACAACGAGAAATTTTAGCTTCACAAACCACTGTGGGTGGGATACTACAAGTCATTGTTTAGACGAAGTTCAGTTTAATTAAACCACCCTCTGAGAATTTCGTAATATTACCTCTTTCATCAGTGCTTCCTGTTTTCATCCAGTTTGTATTAGGGTTTAATGCCATATATCATTCGACCTTTATGATGTTATTTTTTTAGGAATAAAACAATTTTCAGCATAACATTACTATATATACTGTTATGGTGTTAATGGGTAGCCTGTCAGCATGTAGCCTACTTGATATTGTTTTAGAATAACTATTATGCAACAAAAAGATTTTGTTATGAAACAGAACATTATCCTATGCACTTATGCTATTCAATTAAAAACTTAAAACGGACATTAAAAATCAAAATAGATTAGATACAGTGTTGCCAATGTTGAGGTATATTAGGAAGACACGCACACGTCATTCTATGAATCACTTGGCTCTGTGAAATTTTAACCTTAATATGTAATATTTCTTGACAACACGAATCATAATGACGCAAGATGTATGGAATAAGGATCATTACATAAAAGATGTTGATATCGTGTCTACATTACCTTTAGCAAGGCACACTGCATATGCCGCACTAACGACAGATACGTATGTGTGGGCATAAGCTTATAAAAACGCGCTTGCAGGAACAGGTTCAATATGAGTATCCCTGGCGCAGACCTGCTATAGCGTTTCTTTTGGATTATCGATGCTTTATGAATGTCCTGAGCACGTAGTGATCCCGGGATCCAGGAAGAGCCCCTAGACCTAGACACGCCTCGAATGCTCACTGTGCCAGACCCCTGCAAGAGCCGCTGTCAAACCAACTTTCCTTTTTCAGAGCGTCTTTTTGAGTAACATTTTAGGTGCCAGACATTACTGTCAACTAAGTTTATCAAGGGTATTACTACATTTCTTATGTCCCTATAGAACAACAACTTCAAAATCAAGTTAAGACGTAATATATTGCAACGCAACCTCGGGGATGCAAAACTGTGTATGAAGTGGATGAAAAACAAGGTACGTGCTATACTTTGTATTTCTTGCACAAATGCATTTCTGATCACTACACTCAAAGTTCAAAGCGTCGCTTAAACGCCAGAACGACGTTTATCGACATTACTGCATTTGTATAATTGACCTTTCATTTAACTCAGGAATAATTTCTCCAGCACACATGAAAGAAACAGACGTCGGTTAAATTCTATACTGGGCGAGGTATCTGAAGCCGGACACATCTGTAAATAAGGGGGATTTATCGTACTTCGGGAACTATGTCACCCTGGACATTCTGCAAAATTGGATGGACGGTGTTTTTTTACACTTTCTGCGGCATGGCGTCAGGGTCCAGCCCGAAACATAGAGCAGTGCGACTGATGAGAGAATATCCACTTATTGACGGGTAAGTGCTTTTATACCGGCACAAGCTGGGAATGCCTACACTGGGATGTGACAGGCTGAACCGAAAGCGGAGCTGCCAGCAAAAAGAGACGCGTTATGAATAGAATGTTGACTGAGAAGTGCTGGGGCAAAGAAAAACAACCGTTTTATTTACAGTAGTAAATGACTTTTTTTTTTTTACTTGACAGAAAGTTTACATCGTATGTTGGGGTGGAAAAACTGTCTTTTTGATATATTTATTTACCTTTACACAGACACAACGACCTTGCTCTGCAGTTAAGAATCCTTCATAATAACAGACTGAACCAAATCGACCTACACAATATTAGCAATGTTGCCACAGATATTAATCGTCTAAAAGAGGGACACATCGGAACACAGGTAATTCTTTCCAGAAAAATATGTAGAAGCCTTATATATCCATTCTCGTTTATTGTATAACCTAGTAGGTATTTTGAATGTATTTTAAATACTGCGACATATTGAAAACAACAAATGCAGCATTAAATGCCCCTTAATTAGGCTTACGGTCAAAGTGGGACCTGGAAGTAGTTGGTTTGACCTGACAAATATATAACTGCTTTTAGCAAGAACACGTGACTCCTACCTGTAAGCGAGCCTCACCCGTTACTTACCGATGTTTGTTAGTAAAGGGAATTATTATGAGTGGATGAATGGATGCAGCTGTGGTTGTAACATGGTGTGGGACAATTCTGTGATTTAGACTCATTCCACAGCTGTTAGGAATGCAGTGCTTAGCTCTTCAGAAACAGCTGAATAATATCTGACGGATTCTGAAATTTAGTATAGTAGACGAGGAAGTGGTTTGCAATAATGGTAATTAAATGAAGGCAAAAAGAGGCCAAGCGGACCTAGAGTGTGGCATCAGTGACTTTTGGATTTTAGCCTGTGGGTTTTGTTTTGAAAATGTTTTTTGTGTGCCGTGTTGCTGTTTGTGTGGAAAATGGTACCAGATGTGAACGCAGGGGTGGGGCTGCCTCTTGGAGGGTGGGGGAGTGTCTGGCAGATTTGTGTAATTCAGGTCCAGAGAGTAAATGTCCAGACCAAGATTTTGTTTCAACCAACCCTTTGAGTATCTTTGACTGTGACTCTTTATGCTCAACTGGTTGGTCAAAACAAAATCTTGGTCTGGACTTTCACTCACTGGACCTCAATTACTCTGATGACTGTGGTAAAGATTTATTTACATGGTGTCTTCTTTTATAACATTCCACTTGTTTAATTCTCTGGCCAAGGAGTAGCTCACACCATTTGGAATGCCACTCCAAGGTGATTGGGTTGATTATGGATTTGATAGTGTGATTCTCACGGTTACAGTGTGATGTCACCAGCTTTGAATTCGAACCTTGAATTGATTTGTTATGGGTGCTTTTCCTTGGGTTGTTTTTTAAGTTTAGCTAGTTTTGCTTGGCCAGCCCTTAAATAAGTACGTATGATGATTTTCCATTTTTATGCATCTCTGATGCATATCTGAGATCCTCATTTGGTTTGTTTATGGCCTGCTGTATAAATAAATATCACTATAAACTTTGTTTGGGATCTTTGCCTTGAGTGTAAGGGATTTTCTCACCTCTCTAAAATTTGGAGTGCTGTTGTTTGCCTGTTAGGTGTGTAAGTGGCGATATGGTCATGAAAGGCTGAACATTTTTATGAGAATTTCCATCCATTGAGTGTTTGCTTGGAGTAGACTTCAAAGAATTGTGAAGGAGACAATAAAGTTACTCAGATTTAACATATGTCAGCATGAAGCTATTATTTTTCTTAGTAAATATTTTCAGTGTGAGTTCACAGATTCCAGTTTCCAGAATACACCTGCCTTCAAATAAAACACAGCAACTGTAGGGGAAGCGTCAAAAAAACCGTCAAAAAATAGTCCCATTTTTTTACCTTTGCTTGTCACTGGGACTGTACCCTGAAGAGTCTGCCGACTGTAGCTTCGCTGCAGGTAAATGTACCTATTAGTCTAATTTAAAGTACAGAAATGGACATTCCCAAGGTACAAAGAAGATTAGTGTACCCCAATGGTACAAAAATGTTCCTCTTAGTTCATTTCTATATCTTAAAAGGTACATTTACAGTTGAGGGTACAGCCACAGTGACAAGAAAATTTACAAATTGGTGCTCTTTTTTCTGACTGTGTAAAATGAGATTTTCCTTGACTAGACAGTAGATTTTGTTCTTGAACCAGTAAACTTTTTTTTTATTTTGCCATGAATGTGCTGTTAAAATCTATTTTGACTTCAGCGTGTGATTAGGAGGCCCTTGGCGTTTTCACGCCGTAGCTCATGCAGTCTGCTTTCGGCAGATGTTTTCACGCCGTAGCTCATGCAGTCTGCTTTCGGCAGATGTTCTCTGCCTATGTGATGTGCACTGCCCAGGAGATGGATGCGGTCAGACTCACCTTGGAGCAGATTGACGTGATCCACCGCATGTGCAGCGAGTATCCCGAACTCGAGCTGGTCACCTCAGCCCAAGGTATACTTCGTGTTTCTGTGCCTCAGCAGAATACTGGTGAATCGAGTCAATCAAGTTTTGATGTTGTCCTTTTTTCTTTTTTTTTAACATGTTATTTATGCCATATGTTCATGCAAAATAATATTGATTTTAATAGAATAGTTGTAATGGGGAAATACATTAAAGAAATCTCAGAATTGAGGGCTGGAATTATTATTTACTTGCACAAAAATGTTCTGAGGGCAGAAACAAAAATGGTTGGTTGAGAGACATAACCAGTCACATTGTAGAGGACGTGGGTCCAAGCTACTAGAGGAGGCAGGACCAACCAATCAGATGTCTTGGTCCCACCTCCTCTAGTTGCTTAGACCCACCTCCTCTACAATGTGATTGGTTATCTTTCTGAACCAATAATTTTTCATTCTGCCCTCAGAACATTTTTGTGGGAGTAAAACTAGGAAAAAATTATGGAAAAATTATGTAATGAGAAGTCAGTAACCTTCCTTGTAGTTTATCACCCTGATTAAGCTGACAAGAGTGCAGAAAGTATTGCATAAATATTCACCACTGAGATGACAGACCACTCTAATGTGAACTTATCTCGTGGATGCATCCTCATTCCTGTCTGCGCATTAGCAAGTTTTCCAAGATTATGTCATCCAATTAAATCTGCTGTGGTGGGTGGGTTAGCTGGCGTCTTGTTCTGTCAAGCTTTAAAGCGCTAGGCTGTAGTCAGTGGCATGAATGCCATTTGCTCTCCATTGTCCCAGCCACTGCATTGTCTGTCAGTTCCTCATTGACACTCTGCAGGTCTGAGAAACTGCACAAAGATTGGCTGCTTGATGAGCATCGAAGGGGGACACTCCATCGACAGCAGCCTGGCCGCCCTGCGTATGTTCTACCGACTGGGCGTCAGGTCCATGTCTCTGACGCACACATGCAACACCCCCTGGTGAGGAAGCGCTGTGACATTTTGTCCTCAGGCTGGGAAACACACACACACACACACAGACTTCCAGTCCAAAGTTGACACGTTTCTGGTTATGCAGAGCAGATGGGACATGGAATCACATTATGACCATAAGTCACACTAGAGTCACAGGTCTTGTGAAAAGTGAGTATTATTTTTAAAGCATTGTGCAGGCATTTCTGCTTTATCCTTTTGTACAGCAGGTTACTGTGACAGTCTGGGCCGGGTCACTTGTTCCTGGCTCTTACACAAGGGCCCCTCCTGGGATTTGGCTTCTCCTCATTCTTTGTCTTCTGAAGGTGTAAATATATAAATGAACCACAGTGTAAATGTAAAGACAGGCTAACCCTCACATATTAAGGAGGTTCGACTCTTTCCTAGTAAAGCAGTTGTGCTATTTTGTTCAATTCAGGGCAGAGTCATCTTCGCACATCTATGAATTTTATCCAAGAAAAAACAATAGCCTAACACATTTTGGAAAGGTAAGACTCCTACTTACAATTGAATTTCTGTAGAAATGTGTTGGTTAACTGATACTAAATTATATTTCTGAGGGTTATGATGACAGCACAGTGAAATGCATATATCCGGTGTTGCAGGAAGTGGTGTCGGAGATGAATCGGTTGGGGATGATCATCGACCTGTCCCATACTTCCTGGGATACAGCTGAGGATGTTCTGGAAGTCTCCACAGCCCCCGTCATCTTCAGCCACTCATCTGCCTTTGAAGTGTGTCGGCACCTGCGCAATGTTCCCGACTGGCTGCTTGGAATGCTGGTGAGACTGCGTAGACGACTGCGGGGACGACTGCATGGACGAGTGCGTGGACGAGTCCATGGACGAATGCGTGGATGAGTACGGGGACGAATGCGTGGACGACTACGGAGACTACTGCGTGGACGACTACGGGGACGAATGCGTGGACGAGTGTGTGGACGACTGCGTGGACGAATGCGGGGACGAATGCGTGTACAAGTACGGGGATGAATGTGTGGACGACTACGGGGACGAATGCGTGGACGAGTGCGTGGACGACTACGGGGACGACTGCATGGACAACTGCGTGGACGAATGCGTGGACGAATGCGTGTACGACTACGGAGACGACTGCGTGGACGACTACGGGGACGACTGCGTGGACAACTGCGTGGACGAATGCGTGGACGACTACATGGACGAATGCGTGGACGACTGCGTGGCAAAACTGCCTATTTCTTATATTAGACTATATATATCAATGTGAACAGCAGGAATAATAGTCTTCTAGGCATAATTATTTGACACGGTCCAGGTCTAAGTAAAGAGTTTTATGTCATTTTCATATATTAACACATGGGGGGGGCTTCTAACCACCTGTCCATTACACCTTGTTCCAGAAAAAAAAACATGGGATTATTATGGTCAACATGCACAGTGGGTTTGTGGCTTGTGGTGAGAAGGGAAATATCTCCATCGTGGCTGGTGAGAAATATTCCTTTAAATTATAACCAAATTCACATTTACCCTCTTAGACAGATGAATACAATTACAAGAGAGAAGTAATAGTTTGAGTAATAAACTTTTTTTTCTTATAGACCATTTTGATCACATCAAAAAAGTGGCAGGAGCTGAAGCGATAGGAATCGGGGGGGATTACGACGGTGCTTCCGTGTAAGAATATAGTGTAACATGGTTTAGTATATTAACAATTATCTGTATATTGTGAAATATTTATATTTTATTATTTTTTGGGCGAGTTTCATTTGTATCCTGATGTATTGATGTTGACAAATATCTCTTCTGGAAGATTCCCTAATGGGTTGGAAGATGTCTCCAAGTACCCTGACCTGATCCAGGAGCTTCTGCAGAGAAACTGGACCGAGGCTGAGGTGGCTGGCGTCCTGAGACTAAACTTCCTGAGGGTCTTTGAAAAGGTGGAGGAAGTAAGTAGTGTACACCGTGATGAGAGGAAGCCAGAGATGCAAATTAACAAGGGAACTTCAGTCCTGTTGTAAGCTGGCAAATCTGTGAAAATCCTGTGCTATATGCTGGATATTTTTTGCTGATATTTCTGTATCATAACTTTCAAATCAATCTTCACTGCAGAACTATCATAGCCTCGATAACACATTCATGGTAAATTTCATCAGCACTAATTTAATTTATATATGCTTTGCCTTTCCAACAAACAGCAGCAAGCATCCATCCACCTTCCTACCCTGACAAGGTCACAAGGGGCCTGTAGCCTATTACAGGTAGCTTTTTTGCTCCCTCCCAACTCCCTGGCAGGTAGCAAAAATGTGGACTGTCTGGCAGGGAGCAAAAATCTGGACTGTCTGGCAGGGAGCAAAAATCTGGACTGTCTGGCAGGGAGCAAAAATCTGGACCGACTGGGGGTCCCTGGTATAGAGTATAACACTGGTATAGAGCATAGAGGTTCTAAGTGGTCCGAGCCCCATCCTCCAGAGGCGGGATTTGATCCCCAAACCCTGGAGGTGTGAGGCAACAGTACTATGGGGCAAACGTGAATACTGGTGACGGATGGAATTCACCACAATTTTTTTTAAAAACCAACAGTTTCCATCTGCTGGTAAGAAGTGTTCCAGGAAAAAGATTATTATAGTGATACATACTTGATGACTCTACACTTATCATCAATTATGTATCACTATAATAATCTTTTTCCTAGAACTCTTCTTACTAGCAGATGGAAATGATAATTGACTCTACACGCCTAGGTGGGCCCATCACTCACAAGGGGAATGTCATGGGTTCGGTGGGAGTCCGATCCCCGGCTGACTAAACATGGAATGTCACCTCTGGTGGGGAAGGAGCTTGAGCTTGTGCGTGAGGTTGACAGATACCGGCTAGATATAGTCGGGTCACCTCAAAACGTAGCGTGGATTCTGGAACCAGTCTCCTGGAGAGGGGCGGGTTGCGGCGGGTGAGCGATGCCATGTGGGGGTAGGGCTACTGGCATCAACAGTGGGGTTTACCCCGGTGAACAAGTGGGCTGTCTCCCTGCACCTTCGGGTCGGGGAGAGATCTTTGACTATCATCTGCGCCTATGTGCCGAATGGTAGTTCGGAGTACCCGGCCTTCTCGGACTCCAGTGGTGTGCTGGATAGTGCACCACGAGAGGATTCCATCATTTTGATGGGGGACTTCAATGCTCACGTGGGCAATGATAGAGTGGCCTGGAGGGGGGTGATTGTGAGGAACGGACTCCCTGATCTGAACACGAATGGTGTTCTGTTGTTGTACTTCTGTGATAATGCATGGTTTGGATAAGCATAAGGGTGTCCATAGGCGGACATGGTACAAACATTCCCGATAATCGTATCAGCTGATCTGTGGCCTTATGTCTTGGACACTTGGGTGAAGAGAAGGGCAGAGCTGTCAACTGATCACCACCTGGTAGTGAGTTGGCTCAGTTGGCTATGGAAGGAAGCCGGTCAGACCAGGCAGGCCCAAGCATATTGTGGGGGTCTGCTGGGAACGTCTGGCAGAGACTCCTGTTCACCAGATCTTCTCCAGCAGAACTCCAGCTGTGTACCAGGGGAAGTTGGGGACACTGGGTCTGTGTGGTCATTGTTCCTGACCTCCATTGTGGAAACGGCCATACGGAGCTGTGGCTGCAGGGTGGATGGTGCCAGTCGTGGTGGTAACCCTCATACCTGATAGTGGACACCAGAGGTGAGGGGGACTGTAAGGCTGAAGATGGAGGCTTACTGGGAATTATTAGCCCGGTGTCTCTGCAGGCAGCTGACGGGTATCGGGAGGCCAGGTGGAACACAGCTGGGGAGGTCGCAGAAGCAAAAACCCAGCCATGGGAGGAGTTCGGTGAGGCCATGGAACCATTTCTCGGTCCGCCTCAAAAAGGTTCTGGCACATCGTCCGGAACATCAGGAAGGGGAAGCAACTCCTGGTTCCTACTGTTTACAGTGGGACCTCACCTGGGGACATCACCCGGAGGTGGAAGGAAATCATTGAGGACCTCCTCAACCCTGCCTTAGATACATCTACAAGCACCGCCTTGGAATCATCAGAGGGCACAGGGTCAGAGGGGGCTGGGGCAGACTTGCCCATCGCTGAGGCAGAGGTTGCCAGTATGGTTAAAGAGCTCTTTGACGACCGGGCACCAGGGGTGGATGAGATTTGTCCAGGGTACCTGAAGGCTCTTGATGTTATGGAGGTCAGGGAAGGTGCCACTGGATTGGCAGACTGGGGTGGTGGTCCTCTTATTCAAGAAAGGGGACCGGAGGGGGTGTTCCAACTACAGGGGGATCACATATTTCTGCCTTCTGGGAAAGTCTGTTCCGGGGTACTGGAGAGGAGGGTGAGATCGATAGTCGAATCTCAGATTCAGGAGGAACAATGTGGTTTTCGTCCTGGCCATGGAACACTGGACCACCTTCAGACCCTACTGGAGGAAGCCTGGATGGTTGCTCATCCAGTTTATGTGTGTTTTGTGGACTTAGAGAAGCCTTAGATCGGGTTCCCCGAGGT
>JAODUD010000008.1:11174072-11189310 GCA_026784285.1 Stomatorhinus walkeri
TGCCCTCATCCCGCCATGACTGCGGCCGTCAGTCTGCCCGCATCCCGCCATGACTGCGGCCGTCAGTCTGCCCTCATTCCGCCATGACTGCACGTTCTCCTTTTTGAGAAATTCATCTGAAAAACCAGAAATTCTGCTTCCCGTCGTCCTTCTATATCAACCCTTAACTTCTGAATGCATTTTCATCCTTGTTTCTGTCCATTATTCCAAATGTTGTTTATGGTTTAAATTTACAGCTCAAGTCTGTATATTTCAATTTAAAAATGTATTAATTAATTTAAATTAATTTTGAATGCATTTATTATTGTAAATAATATTCAGTTTTAATATTTAGACTTAGCTGAGGTTATAGACTCAAAACCTGGCCTACACCAGAAGCAAAAATCCTAAACAATTAACAAATTTAATATAAAATATACTTCTACATATCTTTATGCTTCAGACATCTGTTTCCCACAGTGAGCAGCTTGTGAGTACAGTGGCCCCTTCCAACACCGTCCCACAAACAGAACCGTTCATTCTCCATTCGGATTGGCTGACACCTCTCAGAAATCAGACTGTGCCATTATACTTTCAACAGAAATCAAGAGGATTTTTCTGGTATGGATTATCCCAAGATGCAATGTTCAGCCTGACGTCTTATTTGATGGTCCAGACATGGCAGTTGTAAAGGATACAGTTTTCATCCCCTTCTGAATTTTTGGGAGGTCCAGGCATGTTGAGCAGCACCAACTTAGCGTCATGGGACCTGTTGACAATCACCTCATTGAGCTTCACTGCTGTGTGCATTCGTCGTACATTGGACTGGTCCCTGCGAGGCAGACAAGATAGTTAAAATGTGGGACAGTACTACTCCATGATATCAAACACACGGTACACTAGACTGCAGAGTCAAGTCCAACAAGGTCAACAGGCGGCTGCTCCATCTAACTTCTTACTTCAAATGCATCAATTGCTTAGAGACCAGGAAAGACCAGCACATGTCTACACTGCCATTTGAAGGACAAACCTATGAAGAACTACATGAACCAGCATGCAACACAGCATATTTACAGCTTCCTCCACACCCTGACAGCATGAGGATACAGACCCACACACGAAAAGGAACCAAGAGTGGAATCGGACCAGATGAGCAAACAGATAATTCCCAGCTGAAACTCAAGGCTGGTTGACCTCCCACCCGTGGGGGGAGCTCACTTACGGCTTGATGCTGATGAGTTCACGGAAGTTCTCTGGTGCATTGTTTCTGATCCTCCTCTCCCCATTCAATTTCTCCTTGGTCCAGGTCATCTGGATCCTCTCTGCCACCGGCTCCCCCAACTCATCCTCCTCATCTGAATACAGGCTGCTCATGTGGATCATGGAGTGTCTGTCTTTCACTAACTGTGCCTGTAGAAGGATTGGTGATCACCTTACTGTCACTGAAGCATATTACACTCTCTGAAAAGATTACACACTTCCAGAATACATGATACTATTCTGCTCTCTTTATTAACTAAAGATCACTTGTAAGATTTGCTTTGTTTTTGCAGTGATGTTGACGATGACAGTAACTTTCAGCTGTCAGGCTGGACGATTGCAGTCTGTCATCTGCCCCTGTATTGCTCTTACCTCCCGGTCTCGTTCAGCACTGGACAACCTCATCTGCCTCAGCATCTGGGACCTCTGCTCCATCATCAAAGTACGCTCATACGTGTAGGCGGAGATGTCACTGTCATGCTACAGCACAGCGAATGAACCCAAACAAGAGTTTAAGGCGTCACGTGTTTCACGCAGCCTGAAGGCCCATAAAAAAAGATTATAGCATAGGACACAATGTTGTTATTATTGTAGCATGAAATAGATTAAGGACATAGAGGATTTAAATTCAAGCCAGGCTGAACAACTCTACTCCAAGGTAAATCACTTTAAGCAAAACATACAGATGTACAAAGGGGTAAAAGTTGGTTTGGAAAAATGTGTCATATTATAAAATAAATTTAATGCAAATGTGAATGGTGTATTGTCAAGATGAGTGTAAATTAGAGCAGAAACGATGCAAATGATCCACAGCAAAACCAGAGATGGTAATCAGGATTGAAATGTCCATATTAAGACAAATATGGCAAAGCACTCACACTGCGCATTGATGTGGAGATCACACTGTCATGCTAGAACCATGAACACTATGCTGCAACATACCCCACAGCTCAAAATATCATTGGAAGAGGGGAACCCAACTCAGGCTGCAGGTGTCTACAACTGAGGAGGTCTACATACTTCAAAAGGAAATCACTTCAGGTCTCGTTTAATTTCCTGTCTGCACGACCAATAAAAACCGGAGAAGGAGTAATGTGTCTGTGCTGGATTGTTCCTCTTCTTACCATCTCCACCACCTCCACCTCAGCCTCTATCCTGAGCTGGTACAGGAAGGTGGCCAAGTCCTTCTTCATTTGGATGCTGTTGTCTTCCATTTGTGCCACTGTGAAGATGCGCATCTTGCACTTCCTCCAAACCTAGAATGCACCACAAAGGGGGACAATGTTGAGTCATACCTGCAAGAATCTATGACAGCAGAGCTAGGATCAGCCTGATGTTTTTTTCCATAACAGCTATATGCATCAACCCAGAGATTAACCTGCATGGTATTCTGAAGCACCATGTGGGGAACTACCAAAGGTGGAGAGTTCAGGTCCAGAAAATAAAAATCCAGACCAAGATTTTGTTTCAACCAACCAGTTGAGTCACGGTCACAGAGTACTCAACTGTTTGGTTAAAACAAAATCGTGGTCTGGATTTTTATTTTCCAGACCTGAACTCTCCACCTCTGGCAACCATGGTCTCTGGTATGAAATGTGTCCTGTAGGACCCTGTGGGATCTGGACCCTGTGGGATCTGCACCTTGTGCTGCTTGAGGAGGAACGGCAGGAGCATCAGCATTCCTCCATCATGAACGATCCACCAGACATCGATATGGCCCTCTGCGAAGCGCTCATGGTTGCTGGGGTAGAAGGACACATTCTTGGGCACCATCAGAGCCAGGTGGGCGGCTGTGGTGCAGCGGACTGTATCTGAATGGAGATGGTGAAAAGATGGGGGGGGCGGGGTCTTAGCACTTTCCACATCTCCTAGCAAAACACCTCTATCAAGCAAAGCACCCCATCTGAAGAACCAGCTAATTCAAACCTATGTTTCCAAACTGGGACTGGTATGATATGGAACTCCCAGTCAAAATTTGCCTAATATCCCAGACTGAAGTGATTCAATATTTTACAATTCAACAGAGAGTGGAGGGGTGAGAGTGGGGGCAGTGTGCTGTTTAGGCGTAATTGAATCAGAATTCCTTATTATTACTTTAATCGTCCATCTGTACACATGGCAAAGTTATAAGACTTATTTGTAAAGGAAATTAGTAATTTAGCAAATAGCACATTGTCTGCTAGCAGAGGCTAATGCATGGTATATAAAGACACTCAGATGAGGCAGAATCGCTGAGTGCATCCAACTGAAAGGGAAAAAGCCGCACAAATATGATCTGTATGATACACTTGGAATAAAAAACAAATGTCAAACGGCGCCTTACTGATGAAAGTCTTCCAAGCGCCGGGGTCCTCGCTCTGCCTCCAGCCATAGGGCCAGCCCATCACCACCGCGTTGTGCTTCATGCCGCCCAGGCCGCACGACTGGATGAGATGGGAGATGCCCTCGCGCACCTTGGCGGCCACCACCACTTGGCAGAAGCCCTTCACCCTCTCGATCTCCATCATGTTCTTGATGGCCTGGCGGAAGCAGAGAAACATAAGATAATATAATATAACATAAAATATGACATAATATAAACAGCAGCGGCTCTTGCTTTACTGCTTTTTGACCGTCGGTGATGTGGATGTAGAGCGAGAACCTGGAGCCGACAGCAGGAACTACAGGAGCAAACCAACACAGAGATGCGAAGCCCACGCACACAGAGCCAAGGTATGAGGAAGCCCCACAACCCCCCCTGCGGGTACAGTGCTGCCCACTGATCCACCGCGGAATAAATTCTTTGATAATTCTGTTTTTTCGCTATTTTGTTCCATTTAAACAGGAATATGAATACAGCCTCTCCCCCGGTTATGATGGGGTTACGTTCCAATAAACCTATTGTAAGACAAAAATGCGTTTTAATACAGAATACCTAAGCTAACAAACATTATAGCCTAGCCTACCTAAGACATGCTCACATTAGCCTTCAGGTCAGCAACATCATTAGCAGGAAGCCTGTTTTATAATAAAGTGTCGAATATCTCATGTAATTTATAGAATAATATACTGAAAGTGAAAAACAATTTCCTCTTGTAAAGTCGAAATATTGTAACACGGACCATCGTAACCCGGGAAGTGTTGGTACAAACATTCTGGTTAATGCTAATGCATTTGTTCTGAGATGCCATTAGTATTTGCTGTAGAAATAAAAAGAGGCTGGACTTATTCCTCAAATGACTTTCCTCTGTTATCCCTCTATTTACCAGCTGGGTGAAGTAAAATCTTAGCAAAATCATATGCAAAATACAGCAGTAGATAGAATGAAGTGGCAGGGCAGTGGACAGTCAGTTAATGATCCTGGATCGGAAGCTAACAGGCGGTCTGAGGGCCTTACCTGCTCAGAAGCCTGGCTCTCTCCATAGCTATCCAGGAAGTTGCCCTGGATGACTGACCCCACGATGGTTAAGCCCTTACCGGCCTTCAACTGAGAGGCGAACGTCAGTAGACGGGGGTACTTCACATGGAGGTCTTCATCCAACTTCAGCAACACCAGCAGCTGCGGCCTGGGTGGGCAGATGATGAGGCGTGGGAGGTATGAGTCATGGATTCATGCCGGCAGTGTCCCTGGACTTCCTGTCCCAGTGTATGTTCCAGGTGACACTCGCCTCCAGTTCTTGGTGTGTGGAGGGCCTGCCTCCAGACGCAGCAGGGCATACCGGGCCGCGCTCAGGGACAGGCCTCGAATCCCGTCTCCCCACTCCTTCTCCGCGCTGCCAAAGAGACCTTCGTCAGGGTGAACTCCTGCATGCCACCTCCCCAGTGAACCCTTCCCCTGTTCTACTAAGTCCATGCAAAACCATGAGCTAACTGGATGAAGTTAGAGGTCAGACATACCCCTGGAACTCAATGTACTTGTAGATCATGCTTGCGATGCCCATGGCCACGATAGCATAGTACCAGGATGATATGAACATCAGCGCCAGACACATGCTCATTCCCAGGAAGGAGAGAGCCCTGTGACACAGAAGACAGCTTAAATGACAGCCTGGTATCTCCTCAGACGAAGCTCCCCGCTGGTGCCACTCTCTCACCAATGGTAGTATTTGAACCGGGGCCTCCAATTCGGCGTGCGCAGGAGAGTTTGAAGAGCACACGCGAGGTTAACAAACAGATAGCACATCAGGAAGAACCTGCAAGGCGAATACACACAAACCTGACATACAGTGATCAAAACACATTGATGAATCGTGTTCATAATCTTTTCTCCTTTAGTGTTCATAATACCTTCAGAAAATCTGTGCATCTTTGAAAAGATTTATTTAATCTGGCCAGGAAATCCTTCTTGTGTCCAGACAAAACATGACTCAAGAAAGCCATAAACATTTTTGTCCCTGTCAAACAGAGTAATCCCACCTCAACAAAAAATACTGCTAAATAAAATACGACATAACCGTAGTTAAGCACTTAGGATACAAACACTCGCAATCAAACAAACACTTATGCATGAGCTCTATACTTACAGCAGAAAAATGACCAAAAAATGTACTTAGTATCACCGCTAGACGTAGAGTGTTTACTTATCTAAGAATGCAAAAAATAATAGTAAATCAGATTTAATGGCTAATGAGACCTACTATCATATACTATGTTGTTTACTGATGGATAATTTGGTCCAGAGCCGACTCATATTTCCTGTTGGCATTTTATGCATTACTGATTGAATTGGGCTGCCTGTCATTGACATATCTATCCTTTCTGGAGTGGAGCATAGTGGGAGTTTGCCTCCAGTACTCACATGGAGAGGATGGGAGCCACCATGTCCAAGGAGGCGATGAGGATGCCTAGCTCTGCGATCAGGGTCGTCAGCAGCAACGCCCAGGTTGGCTCTCCATTGGCCTTTCCGTGGCCGAACACCTGGAACGGGCAGTCCGCGAAGAGTGAGCGATGGAGAATAGAGCACTATGCTCAAAGGGATGCCAACGCGATAGTGGCAAAGCAGTATTACAGTCAGCAGCCATTGATGGTTCAGGCAGAGGAAACCCTCCCTCGAACCAAAAATGCTTGATAGTGAGGAGACGCACCCGGAGGAAGGGGATGATGTTGTCTTTGGCAATAGCTTGCAGCAGGCGAGGGGCCCCTGTCAGTGATTGCAGCCCCGCCCCCACAGTGGAGAAGAAGGACCCGATGACGATGACCCAGGGGGACGGCCAGGACAGGGTACCTACTATCAGGTTCCTATTCACCGCGTCCCCAAACCTGTTCCACGACACAGGAAGCTCACAAAACTCTCCATCTCTGTTTATATCCTGGACACCTCAGAACAGCCATCAGCGGCGATGATACTGAAGCGGCACTCCATGCATGTCAGATCACGCAGAGGCTCTGACGCTCAGACAGTACAACACACGGCACTGCATGCATGTCAGATCACGCAGAGGCTCTGACGCTCAGACACTACAACACACGGCACTGCATGCATGTCAGATCACGCAGAGGCTCTGACGCTCAGACACTACAACACATACAGGTAGCTGAGGTAAAGTCTTAGGCTGCCAAAGAAAATGATCCAAATGATCTTCATGTTAATGTAAAACTATGGTGTTTGGAACCTGAAAAGGTGTCCATCTAGCCAACCAATAAGATATCAGTAACTTTTTGGAGAACAGAAGAAATTCTTAAATTCTTCTTTTTATTGTGTTCATTTACATATGTTCTAATGTTAAATTGTGTTTGTTTAACAAGTATACATTTACTATCAAGAAAAAAATAGCATTATACATTTTCCTTGAGTTCCTAAGACAGTTCCTTTTGCACAGTAAAGCATGTACATTAATTAATGTGGACTATTTAACTAATGATTAATATTGAGGATCGAATTATTTCAGCTGGATGATTATCCAGACCATGCACGCATATCGTTTGGAGCAGACTAAAATCAACATTGTCTTTTCGGTCATTGGCCTCTGACCATAAATTCATTGACTACCAGCCCATCGAGCTGCCTCATTTACTGGATAACGTACTTATCACGAAGAACCACCCCTTCAATGCAAGCTCCAAAGAGGACGACTGAGCTGAAATCTGAGCATGCCGTCAAGGAGTATTAACTATTATTGCATGCAATATGTAATAAATTTCCCTGCATTTTGTAATAAATTATTATGTATTATGTATTGACACTGTCAAATGTGTTGTAACATGCTGTGGCTCAGTGCTGGCTGCTTGAGTTCTGCTCTGTGTGCATGATACTCTCCTCCTGCAGTCCAAAAACATGTGGTTGAGTAAATTAGTGTTTCTAAATTGATCCTAGCGTGCGAGTGTGTCTGTGTGTGTTGGTGAATATGTGCCCTGCAATGGACTGGCATCCCATCCCATCCTGGGCTTCCGGGAATAAGCTCCGTGTGACCTTGGATAGACCTTGGATGGGAAATAGATGAATCTTAGGAAAAACACTAGGATGTATTTTGTAGTTTATTCTGTTGGGCTAAACCTTCATCTCTGTATATGATCTAATAATGAAACAAATACTTTGAAAACATCAGCAGCTCATTGCTGTTATACTGGTGATGACGAGGACGAAGAAGGATACAAACTAAAGATGTTGTAGTTATTGCCAAGATGGTGCCGACGGGAATGGATCTCTGGGCATCTTTGAGGTCCCCTGATCTGTTGGAACCGGCCATGATGCCTGTAGGAAGGAGGACGGTTATCCACAGCCTTCGAAAACAAATGGTAGCTTAGTAGTTTTTAAAACCCGTAAGTCTGTAACGGCGAATATGGCGAAACCAAATAGGGACCCGCAGTAGAGCGACTCACCGGTTGCCGAGGGAAAGAAGATACCAACAAGCAAAGTGAAGGAAGTGGTGAGATCTGCTGACACGTATAGATATAGATTTTCCAGAGAGCCATGGACATCCACAGAGGGCTGACTTCCCTTCTCTAGGATCTCTCCCTTTTCTAAGTAGGAGCCCCACAGGTTATCTGAAGCACATCAGGATGGACGCCGTTATCAAAACATCTGGCCAGGTATACGAGCAATTGTTTCAGTACACCAGTCATATGAATGGATAAAAGTGTAAATGAAGTAACTAAATATAATGAATATTTTGCAATGCAAATGTCATAATGCAAACTGTCACACTGTAGGACAAAGATCCTGTTAGAAATAGGTTTTGTATCCAGGAAGCCAGGTGACCATGTGACATCTACTTTGATACACCGGGCACCAGTGGTTAGAGTTCACCTACATGCTCGAAACAGGAAAAACCTGACTTCTGTTAATACCCCACTGTTTTTTGAACAAATATGACACATCTATTATGTGATGTGTAAAAGGTAATATTGACACAAAGGCGTGGAAGAAGGGCTTCACCTCTGATGATGCCACTGGCCAGTCCTGGGATTCCCTTGATCTCTGTCACGTTGTTTTGTAAGAAATATTCATCACAGTGTGGGTCGCTTGCATTTCCTAAGCTGCAGAAGTTCTGCCACAGCTGGCTGGGTACGGTGGTGTTGCCTGTGGTTATGGTCTTTCCACATTCGTCAAACATGTGTCTGACTAAGGTCCTATTGCCCAACATGCATATCCTAAAGGAAGAGCAGCGATGAAAACTCCATCGTTCGCGCACACGGTAAATGCTGATTTTAAGAATCAAGTGCTGAGAGGATAAACACATTTAAATAAAACCAATGTCTGCATGTTCACTTAATGTGGTGTAGGCTTCCTCCACACAGTCCAAATACACGCTTTTAGGCGAATTGGCTTCTCTTTAGGCTAACTGATTTTTCACATTTGCACAATCCGATCCTTAGGAGCCCACACCCGGTCCAAGTCTTTACTCCCTCTCTGCTACCTGCCAGACAGTCCACATTTTTGCTCTTGGGAGCTGAGAGGGAGCAAAAACGTGTACTGTCTGTGGGTGCCCAAGGACCGTTGTGCTAAATAACAATTTTCAAACCACAGACTTAGTTCCAGAAAGCAAACTGAAACCCCTTGAAACATTTTTTTCAAAGTTCAATTTTTGCTTCCTTCTTTTGTTCTAAAACAAAATCTGGAGGGAGATTTAAGCAATAAATTAATAAGCAGTTTAGCAAGAAATCAAAACCCTGTACTTCATGGTTTCGTTTTGGACAATATATATGACTCAGACATACGGAAAAGCAACTTACGGAAACTCTGGTGGACTGAAGATTGATTTGACCGCTCCGACATAAATGGACACAATGGATATTATGACGCAGGCCAGGAACAGCGAGGCAAACTTGTTGACATAGCGGACACCCACCAAGACCACTAAGGCCATGAGGCCCAGGCAGATAGTGCCATAGACCCTCATGTTATTTAGCATGGCACTGTCCCCCCCATGAGCATCCGAGGTGTGGAATATGGCCGCCATTGGAAAGATGTAGCTCTGCTCGTAGGATATGAAAAACAAATGCAATGAGTGGGTTTGGATGGAGGGGAGGGACAGGAAGAATACTGTAATACAATAAGTAAGGCTCACAGATTCTCACAGACCCACACTTCCTGTGATTTTAGCTTTGTTAGGGACCGGCCTCTTAGCGAATGCAGAGAATATTTTTTATCATTGCAGACTGACTCACCAGGAAAATTTCAATGGCTCCCAGGATGTACATGGCAGCGGCGAAAGTGGTGCCCAGGTAAAAGCAGAGGCCCACCGCTCCCCCAAATTCAGGACCCAGGGAGCGAGAGATCATGAAGTACGCTCCGCCAGCTGTGAGAAGCACAGCAGAGGCCGAGCTCATGTCACAGCCACCGTGCAGAGGGCTCACCTCACAATTGTTCTTGTCGACTGATTGCATGTGTTTCAAGCAAGTCCATGTGATCATTCATGATTTGACATGACATTCAAGCATTCAAAGCAAACCAACTAATGAATTAATTAATTATAGCTGATGCTAATGAAAAATATCTTCTAGAATAAAAACAAGAAATTAGAATTTGGGAGGGAGCGGTTACTGAGATATTACATTTAAATTAAGGAGCTCCTTATTTTATTATTTATTCATTTTTATTGGATCCAAAACCGATAATCTACTTATGTGGCTTACAATTTTAATGAGAAGAGCCCTTGAAATTATTAAAAGGACATTACATTGACCCATACTACACTTTCCCATACTACACTTTCCCATACTACATTGACTGACGGAAGTATTTTGCATTCAATAATGTGCGTCATGCAAACGTTGAGGAGAAAAGTTATTATTTATAAATCCTTTATGCAAATGCTTTTTTGAGTTGTAGTGACAGTAAAGTTATATCGACAAAGGGATGTTAGGTCATTACCAGGGACCACGCCGTTTGTAGCAATGGCACTCATTGAAATGGCTGTGAGCATCGTCTGCAGAAACACAAAGACAAGATGCCAATACACCGAATAATACTGAACACCAGGGCTCCACAAGGCCAACTGCTGTACTCCCTATTCACCCATAGTGCAAAGAATACCGCCAACACCACCATCTGGCTTCCTGAAGACTCCACAGTTGTGGACCTAATCACAAATGGTGATGAGTCTGTATACAGGGTAATGGTATTAAAGAAAAGTATTACATTAAAAATAATAATTTAGGGCAGCTCTGTGGGTTGGGACTCAGAAGATTGTCAGTTCAAATCCCTGAGTGAGCAGAGTGATCTCACCAGTGGGCCCTTGAGCAAGACCCTTAACGCCAATTGCTCCAGGGACTGGCTGACCGTAAATGCTCCTGAGATGCTTCTCCAGCCGCCCTGAAGGAGGTTCCACATATATGCTGAGCACCAGAGGTGGAAAGTACGGGTCCAGAAAGTGAAAATCCAGACCGAGGTTTTGCTTCAACCAACCCTTTGAGTATAAAGAGTCACAGACACAGAGTCACAGACACAGAGCACTCAACTGGCTGGTTGAAGCAAAACCTCGGCCTGGATTGTCACTTTCTGGACCTGTACTTTCCCACGTCTGCAGAGCACTCATGTGTTGCTTTTCCTTCACTCTAGGACAAACTCCTCCAAAACCATTTCTACTGCATTCAGGTCAGGTGGCCAGGTCATGTGACACACTATCACTCTCCCTTGAAGGTGGCTTGGCGTGTCCAAACTTTTAGCTGGTACCATATGTGCGCTTTCGTCAGTTCTTTCAGTAGATTTGGTAAATATACTTCAAACCAAACACTTGTTGTTCAGATAGGGTGGCCAGACAAATCCTAAACCTCTATGTCAGGGTTCTTCAAATCTGGACCTCGGTTCCAAATCCAGGTCTTGTTTTCAGTTCTCCCAGGTAGTTAGTTTAATAATTACCGATTCTGATTGGTCAGAGGCTTCACACCTGATAGGTAAAGGAAGGCTGGAAAACCAGGAGTGCTCGGACCTCGAGGACCGTGATTTGAATAAACCTGCCCTTTGTGTTTCTTTGGGTGATGTGTACCCTATGTGTACTTACTGAAAGTTTGCTGTTTTCATGGGGTGAGGGGAGGAGCTATAGAACTGGAGAGCGATGCTTACGCAGGAGCAGCACATGAGGACAATGAGGAGAGACTGCATGATGCCGGCGATGCCCACGATCCAAGTAAGGCGGAGGAAGAGGATGATTCCGAAGATGTTCTGGAGGCAGGGCAGATAGACGCCCATCAGAGTGCCCATGTTGGGGGACTGCGGACACAGGGACAGGGGACAGCATAGGGGTCATGGCTGTGACGCGTACAGCAGCAGCAGGGTGTCAGGGTGAGAGGCTGGCATGGCTGAACACATAACAGAAACGTATACTGAATATACACATTCTGCAAATGCAGGTACAGCACTGTGGAAAGTGCTTGGGAAGTCACAGAAAATGTTTAAAGCTAAATATCTGAGTAGTAAGTAACTTGCTCAGAAAAAAAAACACAACATTAAAATATATAGGCTAAAAATGAAAAAATAAAAACAATAAAAACCATCCCAAGCACACGCCAAACTTCACCACCAGTTCAATTAATTGATTAAATTAGGTCGCAGTGCCCTAAATTATACTTACTGCGCCTGCAAAAATATTCATTGCTGTGGACTGGAAACAATGAATCGATGGGGGCATCGGTGGAGAGTTACAGGGTCAGTGCACCAGTGAATGAATAGCTTTTTCTGAGCCAGTTTTACCGATATCCTCCTCATCCCTACAATTCCTGTCCATCTTAAACAAAGGTATAGATAAATCTGTTATCAGATAAGGACCTATTCAAGAAGACCATTTGCTTTGCTTGGCGGGACACACTACATATTATATACATACTCTCACATGCTATCAACAAAAACATACAAAACACATAGCTGAAAAATGACTCTTTCAGCAACGGTTGCAACTGCATGTATAATATGCTTTTTTAAGATTAAAGATCAGTTTGTTATATATCGAGTTGGATGGGGCAGGGGGGTTGCATGTATTTTTGTGGGTCAATCCATGTTCCCCAAGGGAAGGAGCTGTTCCAAATTGGTGTTGAAACTAGTTCAGTTATACTACATGTTTACAAGAGCTCAACAAGCTGAAACCTGGAAAAACATTTCTGTTAAATAGCCAGTTGAGATAAGAAATTTTCATGAAGGGCAGCACTGTGCACTTGTGGGAATGTTGCTTGTACAACAATGTTCTGAGGGTAGATGGAAAAATGATTGGTTCAGAGAGATAACCAATCAGATTGTAGAGCAGGTGGGATCAAATGCTTAAAGGAGGTGAGATCAAGACATCTGATTGGTTCATCCTGCCTCCTCCAGTTGATTGGACCCACCTCCTTACAATCTGACTGGTTATCTCTGGGAACCAATCATTTTCCTTCTGCCCTCAGAACATTGTTGTGCAAGTAAAACTCCCATGAGTGCAAAGTGAGAACGTTGTTATGAAAACGATGAGAGCACCCTTCCCCTGGGCAGGTCACCTTTGGTATCTTCCTCTTGGAGGCCTCGACACTCTCAGATTCTTCGTGCTCTTTGGCTCCCTGGCTGATGTTGGTGTAGCTGACCAGTCGACTGAGAAGGGACGACACCTTGGGCCGGATGTCCAGTTCCTCCTGAAGGCCGAGAGAGGGAACAGCCCACAAGGGCACAGTCAACGTGTCACTAAAACGTGCCGTGTATCATACATTCTCTCCAGCATATAATTCTACTGCTCAGAGTGTTTTGCTGAATGCCGACCTCAAACAGAGCCAGGTTTCTGTCATAGTAGTCATTTCTCTTAGGGGACGAGTCGCTGCTGTTGAGGAAGGGGCTGTCTTCTTTGTGGCTTCCGTGACCTGACGAGGGCAGAGAGAGAGAGAGAGAGAGAGAGAATGACGTTGAGCATGTTTCAGTGGTCATGCCCCTGCTTACCAGTGCGACTATCCTGTCCATGAACATCGTGTGGGCTACATGGTGGTATAGCAGTGATGTAACCTGTACCTGTAACCTGGTTACTCAGGCTTCATCCTGTTTAGTTGGTGTTTGAGTCAGCAACACAGTTTGACCTTCAGATGCACATAAACCATTGCATGTATAGCAGTTCAAAACATGGATTCCATGATAGGGTGTATAATGGTTAACAAAGGAAACAGGAAACGGTATGTTTGCTGCGTCAACATTCCTCATAGCAGCAGGAGTACACCCCAGGGATGTGCTCGCCCCCCCCCACCTCCCCTGCTCCTTGCTCCATTTATACAAACCAAAATTCCTTAAAATTTGTCCGGTTGGCTTCATGTCCCCAACAGTCAGCCTACAAGCGGAAGCAAACCATCTTGTATCATGGTGTGTCCATTTTGAAAATATATTCAAGGCTTTCAAAACTTTTTCTTATTGTTATTAACTTCAGGAAAGAATCTTCTCCAGATCTCTGTCTGAAAATAAGCAGTTCAAATGTGAACAGTAGAATTGTTTAAATTCCTGGGAACCTTCATCTCGCAGGACTTGAAGTACAAGGCTAATCTACTGCAAACAGCAACCACTGTTTCTATCCACGCATAAATCCACATCCTATCTAATTATTTGTTTGCTTGATTCCAGTAATCGTCTTGTTTATGTAGAACTCTATGCATTTTGTAGAGCTGCATGCATACAGTTCCGCAATTATGCATGTGAAGCTGTATGCATTGTGCAAGTATGTTCTATGCATAATATCACCACTAGTGAAAATAGTCACTGTGACTGGGGTATAAAAGTGATTCAAATTCTGATTCAGATTCAGTATTTATGCTGCTGGGCAATTCATTAATAGATGAATGATACCATTCTAAAGGCAACTATTCAACGCCAAATGCCATGGTGTTACAGGTCATTCAAAGCTGCATGCAGACCATATGTTAAACAGCCTCTCTGTGACATGACATTTATGAAATACACTGGCAAGTCGACAGGAAGCATGTTCTGTGATAATGATTTACTGCTGACGGCACGTCCACCGCCCATACCAGTCACAGTTCAGGGAAAGAGTAAATAACAGAAACCACAAAGACTTATCGCCCTTGCAAAAGACAAGCATTGAAAACGTGGGAGAGCTATGACAGGTGACAAGTCGGACACAGAAAGGGACCATGTCAGACACCATAGGCTTCGGGTTGAAATCCTACCAAACTTTATGGAAGGTTGTTTAACTTTCTTTGCAACGTGATTCAATGTTTCCTTGCTCTAAGGCCGGGGTCCTCAACTGGCGGACTCCGGTCCGGATCCGGACCCAAAGGCAATGACATCCGCACCGAAACAAACATCTCTCTACTTTTTTTCATAGTGATCCAAGCAGCATAGTGTTTTCTGGATGTTTCCAATCACGTGTCTAGCTCGCGCCCAACCAAAAATGGCTTATCGGTGGTTGTATATAACATCACTACGACAACTCATTGTAGCCGCGAGCGCCAGGTCTGCGAGTGATTTTTCCCTCCGCGTGAGTCTGTCGGTCACGATAGCTAGCCAACACAACAGCAGTTTGCAAACGGTAGCTGTTTCCTTAGCCAGCAAATTGATGTCATGTCGTGCTCTAAACCTGACAAAAAGCGAAAGGTGGATTCCGAAAACCGTGAATTTAAAAAA
>JAODUD010000008.1:11189410-11204711 GCA_026784285.1 Stomatorhinus walkeri
TTTACTTTTTTTGTTCGGAGTTCTAATATTGGAAATACACCATCACTGTTTCGGACCCTGGAACGACTGGAAATTTGCTGAGTGGACCTTTTGAGTTTCTAGTTGAGTACCCCTGCTCTAAGGCGCCAAAGCCTCTCGACACCATAAGGAGAGTGATTCATGCGTGAAAAACTCAAATAAAATTTCAGAAAACACAAAGACAGTCATAAGCCATGCCCCAACTCGTTACTGTGAATCAGCAGCGGATACAGACACTGGTACAAGCACACAGACACAAATACAACTATGAAAAAATACACAGAAAAAATACAGATCCACTGAAAATGCTGACAAAAATATACTCAGCTGTTAATGAAAACAATTGATAACGCTACATATTCGCAATTTAATGACTAAACAGAACTGAGGAAACAACAATGTGAAGAGCATACGGTTTAATAGATGAAATTTCACAATATTGAGGTATACTTTTTACGAATTACATCATATAAAACCTAACATTAATCTCAACAGACTGGGAACAATTACAATATAATCTGGCACAAATTACAGGCAAGTTTAAACAGCAGATTGGCTTTAGCTGAAAATGATTGTGGAACCTGCTCCAAAAAGGGAGGCAGAATCCGGTGAATGGACGAGTCTCCTCAACCAATAAGGCAACTGGGACCCCACAGCACTCTGAGGGCGGCGAGGAGCAGGTCAGCCCTGATACTGACCAACATTCGCGCCTCGTGAGGGCTCAGCCTCTCCATCGAGCCCCCCCACCCCACTCACCTGCTTCAGGCACTAGGGAGCCATTCGCCCCGCTCTGCTTGGCCATTCTTTCTCATCTGCTGAGTTTGGAGCAGAGGCAGGGAAAACGACCATGACTCCCTGCTGCTCTGGGGCAAACTCAGTTCGGGGGGGGGGACACGAGGCCAGGACATTCCCACATACACACACACTTGTCCACTCAAACACACAGTTTTAATCTGGGCCCAAAAGACCAGGATGAGAACCTTGTTACAACACTGATATTGGAGCCACTGTCTTTTACATAAAAACCAGCCATCAAAATGCAGGATTCACGTACAAATCATTCACTTCAAATCCATAACCCTGCCTTCCTAGCATTTTTCAGCAATGTTTAAGAATCTGTCATGGTTGTATACATTGTTATGTCTAAACACGCTCTTTTATAAACATGAATTACATAAAACAAACACAGCTATACAAATTCAACTATTTAAACCGGAAATAAAAACAAAAGAAAACTGTTTAATAATAACGCGTTATCCTGTTTGTCAGTCTTAAGACGATAATATATCATTTAGCGTTATCTGCTAGATCAGAATAAACACGCAATTCAGACTGAAGCCGAGTTCTCTGCCATGAGCGAGACAAAGTATAAAGTTGCCCTCTAGCGTCCATATCTGATATAACAGCACAGTGGTGGAAAACACCGTTAAAGTCTTAATAACGCGCGGTCAGCTGCATGCTGTGGAAGTCTTACAAGACACACATTATGATGTTCTTTGCTTTTAGTGCGTGTGCATTTCATGTTTTGCATAATCGATAATAAAGAAAAAACGTATACTTGAAAGATTATTGCAAGCGGCCAAAAGTTAATTGCGCTGTAAAGAAATGCGCAGGAGGTCTCCCTTGTCGTTGACCTCACGTCAAACTTGTAATTAACTTGATTAACAGGACCATTTAGACGGCTTTCTGGGTTCCCGCTGCTTAGTAGCTGGAAGGAAAAGCAAACGGCTTCCAGGACAAGTCGGAGCACGCAAGCACAGCCTCCCAAAATGCCTTTTAAAAGGATCAAAGAAGGGCAGCGTGACGGAAAGGACCTTGGAGCAAAGTGACATCAGCTAACTGAGCTGCAGCGTTAGTGAAGAGGCTCAGAGCTCAAACACCTTCACCCTGCCAAACTATTAGGACAATGTGGCAACTATTTAATTCAAGACTGATTAAAAAGCATAAGACGAGTTAGAATTATCGCTATCAAAAACATTTTCAATTTTAAGGTTTTTACGTATGAAAATATTTTTAAATAATTACTAATCTGTAAAGACTAGTGTATATTTAAAATGCAAATCCCATTACAGAAGTTAGTCAACACTACATTTATGCTAATCAAAATGTTAATTTAATGAAATTAAAATTACAAATAAAAATGAACTTTTTGGAATTCTTCCAGGTCACAGATGTTCTTTAATTGTGGGAATATACTCTATCCCCAAGTGCAGAAAATGTGCAACGAATAGTAAGTTTTTGGAAGACATTAAGAGCAACTTTGAAGAAAAATATTCCTAATCAATAGTTGTCAATGGTAATTTATAACAAATGAGTAGCGTTAGAGTATCAAAGTACTAATACTGAGGTATGGATCTGGCCATTGATACATTACAGTCTCTAACCTAAACATCAGACTGCTACAGCTGATCAATCGCCTTTAAAAATGTTCTTTTAATATGATTCCTTAAGCAATAAAGAGGTAAACACTGTGCCTGGGATTCAGCAGACACTGTACTTTTTAAAAAAATAGCTGAGTATTCTGTGCTTTGATTGGCCCACATAAGGTGGATGAGGCGTGTTTCCAGACATTATTTTGAGACAGCCGTCACTGGCATGTCACTGTTTGTGCAGTTGCTACAGGGAAAAAAACAGAAGAGTGAATTATATGTCTCAGTCCTACACAGCCTTCAGGCTAGAGCATTTTACAGGCCGTAACAGATAAAACTCTGGTTGGTGCGTTAAAAAAGTAGCTGGAGACGTTTGCCTGAAAACTGACACACGTGCTGGAACAAGTTAAAGATGTGATGGTGAAATTTACCCACAGCCACGTGCATGAGCCAACAGTGATAAACCCCACCTTGACCCAAAATGAGATGCTTCACTTCCCAGAGCCCATCATGAATGTGACACTGCTGCTCAAGACGTCCTCTTGTTTACATCGTAGTCATCTATCCATATTCCATAATGGCTGATACAGTACAGGGCTCCCGTCAGCCTGGAACTGGTCCCAAGGAGCACAGGACTGGGAAAAGGAGGAACAGGATGTCGCTCCTCCCAGGGACAGAGATGTCAACGTGTCTAACGACACCATTTTTGAGAGTATGGGAGGAACCTCAACATGCACATACAGCTAGAGGCAGGAGTCAAACCCACAGCCCTGCTGCTCTAAAGTAGGTCTAGGTGTCATAGACCAACTGTGACAGACATATTTCATTACGCACATTTGATGCAAATACCAGGGATGCATTAAGCGTGACAGTGGAAGGAGGTAGCGTTTAACGCTGTTGAAAGAAACTTGCTAGCTCTGTGTTCTGCTAGAGTGTAAAGGCCTTTTTGGCCGCCAGCGCACAGCCTTTCACCGCTAATGAATTCATTAAGATGAATTTAATGAAGACTAACAAAGAAACAATTCAACTTGGGATGTTTTACCTCATGCTATTACTTGGCCGACTATTTCTTAAGTAATTCGACCCCACGGAGAACCTCCTGGATTGTGGAATTGCACAACCAGAAGGAGTTGGGAACTGGGGGGGGGGGGGGATTTAATTAGAAATCTAAAGAGCTTTTGAGTTCACCTTAATGATGCTCATGTAGCTGCACATCCGACGAAGTTGTAAGCAGGCAGTTTGCATGATGGTCTGTTCTTAGGAGTGAATGAGGAATCGACCTGACAGACCGCCACATATGCAGCATTTAATGGGTTAGAAGTATCCTTGTGGTCATGTGTCTGCAGACTTGGCGTGCAGACAGAACTTCAGGGACGCTACCAAATCTAGGTGAGATCTGGGTTTTTGGGTGTCCCTGACACGGCAGGAGGGACCACCTCCGGGTGGTAATAGATGCTTCATGGTCTTTCTCCATCCACTGCATGCGATGATCAGCTCACAGCCGAACAAGCCAGAGACGCCATCGATGACCTGATCTTTCTGCCAGATGTTTACAGGCTGAATCCCCAAGATGGGAACTGCTGTACACCCTTGGAAATGAGGTGCCTTACTTGAATTCCTTTGTTAAATACTCAAGTATTGAACCATAAGGTAAGGGAACTAATTTAGGCTCTCTACCCTATAATGCTGCTCGGAATAAAGAGCTGGAAGAAGAAAGAATGGACATCTGCTAAATATGTAATATATTATACGTTTGCATGCATTAAATCTGGTTATAAAGTGCTGTTGCTCTCCATATAATGGAACTCATGAGGTGCTTTTCGGCTGTTTTGACCAAACACTGTGTAGATTCCATTTCTTGTTATATTTCAGAACATGGAAGCCCCCCCACACAGGTACACAGCTTTACCGTCAGACTGAATGAAGCAGGATTTTTAAACAGAGCTGACATTAAAACCAACAGCTAGACTACTGTAGGCACACGATACTGATTTTGTCTTATTACAGAAGGCCACCTGTGGGCAGCCTATAGACCAAGCCAGTTTTCCATGGCGTTCCTGTGCATTTAATCATCAGACCCTCAGTTTTACTGTTGGATCAGTACTGTAGTTTTCTCCATATCAGGCTGCATTACTAGTAAAGTTTATTAGTAGTCCGTCCAGCATTGTTTTGTTGTAAGAAAAGCTCTCCGTGATCACGGATGGGAGCTTCGCGTGAAGTGTAGGTATAGCAGAGAAATGTTAGCACACTTGGTCGCAACATCTTGGGACTCGTATGAAGAAAACAGACCCGGAGGGAAGTTAAAAAAAAGTGCTGACTGCTGCTCTTCTAGCAGAGTAAAAGGATGTTGTGTTTGAGGAAATATAGTCTGGGACAATCTGAAGGACCTCACAGTGGCTAATGGAATTGGGCCACCACCTATGGGACGCTAGTTGTTTGGTACACAGCCCTCCTGTTTTCTTCCAGTCCTTACGGGCAATTTCACCCAGTGTATTAGGAGCTTTTACCCAAACCTAATTTCCACAGGAAAAACACCGAACAAAGTGAGCATTACTGCATGAGGTATCCATTAAATCCCTCGAGTCTCCATCATTTACTCTCAAATTCCCTCCTTCCTGTTTCCATTCAGGTGAAGAGCCGCCACCGTGGGAGTCCGTAGTTAGGCGTGTCCATAAGCTCTGGTCTGCAGAGGAATGTGCTCAGGTTTGTGACGTAAACCCAGCTGCTACCTGTGAAGCCAGGGACGTGAGCAGAAGCCTGTGCGGTGCCGACCCGAGCCCGCTGGTCCGGTTAGAGCATATAAGGGAAACGTCAAATGACCTCAAACCTGCCGCGCTTATTACCTTAAAAAATATTGTTAAATTTAAGCCTTTATGCCCCATCAAACTAAATACTATAGTTTTCATCAATCCAGTACCCTCCGTGTTGCAGGAATTTTTATGGTTCTTGTGGAACTTACTGTCATCAGTTAAAATTGAAATAGCTGACAGCTGGAGCACGATATTCTGTGTGCTTAGAGACTTTTGTGAAAATGGGTAAAAACAGGGGCCACTTTCCTCATGCTGGCAAATGACACACACGACACACTCCAACAGGCTTGTGAGGAATGATAGCTTTAAAATGCATCGTTAGACATGCTTTACATGCATCTCATTTTCAGAAATTTGTGTCCCATTCCGAAGCCGAAACCCACACCAGAGCCAAGGTCATTGTGTTTTGCATCTGCATCATGTCAAGACCTCTCAAATAAGAACCAGATTCAGCAGTACTGTTTCAGAAATGGTGACATCTTCGTGACGAATTTCATTTCAGTCAGCCATGAGCTGTATTTAAGTCTTATGATCAAAGGAATCCCGCAATATGAACGCTAGTATACATTAAAGTACCCATATAAATAATTTTACACTTTATTGCAGCTGTCAATAAAAATAGATGGTACTCCCCTAAAATTCATGGGGGGGAGGGACTGGGGGTGAGGGGCATTCTCCAATTATAAAATGTTCCATGCAGTGGTCTGGATTAACTTGTACTTCTGTCTGGATACAAAGTAGGGGGCGAATCGTGTCTCATTCGGCACACAGCATTTTATTTTTCGATACAGGACATTCCCGTATAAGATAGCATGGGTGGCAGCTGTAACAGCTACAAAAAAGTGCTTCGCTAATTTCATTTGAATTTAATTTTAGCCTCGCTGAGAGCCCCCTTATTCCCAGTGACTCACATTATTCTACCAGCTGTCCATTCCTCCTTTTCAAGGTGACATGTCAGCTGTCGGTCGAGAGTAAACACTCATTTCATTGTGTTTTAATATGTTCCTCCCTAGTCCCTGTATGTTCCAGAACTGTTCTAAGCATAGCCAGGAATCTGAGGAGCAAATCCGATCGATTTTGTTCAGTTGCCCCGCGACTATGAGCGCAACACGGCCTGTCTCCAGGGTGTTGTAGGTCTGAACTCATTTTCAAGGCAGCGAGCAAAAACACACACGCACGTTGACACACACGTTTGTTTATGCCACGGAACCTGAATTTTTGGAATCTGCAGCATCTGTACAATGGTCACTCTGTCCAGCGCCTAACAGAGGAGCCCCTGAGCCTCGCGTTCGGACAGACCTGGATCCCAGCAACACCCAAGGTGTTCTTCAGCTTTCCACCAGGCTCTCAGCTTCTTTCACCCGCGAGAAATCACTCCACACTCAAGTTTCTCGCTCCTTCTCTGAGATCCTGGCCGCCGCTATGATTTTCCATTACATATCTGTTATTTCCCTCATGCTCTCCATGAACAGTAGTTACCATAATACTTAAGGACACAAACTTGTAATCAAAATAATGAGCACTAATCACACACTAACATTATTTAGCGTGAAATAACTACTCTGAGCCTGAATCTAACAATGGTACATAATCATTCCCCATATAACCTACAATATGTTAAGATAAAAATATTATATAATATACATGACGTACGGATAATAATTATTTTAATGTCAGACTCTCAAAAGCTTGATTACTGCCCAGGGGTCCTTATCATATTCTCTCTGGCTGTCTGATGACGTCTGAGAGACTCACACAGTGAAGATGTCAGGTAAACTGCTACATCATATTACAGGAAGTTCCAAGCCTTTTCCCGGGCGACACACCAGGTCACGTAAGGTCACCTCAGGTCGCCAGCTGCTAAGATCATGCACACAGACTTTACACACTACTGCGGGAGATTCACCATGGGAAATGCACTAACAAACTGTAGAGAAGTGGGTCAGTAGTACATTGTCGGTGTTGCAGCCCTCAACACACGTCAGTTTTGGATACTAAGGCTTATTTGGAATCGCTCCCTGTTTCAGAAATAGTGCACTGCTCGACCAAGACGAAACGCACTGAAACTGAAACTGAGAAAAGAGCTTCAAAGTCTAACTGTCCACTCATACGTTTAGCAGGCAAGGTAATATTAGTTTTTATCTCGAAACTGAAACTGAGAAAACAGCTTCAAAGTCTAACTGTCATACGTTTAGCAGGCAAGGTAATATTAGTGTTTATCTCAAAACTGAAACTGAGAAAACAGCTTCAAAGTCTAACTGTCCACTCATACGTTTAGCAGGCAAGGTAATATTAGTGTTTATCTCAAAACCAAGCATACCTGAAGTTATAAAATACACAGTTACTATGTTTCGACTTTATACAGCAGTTTAGTGTGTCTGCTATTTTGCAGTGTCATTCGAATTCCCTCCAGTAAATCTGACTCACCATATAGCGTACCTATACCGTTACATGCCCACAATGCACTGCAAGTTGTAGTGTATAAACAAAGTGCACAATAGTGCTCCATGTTTACAAATATATGTAATTTCATAATGCAATATATACCATAATACAAGGGTAAGGTCAACTGACAGCTTATAAGACAAATAAGATGGTATTAGAGAGCAACTTCGTAAACAAATCTAAGTTAGCAATCTGCAAAAAGCAAAGTTGGCATTTCAAGGTCAAATAATTCTAAGATGAAATGAAAACATTAACATCATCATTGTAATAAATTACAGGCTGACACGTCCATATCTATTTCTTTTCTCCATTAATGTTGCTGCTGGCTATTTGTGTATAAGTCAGTTGTCAAAGGTTGCTAGGATACCAGCAGCAGATTCACTGACTAGTCCCCTATAAAAGAGGAACTACGTAGATTTTACTATGTATGGCATTGTGACAGTGAATGGGGGAACCATTTCAAACAGGATAGATAATGTTACAGTTTAGTTAGCCTGTTTTGGCTGTTTAAGACACAAGATGGGAAAGTTTTACCCGTTTGAAGGTGGAAAACAGCAATGACCTAGGAAGAGATGCTTGATCTGTCCAGGTTTTCCCAGTCTGAGGTTATTCTCTGATGTGCTTTCCAGAGAAATCCACTGTCACATAACTTGGCCCGGAAGAGACCGATTCGTCCGGCAGGCTATATATGGCAGCGTGAGTGTTGGTGTTCTGGCTTTGTGGCGCCAGCGTCTGGAAACTGCCAAGCTTGTGGTTCTCCCCCCCCCACGGGAACATCAGGATTGGGTGGCTGCTAGTGGCACCGTCACAAACCTGTGCCAATTGGGCATGACACCTCCCCGCCTTGCCCTGGCGGTTTGGGTGCGGCTTCCTCTCCCTTAATCGGCTGCATTATTTCCACGAAGGTGTGGGGGCGGCGCATTTGGCTCCTGCGTCAAAGATGTGAAAGGAGAGACAAGGCTGCTCCTCTCTGCCTCCCTCACGCCGCCTCTACTCCGAAAACAGGGACACCTCAAGCATAAGGAGAGACCTGGCTGCTCCTCTCTGCCTCCCTCACGCCGCCTCGACTCCGAAAACAGGGACACTTCAAGCATAAGGAGAGACCTGGTTGCTCCTCTCTGCCTCCCTCACGCCGCCTCGACTCCGAAAACAGGGACACTTCAAGCATAAGGAGAGCACATCTTTTGTGTGGGAAAACAGTCCAGCCTGTCCTCTTTCAAAGAACCCCCCCTAAACCCCTTAGTCCCGCCTCACCTCCCCCGCCCCTTGCTGAAGGCCCACTGTTGTCTGGCAACCCCCTTGGGTGCCCCTCCCTTGGTCCTCCGATTGTTTTTCCCTTTTTGTGCCTTTCCAGAAGCCCTGCCAACATTGCTTGGCCCATCTGGCAGCATATCCCGGCTGCCCACGCCTGAGGAGCGACAGGAAGAGGCCCCAGGGACAGCCCCGCAATCCCCATAGCACTTCAGTGCCATGCTGTCACATGATCCACGCGTAACGTACACAGAGTCTGCTCATCACATTCCACAAAGTGGCCTCGTCTTTTACTGCCGTCCCACATTATAAACGGCTGAAACTAAACCAGCCACAGGATTTCTTTCCATCTCATACTTTTGTTTTATTACAGAGATTATATTTAAGTAGAGAAGAAAAAAAAGTTCTGGAAAAGTTTGAATCCCTGGTAAAGACTCACCATCGGAGCTCACGGTGTCCAGATGTCCCGGGTAGCTGTGGCTGCTGTCCCTGTGGTCCACCCAGTTGATGCCCTCCAGGCTGTCATAGCTAGGCAAGGTCTTATCTTCCACCGGCACGACGGTGAAATGGGGCATATTGTCATGCGGCAGGGAGAGCTCGGCTCAGCCGCCCCTCGCTCACTCGCTATCCCAGTCACAGTCGGCCGAGGGTCCGCTCATCTCCACGCATTCCTCTACAGTTTGGTAACTTCCTTCAGAAACGATTACCATACTCCCCAGCTCCGCCCCCCCCCCCCCCCCATCTGCAAGCCCCACAGTGAAATGAGAGAGGAGGGAGGGCTTCCCTGACAAGGCCACTCCCTGGGGGCTTTGAGCTGCTGCTTCCCACAAAAGAAGCTGCCCAGCCGGAGGGAGGTGTGGGGTCGTCCCTTCTGGGTCCCCCCCCCCCCACAAGTGGGGGAGCGTTTAAGCGGCACACAGGTCCTCCTGCTGGACTCCCTTGCTGCTCCCAGATGGGCAAAGCGACATGGCACTTAGCAAGGAAAAAAAAACTGATGAGAACAGCAGCTATAAAAATACATCCCCCCCCCCCACTATGGAAAGGAGTGAAAAACAGTGCTGCACACAGGCCGCCCCCTCTTTCCGCTCCATGGAGGACATCCGTGAAACAAAATTCAGTCCCATCAACAATGAACAAGCATTACAGTGTGGAAAACCTCACCAGACAAGCATTGTCTAATAGAAGGGTGTACGTGCTTATAAAAAGGAAGGATTTGGGGTTGTGACTCTATTTATTGTCTGAAGTGTAACTGCCAAGTGAAACCGAAGAAAGTATCGTTTAAAACTAACTGGCTGGTTGCTTACTCACTGTCGAGGAGCTACAGACCTCATTCTGACTAGAAGCTTTAATGCAAAACTGAAAAATTCTCTGCCAACAGGCCCAAAGGATGACATACCTTTGCATGTCTGTTAGCGAGTCTGATGCTGTCTGAGCAAGAAAATTATCCTCCGCCATCAACCAGCTGGTATTTCATTCTGGAGAAGAATGGTCAGTTAAACATAAACTCAAATACAGCCTCTACCAATTTTCTTCTATTGGAAAAATCCCACAATGCATTTGGACATCATGGTGGATTAAAAATAGAATAAAAATGCAATTTCAGAACAGATCATCACCTCTGATCCAGATCAACATCCTACATTTGAGAATCACACTCATATTATAGTATGTTTAATATTGCTTCCTTTATGAAAAGTGAGCTATTCCATTATTATTATTATTATTATTATTCATCTTCTAATGCCTGTCCTGTTTAGGGTCACAGGGTGAAATTACGTTAAATTTTATGTAAGGCTTCTTAAAAATACATACACATACCATAGATCATAAATGTAGTCATCTCAATAGTATGTTATAGACGTTAAAGAAAACAAAAAAATCTTTCTTTATTGCATAGAGAGTGTGGGTTAAGCTGGTTTCACCCACATATTGTCCTCTGTTACATAAAATGGGAGAAAGGGTTAGTGTTGGAAAAGCCAGAAGAGTCATGAGCTATGGTGAACTTTGGTGTTTTTTTATGTGCAATAACATCACACTACAGACTCTTTTCTTCTGCAATAACAATTTAATGTATAATAATAATAATATGTATATTCATATCATTAACACTGTTGTGGTTATTACTTATTACTTATCTGAACTTTTATTGCAGGGGACCTCGATTCTCTTTCATGCTACCCCCCGTTTTTGCCATGACACTAAATCCTGCAGCTTGATTTTTGACAGATTTTTCCTTTCCTTCATAAACGCTGCCTCATCAAAGCTATTTCAGGCCTTCACACACATTTCAGGCCTTCACACACACTAATTAGTATGGCTTCTGGTGCCCACCTAGAAAGTGGCAGCATGCAACCTGATTTGCACATGGTGCTGAAGTGCCGCTTCACTGGCATGGCTGCCGCTGTTCATGGTGAGCGTGTTCAACTGGGTCATTCACTGACATTCTGAGGGTAAAGGCTGACGAGCGGGAAGGGGGGGCGGCTTCCTGTAAGCAGAGGGCTCGGGGTATTGCTGCTTACTATTCTAATTTGCACCCCGGGAAGAGGAATGTCCCAAAATCAGTTCCCGTTTTCAGTGTGGCCACTCTCAGCTGTGGATCAATCAGTTGCTTGAAATGAACGAACAAACAAACAATGAAGTTGCCTAACTAAGGCCTCTGAGAAGCCAGAGAATGGGTTGACCATCAGCAGAACATCATAGCCATGGCATGCTCTGTTCAGGAAGCCCTTGTTCAAGCTGAGACTGTGGATTTCTGCACGCCAGGCGGCAGTTACATGGCATTCACTGTCTCTCTGCATCGCACGGTGCGTTTCACCTCTTAGAGAGGGTAGTTAACATAGTGCTAAATATTACAGTGCTAAATAACTGCAGGTGGTTATTTTTTCATGTTTAAAACGCCTGGCTAAACATTTTATCTGTGTTGTCCGAGGCAGCACTGGGCACAACGCAGACGATGCCCCAGGCAGGATGCCAGCCCGTCACAGGGCACACACACCAAGGGCGATCCAGCCTAACTGCAGTGTCTTTTAATTTTAGGATGAAACTGGAGAACCTGGAAGAGACCAGCACAACACGAGTAGTACAAACTCCGCAAACACCTAGTGCTAGCGACGTCCAGCAGCAGTGCTACGGCTGGTCTGCTTTGGGAAAGATGTGCTCAGGTTTTGAATTTCATTTAACAGACTAAAAATGTAAGAAGATAGAAAGGGTAGCCTCCTTCAATGCAGCTTTATAAATGACGGCCTGCCCTCTGGCCCTGCCCCCCCCACCACCTTCTTTGTATGTAATAATCTCAGGCTTGGAAGTCACAAGGCAGATAAGGGCCATGATTTCACAGGCTGTCACTGACATGCCGCTCACCATGTACAGACACAACTGACTGACACACTACAGCGTGAGCACATTTGATTCCTGATTATGTTGTACTCACAAAATAGAACAACAATCCAAACACAGCTACGTAAATGATTATCCATTATCATTTCTGGGTGAAAATACTATCTGAATATTGCAGATCACATGACTTGGTTTACCGTGGAATTCTGGAGAGACAACTAACGAATTTACAGAAGTTTAATATAGAACAATTTAGTTGTTCAAAGTAAGTTCAGAACCTGTTAAAATTACATTTAAATTCTCCTCGAAATTTTGACTATGATTCGGTCTTTGGGACATAAGGAGATGTGAACCATCTGTATACACACGCCTCTTAAATCTCTTAACTTCGGTACAGTACACCCCCCTGGTGGTACAAAGTATTAACTCACATTTCAAATAAACTTTTGACTACATTTTTGCCTTTGCCAGCAATTCTAGGAATATTTTTGTAAAAATGAGTAGAGCTAATTTTCCGTGCTGAGGAAATCCTTGTCAGTCCATTAGAATCTTTTTCAGATTCATCTAATTAACAACAAATCTTTATGAAATAAATAATTACCAGTTATTTTCATGTTTACAAAAGACATTCCTTATGCTTATAGTTATTGGGATTTTACAGCATATTTTGAGTTTTGTTAATTGTATTGAAGGAGAGAATAAATTTTACATCAAAAGTTATGTTTAATAATGGTGTCAAAATAATACTGTTGCAATGAGAGCCTCAGTGTTGGATTCTCTTTGAAATGTGAACGTGGCAACTGGAACATGTAATCACTTCAGAGTGATGTGATCAAAGAGAATATTTCAAGATGCTGAGCGCTGCTCACTGTTAACTAGCTGTGTTGGAAAGTGCAAGATGGAAGATGACGCAGACTCGCTCACAGAGACGCTCTGCTGTGGTGAAAAGTTTACAGAGGTGGGAGTCAAAGTCAGGACAATGCCCCCTAACAGCTGTCCCACCTGCTCAGCTGCCACCCCTCTACCATTTACATCACCCCCCGGAGGTAGAAGATCACAGAAGACCTCACAACACAACCTAAAGCCTCTCTTTCTGTCTGTTTTCACCAACGGTAACTTGTCAATTCTTTTTTAAAATAAAGATAATATTTGCCTAGTAAATCATCGGTAGTCTTGTTTCATTTATCAAATTGAGCTTCTTACACGTCACATTTACATTTAAGCCATTCTGTATTTTTATATACTTGATGCTTTAATAATAGTGAACTTTCTCAGTGAATCTTTCACCACCTGAGCTATATGACAAGCAGGGGCGTAGTTAGAGATTAATGGATAGGGGGGCAGAGTCTTTATTAGGGGGGCAATGGTGAATATACATAATGTAAAAACCAATAAATACGGGGCTCTGAAACCCCCGTAAAACTGGTCTAACCATGCCCCTGATTACAAGCTTCGTGAAAAATGTGAGAAAATGACAAATCACACTCTAAAAGACCTTGTTCGACACTGGAGTGAAACTACAGATAATAAAAAAGTATTTTTAAAAGGCCTATTTTATTTTACATGCAAAACAATTACATATTTACAAAGTTTAAATTTATGAATTTTTGTTTTAAAATCAGAAGACACTCGTACGTAAATATAACAGCCACTAGAGGGCAGTCTTTACCAGATCCTGGCTTTACCTTAAAGAATTCTTACTATTGCTTTTTTACCTAGCAAATACATAATTACTGTAATGTGCAGAGTAACTTTGCGTCTTGAGTCATCAGGCAGATACCCTGGATGGGATGCCAGTCCATCACAGGACATACACTTTCTGCTGCGCAATATAGGCCATTTTAGAGATACTAGTTCAGCAAAGTGTAAGTTAATGGAATACGGGAGGAAAACGGAGAACGTGCTGAAGAAAAAACGCCGCACACAGACACAACTTCAAACCCAGAGCCGTAAGAGAGGCGCCTCTCGCTTTCCGTCTCATTCCTTTTACCCAGGAACCTTGGTTAACAGACACTGCGCTGGTATTTCTGAACCGACAACGCAGACACAATGTTAATAGGACGCCATAGCTGTCCTAGGGGGCAAACGGGGAATGTTGTTAATGTAATACATTAATATGCATTGCTGCTATTTAAAGGCACTTAACCAACTGGTTGACACAATGTGGAAAAAATTTGAAAGCGAAAACTCACTTTTTGATGACCTCTTTGACTGATTTAAATTGGTTGTTTGTATCATAAGAGGAATAATTTAGAGAAATACTAAATTACACAATAATCATAATATTTAATTTCCTCCATTTTCACGTTTCTGACGGCTGTGTAAAACACGCTTTACCGTGACCCTGCGTTATTTCTGTCATTTCTCGAATTGATAGGGATGGTGTGCTGCCCTTGTAAAATGGCATCTTTTCTATTTAAATCAGCGGTTTTACAGAATTAAGCACCTCTCCACTGGGAATGCAATCTTCGTGAAGCATGGGGCTGACACTGATTGTAAATTCATGGGCTCTGGACGAAAGATATTCAGCGTGATCTGATTAGAAGTGACTGTTAGTATAACGAGGGCGGCACTTAAGAGCTGCCTCCCCCTCCCGCCCATTGCCGTCTCAACAATGCTTGTCAGGCACCGCGTCGTCCCTAATTGGGGGGATTTAAAGCCTGTTTAATGTTCCTGTGGCGCAGCAGGCACGTTATATGGGTTTTGCCAGCCATGAGCTTGCTTTTATTATTGATGTGGTTCTGCACAGTAAGCGAATCAGTGATCTTCATACTGTGAATCAACAAGTTTCCTCTCAGTGGGAAAGAACTCTTTTGACACGGGTGGGAGGGCAGACTTCCAGCCAAGAAATCGTTGTAAAAAACATCTGACCCCATGCTGTTTAGGTATGCAGATGCTAACACTTTAATGTTCAAAGTTGTTGCTGTTATGAAAGTCAATTAGATGCATTTTGTCTTGGGTTTCAAAAAGAAATCAATAAAAAATAACAGGAACTTGTAGCGGGTTGTTATCAGAATTCTCAGGGCAGAGGTGCTCTTATTCTGAAGGCTTGCTCTGCTTCCGGTTTGAAGT
>JAODUD010000008.1:11239078-11253939 GCA_026784285.1 Stomatorhinus walkeri
ACTAGAGTGATGAAATCAACCGCGGTATACATTTATACTATAAATGCCCATACTTTATTAGTTATGTTCTTCAGTGAACAACAGGCTGGGCCAGATTCAAAAGTTGCGTCAGATGCCATTAATAAGCCTGATGCCCGCTACTGCGGCAGGATGAAGCTATAGCTTTATTTAGAGTTAATTCATCCCTGCTTTTTCATCACTGAAACCAAGGAAACCGTGTCGAATTCCCACAAAGTGCCCAGTCCCTGGCTTACTCAACTCAATCAGATTAAACTTTATCAATCTATTTTAAGTAACTGCTAATCCACTTGGGCTCACAGTGATCCAGAGACCAGGGAACACTGGGGTATTAGGTGGGTACCTCCCTATTGGAAACCAGTCTGTGGAACATATACAGAATCACATATTCCACATGTAACATACCGGTACTGCAAGTCAACAAATAACACAAAACACCAGGATGGAAGCACTAGAGTGACCGCAATCTAACTCAAAACCCAGTTAAAGGAAGTGGTTCAGCAAAATCAATGTGCAAATCCAGAAATTACACGATTTTTGGGAAAAGAGGATCCATAAAAATCAATAACCTTTATGACCATTAAATAAAAATAATTCAGAGCAGGGATTATACACAGGCAAACGTGTCCATGACGAGACTCGCCTGTGTGCATGGCGACGTTGTTGACCACTGACGCAGACTTCCTCATAAAGAGTCACATCATCTCAGACTAGAGCAATAAATGTTCGGTCGTTTTATTAATCTAAATTCTAAACAGCTGATTTTATTCAATCATCCGGCTGTCTAGGCTAATATCACATAGATATTACATATCAACTTGTTATATATAAACATAAATAGAGGCTGTTTTAAAGGAAATAGGAATATGACAGGAATAAGACTTCTTTGTTATAAATGGTAGGATGCTTCTGTTCCGTTACAATAAAGTAGCCAGTAGTTGTTTTTTTTCCCCTCCCATTCTATCATGACGAATGATTTATATCACAAGGTTTTCCTGGCGAATCTCAGCTCCAGCTGTTTGGTTTGGACTCTAAGCCCAAGACCCAGAAGATGCAGAATATAACTAAATTCCACTCGTTAAACACAGGATGTTTCTACCAATTAGTTTAAATTCTTTTTCTCGGTTCAGTGGACGAGAGAGTAATGCACTCAACGTCGTCTCTTTTCCACTTCCTTTCAGTTATTAAATTATGTGGTGTTTATATATACGTATATGTTTACATGAGCTTTACGTGCTCATTTAAGTGGGAAGGAGAGAGGTCAATGGAATGGGCTGGTCTGGTGAGTTTGTGGTCATAGATCACTGCAGATGCCTCGGGTATTAAACTGCAGCTACGTCTTACTGGATTGATTATGGTCAAAGACAAAGAGGGTTGACTAGGTGGATCCAAAATGAAGACTTGGGAGTCTGGAGTGAGTCTGGTTGTACCATTTTCTGCTTTGCAAACATCAACCACCCCATTTTACAGACTGCATTTTGTTGATAGATTCTTCGCTTTCGGATCCCTGCCATCCTGCACAGAAACATCGACCTGCGAGGTTTCCAAACAAGACGTCAGCCTTCTGCCATTTGAAAGAAGGTGGTCTGTGCTTTTAGGCTATGAAAAGCTGCGGAATGTATTTCCACACAGTCTACATATCCAGCGAAGGAGAATCCTTTCAAATATCACCGTGAGACGAATGAATCCATGGGTCCCTTTAAGGTTCCTACTTGCTTGTCTTTAGAAAACTCATAAACAGGCCCAGTTTAAATCTCGGTGAAGGAAGCCTCAGGAGTCTAAGACCTAAGTACGTCTAGACGAAGGCGTCACTTAAGCTGGTGACTTAATACCCAGCAGAGTGGCCTAAATAAAATGCAGGCCACTGACACAACTATGGTTTAATCTTTTTTATCCATGATCGCTTAGCAAACTAATACCACATCGCTCCTCCTGAATAAGGACGTGGCAAACTCGACAATCTAACAGGTCTCCTGAAAATGTCACTCATCCTCAGTGGTTACTTTTTAATATGGTGACAATAACAAGCCCATGCAGGTCAACAATACGAGTGCCGGCCCTTGGAGACTAAATACATGTAAAATTAGGCCATGCTACATATTTTTGGCTACTTTGAGAACTGTCATCATCTATCGTCATTTATTCTAAATTTACTTTCTGCATCAGAAGTATTTTATTGGCTGACTGCAATCATTCTGCAAGATTTTGAATGTAAGATTGAATTTAGAGTTTGTTCAGGTAGATCAGTTGTCAAAACGTATTTGGTTAATAGCAGTTACTTTTTATGTAGCAATTTCAAACAGATCAGCAAAAGATCAGAATTAAAAAAGACTTAATTCTAATATTGATCAATTCATTTGGTTGACAATAGTCATATGCGGTCTTTCTGGATTGTTCCTATAACATTAAATATGAAATGCCTCAACTAGATATCTCACTTTTTACAACTGTGACCTAAAGACTGAGAATTAATGTTCTAGTTGGTCAAACAAAAACTCAACATATGGATAAACTGTAAATGAAAAGCTCTTTAAATGTGATTCATTAAATTCACTAAATATAATACATTCATAATAAATTCATGCAGGCATCCATTTGCCCATATATCACAGTGGAATTCACAGCTGATGATGGCGTCTTCGGAGATGTAAAGCCCACATTTTGAGTAATGGTGAACAGTGAAATGGTGAACAGCAGTGCTTTACGAGTCATTGGGTTATTTGGACCTTTGGGGCTAACGAACCCAAAAGCGGAGTAGCACCTGCTTGCTCCTACGTCCGTACAAACACCCGACTCGAAGTCACGCCTCTGAAAACTCAATCGCAATAATTATGCTTTGGTCCCTCATTAAGGAGCAGCACTGTTCCAGCAAGCTGATTGCCGAGGATAATAACCAAGCCCTCGGTGGCGATTTGGAGAGGAAATGAAGGCCTAGCCATAGCTGTAAGGAAAATTACAGACCGCAACGTTATTATGAGAGGACCGGAGTGCACAGCGACAGCATGGTTCTTTATCAGAGTCAAAAAACGGCTGAGGAGCCCATTCAAAATGGAAAGACTGCCATCTTTAACGGCTGGGCAGTGATGAAGTCCTGATGTGAGAGATTCAAACATAATCATTAATCTCTCTCCTGTCCCTGCAGGCCACACATCAATTCATTTGGCTGCTAGGTTACCTGCGGCTAAATCATACGGGGCGTCCTGGGGCTCTGGGCGTCCTGGGGCACTGGGCGTCCTGGGGCTCCGCTCAAAGTGCCGGAGAGACCCAGGCAGGCACTGCCATTTTTAAATGTGATTAAATGCCACAGACACACCACTGGCCACCTCTCTGAGGGCGGAAGGCCACTCAGAATAACATTTCGTCATCAAGATCTATTTCACTGACCAAGCGAATCATGCTCCTCCTCCGTTCTTTGTTTTGTATGCTGAGATATAATTATTCTTCCCAGTGGCAAGAAAAGAACATTCTGGGTTCTCTGAAAAGCAGCCTGAACTTAAATAGCCTGTAAGCATTGGAGAATCGATTAATTATCCATACAGCTGCATTTAAATTTAAGTCTTAATGGTGATTAAGTGTTAATTGGAACGATTAAGAGAGACTACTGGTCTGCAGTGAAGACCAGTAGAAACATAGCTTGCTGGGCACGGAATCTGATGCCACTGACAAGTAGCCTCCGCTATTCCTCACAGCACAGCTATTAACCAGCCAACTGGCAGAATACCCAGTGCCCGCTGTGCCCTTGACCAGCCTAGAATACCTAGATCCAGCGTGGTTTCAATGGCGTTAGCAATGTGCTACGTTTAAAAGCTAGAAAGGCCTGACAGGTACCTGGCGTCTAAACCGGTGTTATTCTTGTGAATTAAAACATCTAAACCTGATTGTAACCATTTGGAGAGGACCTGACAGATGCCATGATCTCCGTGACATCAGACCGATGCTGGGGGGGTTTGGGTCTAGGGGTAAATCGCTCTCACAGGGACACCCGGGGGCAGGGCTGAAGCCGGGAGACCGTGCCCGTCGTGGCCGTCACTGAAGGCTTTTGGCGTGTGGGCCGCAGAGTCGAGCTTGAAGCGGCAGGTTAGCCCGTGGAGTTTGTTAGCTAGTTTTCGGTTAACGCCGTGTCAGGATGAAGGAGCGCCACACTGAACTGAAGAACCGCAGTAACAGTGAGGGAAGAAGCTGGTGGGAGAGCAAGGCTTTCGCCACTTTCGTCCAAGTCGGACAATTCCCATCACTGCCGTTTCGCTGACTTCCTCAACTGCAGCAGAAGTAATAGTCACGATTACACCTCTTTGAAGTACCAACCGAGGTCCCTATTTTCCCATGAACTTATCAGCTAATTTGATATGTCTGCTATACATGAAAGAGACAGAGATGGACAGGAATATTAGGGGAGTGATGTCTTGCTGGTGACCCATGTATGGAACAGAAGATGCTGACCTCAGAGTTAATATAACTAATGTGTATTAAATGCCTCATAAAAGTTAATTGTTCATTGGTGATAAGGGTTAGGAAATCCGTTCCGATGCTTGTATAGTCTGTAATAATGACACTGACCATCTGTCTGCAAGCCAGCCGGTGTTGAATCATACACAACCTGTGTAGGCATAGAGAGGACTTCCTTAAAGGGGAAATAACAACGGATCAATCTCCAGCGCTGCATTGTTTATGCTAACTAATGCAGACTTACTGCATGACTGTTTAACTGCTATCGGGATCATAGCATGTCAGACATTAAGCCTAAAACAGAGAACGCGCAAGTAACATGACACTGATGATGACAGTATTTTGTTAAACAAATGAAATACAAGTATGGGAGGGATCTGACAAATCACAGGCATCCAGGGCATGATAAAAAAATCTGGGCTACCAATGGCCTGACAGTGGGCGGGGATGCCAAAGCCCCGCCCACATTCTCAGGGGCCGGAGCCCACGCATGCTTTTTACTGGGAGGACCTCATGATAATGAACATAGCTGCTGAGTTCACACTGTTTGTGGAACGAACGAACATACAGCATGAGGTAGTGGGGCGCCTGGAAGGGGCTCTTTCGTTTAGTGTACAGAACACACCACGATGACGCAAATTCTGATACAGTGCCTGGGGTCAGGCCAACACTGGTGACCAGAGGCCATGACTGACACGTCAGCATTTAACACAGGAACATGCACGTCTTACTGTATTCATTAAAGTCTACAAGGCATCATGTGGGGTAAGGGCCACAGGCTGGTGGGGGTTTGGCGGTGGAGGGGTTGGGAGGCTGAGCACTCACTCATAGAACTCAGCGGCAGGGGTGTTCTTGCACTTGGAGTACATGGTGACGTTGCCCAGGCAGGAGCTGTTGGCCTGCTGGGTGATGGTGCAGTTGGGGCTGTTCCAGCTGTTGCCACAGCCGAGCCATGGTAGCTCGCTGGTGAACGAGGAGAACAGGTAGTACAGGGACCAGGCTATGATGACATTGTAGTAGAAGCCCACGTAGAGAGCGATGACTATCACAGTGTAGCCCACGCCTGTGGGTAGAGAGGACAGGGAAAACAACTCAAAAAGTGGTCAGAAACAGGTACAGTAGGCTTTGGAAAACCAGCCTTAGTTAGAACTGCTCAAATTTGTCATATTATGATGCATATACTATACTTGTGCAAATCATTCATCATGGATTTATGTGGGCTGTCATATTAACTAAGGATTCCTTACGCACAAACACCTATGTATCACCAAAGACCACAGGCTTCTGCTTTGTCTGTCGTCAAGCTTAAGCTATGCATGAAGGTCTGGGCAGCCGTGAGATTCTTCACCTGGTCCAAATGTGCAGCTTTATACATATATATATATATTTATATATATGAATTTTACTCACAGGAACAGATCAACATAACGTTGGTCAGAGTGGTGAAAAAACAACTTGGCCCCCAAACAGATCCTGACAAGCAGAAACTTCCGTCTTTCGAAGCTTTCAAAGAAGCATGAATTAATGGTCAATCTTTGATTTTCTTCCAGGGATTATAGGGGATAAAAACCCAAAGGCCGTCCCCGCATGCGCCTAGGCCGATCCTGCCTTACCTTTGAAGACAGGACAGATCTTCCAGACCGTGGCAGCCCCCTCCCTGTTGTACTGTCCCAAAGCCAGTTCCATATAAAACAGAGGCATCCCAGCGATAAGCAGAAAGAGCGTGTAGGGGATGAGGAAGGCACCTGCCGAGAGAGAATGGCTCCCTTAGTGCTCTCCTAACAGCCGCGTGAAGATTGCAGCGTTACAGGTCACGGCGGGAGTCACGCTGCTAGCCCACAAACGAGCACCTCGGATGATAAGCGTCACTCAGTGACACAGAACGTAAGTGGCACAATCAGTGATTCAGAAAGAACCGGCTCAGCGTATCAGTCGACAGGAAGCGTCAACCGGGTCATTTTCAGATGGAATTTATTTAGCCAGAAGATAGAAATGAATTATATGTAAGATTTACCTGGAGCTGGATAATGTGATATATAAGGATGGATATAGATTGATGGATAGAAGGAAGGATATGGATGGATGGTTTATTGAGGTGTTTGGATTGTCCCTTCGGTTACAGAACCTCCTCTTCCATCTTACAGCTGGATACCTCAGTCTCTTTTTTCAGTTTCACTGAAGCAGCTAAGGCTATGTTCTGTTCCTCAGGGGTAAACCAGGCAGGGCCTCCCTGCGATTTGCACTGGCAGACCTTTGACCTTTCCAGCTCGTTCAGTTACCTGCTGCCCAACATGCTGTCCTCTGAAAAAGTGAATCCGATTTAGGTGATGGATTTTCTGGCAGATGAGGTGTCAGGCCCATCCATCCCCTAAACCACACAGGTATCCGGAGTAATTGCTGTTTTGGAAAAAGTCCTTAAGGGTGCCGGTATTGTGACTTCATTTGGATAAGTGCCTCATCAGTTTAATGTCTCATAATTTTATGCATTTCTGCCACTGATTTTTGTTATAAAAAGTGATATTAACTGCAGTGGTATTATTACAATTAAGTAAAGTGGAAATTATTCTTTGTTGTGGTGTTTTGCTGTAGTTTTCATACACTTAAACAGACCACACAAACATACAAGAAGCAGCACGAGAATTAAGAACAGACGGAGTAAACACTGGTCAAATTTTTAGGAATTGACGCTTGACTTAAAAATGCAATAAATACGCAGGAGAGCCGCACAATATTTAAATTCCTTTTTCTGTCAATAATTTATAATGACGAGGTACAAAATTCAAACACCGAATGAATGATATTAGAAGGTAGAGAAGCGACCTTGTCGACACTTAAATCACGTGTATAGAACGGCTCAGCCATTGCTGTAAAAACACGATTAGCTGCTAAATCGTCACTAGGACCAGAACAAGCTAAACAAGTTTGGCATAAGGCAAAACCTCTCTCGAAGCTCATTGACGCAAAACGGTAGAACTTTTAAAAAGTGGGATTAAACGCCAGATGAATATGAATGTTTAACCTCTAAATAAAACTATGAGTAATGAATAATACCTTATATGGTTTTATATTTTCATTTTATAAATGTCTTTGTTTAAATGTTACAAAAAGACAAATAATTTACTGCGCTAATACCTAAATTGCCAAAATATACACAGACCGAAGGACTTTTGCTTACCTCCTCCGTTTTTGTAGCATAAATAAGGGAACCTCCACACGTTCGCCAAGTCCACTGCAAAGCCAATGACAGACAACAGAAAGTCCATTTTCTTGCCCCAGGTCTCACGCTCTTCCTCGCGCAGGGTGCCCGACGGACAGACGTGGGCGCCGGGGGCCCCGATGATGGAAGTGCTGGTGTACTGGACCCCATTCTGGTCCTTCACCAGGATCAACTCCACTTGCTTCTTTTCCACATTACTGTACGGTTTCAAAGGGGCGACAGATGAGAGTTTGTGGTCTGACAGGACTTGGATGTTCATCCTCGCACCAGTTCGAAGCTGAGAGATGCAGCAGCTCGTTATGATGAAGATGTCAGCGGCGCTGATGATGACGACGATGATGCTGATGATGAGGAAAGTCCGCTGAGGCAAAACTTCTCCTCTGGAGGTGCAGCGGAATCCACCGCTCCCATCAGCTGTAGAAAACAACAGCTGACATTCAATGGGCATGAACACAGTCAAAACGATACGACCATGCAGAGATACCAGGACTCCTAATAATCGAAAAATACTCGGGTACTTTTAGGTACACTGCGAGTAAGTTAAATTAAGTAAGTTAGAAAATGGGAATTTACTTATTGAAAGCAATTTCATAAAGTGAATAGATATCCGTAAATTAATTAGATGAATGACACAAACATCTCGCATTTCATGTAACAAATGCCGGATAATAGTAATGAATGCAACTGGTCCGTTTGTATAGTTTACATTTACATAGGCTACGCATATGTCACCCTGAACACCTGTAATATAGACACCACTAAAATTCCTTACTAAGCATTCAAAATGTTTCAATAAAGAATATCAGTTAATTAAAAAAACAGCAACTATTGTTTAAGTTTACACGTTTCGACTGTTTGATTATAGCATGAACAATGATATGTAAGCTACTGTAGAGGACTCGATGATCCCTTTGCAGAATGAGGAAAACGCAAAAACGTAACTGAATAAACGACGTACAATTTGGTCAGCGCTTTAAAGTAAGATAAAATGCGTGTAGATTAAACAGCGCGCAAAGCTGGTAGTGCGAAGGAGGAGACGCTCCATACTTAAGGCGCCGACAGCAGCTCCATCGTCCGCCTCTCCCCGTGTCCAGATGCGTCTGCGGAGCGAATGCCCATCCTGGCCAAACTTTAAGTCTCCGCCGTCCGAGAGGCTGCAGGCAAAATAAATTCAGGGCTTTTAAATCAGGCTCCACTTTTCCCACGTGATATCTTATAATTACACTTTCTTCGTGCCCCTCCCCAACGCCTGCCTTTGCTACTCGTCGCGCTACAACCAACTATCCGAATCCGCGTTACGGTTCGTCGTCAATTTATGTGCTCGGAACACTGATGCCTGGTTCATCTTTACCAAAAGTCAGAATAAAAACACTCAACATTTGGCCGCAGAAAAACACGCTTAATGAAACCCTACTTTAAAAATGTGAGATAGGCTAATTATACAGGATAAAACTGACTTTGCGAGACACTTTGCAAAAATCCTATTGAGTGTTGTGGGGAAAATGTGAGTGGAATTTAAAATCCCTATAAAATACCCGTTTTCTCTAAGCACTTTAATAATTAACTTTGATGTGAATGTTTAGTATATATACGGCAAAAACAAAACAAACATTCAAGGAACATTATACTTTCGATTTAATCTGTATGTTTCTTTTCTCTTCTTCAAAATACATTAAATTACCGATTTCTAAGAAGCCGTAAAAGCATTGTGTTCCGTGTATAATCGAATTGTTCACCATCTTTTGCCACGGGCTATGTGTTCTATTAGATATGGTTGATCAGGTCATCGTATTAAAGTCAGTGATAGTCCCCTTAAAACTCTCCAGTGCCTCTCTTATAAAACCTTAAAAGGGGTGTTTTTGTCCGTCTATTGATGCGCGGGTAACGCTAAAAGACAAACAGTATTTATGATAAAAGCCTCTGCTATTTCTTTACTTGTTTGTTTATTTGTTTGTTTGTGATTCACGTGGCGTTCTGCGTGGTTGTATCCCAACTCAAGCAATTTTAAAACGTTACCACGTGGGCTAGATTAAGCAAAAATAAGCTTGGAAACCAGGTGCAGAATGTCACCCACAATATTTTTTTAAAATTTGACTTTTGAATATTAAAGCACGCACAACATAATCTCTGTAAATGAAATATTTAACAATTAACCTCTCATTTAGTGGTGTGATAGGAGATTTCAGAGTAATATTGAATTGTGAATAAATGTTGTGATAGTTATTCTTTAGTTACAGAAATGGTGACAGCTTCCGAACAATGCTAACCAGCTAACCAAGTTCACAGCCGGGTGTCCAAGCTGTAGCCTGTACTGTCATTAGATTGTACCATTCATATGACCCAGAGTGGCGAATGGTACCGGAATGAAGCTCCTTATTCTGGGCCGTCAGACCTGCCATTTTCTGTGGTTAGAATAATGTCCTGTTGTGGATATAGATCCTTAAATCAGTTCCAAAACCAATTACCCCTGTGGCAGGATCCGTTCTACCACAGACGGGACCCTGTCCGGATGGGCTCTCTTGCGGTCTGGGGTGCCCTTCCTGTTTGCGGTTGTGGGCCAGCTGGCAAGCCTTTCCTGGTACCCAGAGGAGCCCCAGAACCTCCCCCCCCCCCCTTACCTTGCCTGCAGGCCCAGCTCTCACCGCGACTGAGTCTGAGACATCAGCTATGTCTCCGGGGCAATGAGCATAATGAAAGGTGAAAGTGATTTCACAACTGCCTAAAGGGGTTAGTGGGTGAGGTATTCGGATCTGACCCCTAGTGCTCTCCACCTTATGACATTATCTTCAAAGACGGCCCCGTGAGGCAGCAGCACGCAAGGCACTGCTCCTTTTTTAACCACGAAGGAATTTTAACTGGCATAGAGGAAAGCCGTCGAGTCTTTCCAATAAACTATGTGCTTTTAATAACAGGAGTGGGCGAATCCATCTTCAGAATCATCTTGAAATGGAAACCTTTATCAAAACGCTCTTTCCTCATGTGTGGTACCTCAAACAGAGGGACAGATGAACATTTTAATTTCCCAGGTGGAATCAGCTTACAGATAGCTGCTTCTGGCTTCCTCTATTCAGATATAAAGAAATATATACCTTCCATGCCATCTTTATAAGATCTGATTCCACATCTTTTCTGAGACTCCAGTGTTCCTCACCAGTGCTAAGCCTATTTTGGTGTACTTAGACCTCTGTACAAGGTTAGCACTGGCATGTTCCGCCCCCCCCACGTGCAAATATCACAAGGACTTTCCTTGCTGGATACAAACAAGAAGAGGCACCTGTAATAAAGCTCATGTAGTTGGACAAGCAGAGCATTATGCTACTTGCACAAAGGTCTTGAGTTCAAGTCCCAGAGATGTTGCTTTGGATAAAGGTGCCTGATGCCTTCATTACTTGCATGGAAAAATCAGGGGTTTCTGTTCTATAGAATCTGGCCCCTTCTCTGTTTCCTCATTTGGCATTTGGCCCAATGGTCTTTGGATCTTTTAGAGCATAGTGATATAGACCCAGAAAATCTGAGGGCCTGGGATCTACAAGAGCCATCCTGCATGAGATTAACGTCAAAGCTGACAGATTTAAGGCCGTGTGACCCCATGGGGTATAGCTGCACCCTCACGTTCGACAGACGAACCCAATTAATGACCCATTTATAGAATAAATGGCCAGCAATTAGCTTAGAAGCATGTCAAAACACAAAAGTTGTTTCTTAAACAAAAACATAATATAAATTTCTATGTACTGTATTTATATTTTCAACATAAACATTCAGTGATATAATAATTGAGACTAAGAAGATTTTGATATGTTGAGTATGAGTAACAGACTATACTTGTCCCTACATTCACACAACACAACAGTAATTCCAGCATGAAGCTCGTGGATTTTTCCAAGCCATCGCTGCTACCATGGGTCAGCGGTGCTGCTGCGTAAGTAAAGATCCACACAAACACTCGCCAGTAGATTTCCACATCGTGGTTTGTTTAACGCATTGATGTGTGGTTTTTGAAGTTTTCTGCAGCTTCTACAGCTAAAGACATATAGCGTTTTAATCATGTGTCGCCCTAATGTTTCCTCATCTATTAAAGTTCAAAAGCTAGAAAAACAGAAACTCTGTCCTGTTGATGGGGATGAACATCAGTGGGCAAACAGTGCAAACTCAGCAGAGCAACTGTGTTCAGTAGACAGTGTGCTCAGTATATGGATTGCAAACCGTCACCTGTACCAGCATTCAGGAAGCTTGTGCACCCTCTAATATCATCCTGAGCCATACCCTACCAGAACACTCATGGTGGCAGCCCTCTGAGACAACCAGTAGGCCTTAAGAATGTGTTACCAGTGTTATAATTCCCATGATCCTCTGCAGGGCCTGTTTACCCATGCGAGTCCCCCTGACTGCACATACATCATTATTGAATTATCTGAACCCCCACAAGCAGCCAATCAGGTGACAGCAGGCAAGTAACACATTCAGCTGTTGAAGAACAAAAGATGACATCATGAGACCGTCGTCATTTCTTACCTGTGGGAGAAACAGGCAGGATTTGGCTTTAGGGTGTCCAGTGAACCAACAGGTGGGGGCTGTTCACTGGGAAGCTCTCCTCATGCCCACTCAACTATTACTGACATTCTTATTTATATGGGTGGGGGAGCGCTTTGGGGTGGGGGCTGGTGTTTAGCAGGAGGGGCCCCTTCCCACACAGCTGCTGCTCACCTGCTTTAGACAAGCTCCTCTTAATCTAAGAAAAGAGCCTTCTACCCTTATGCTGCCCAAACTGCCCTTTATATGCACTGTGACACGCAGGGAAAGGCCGCAGACGATGTGAAGCAGGTGTTTGTAATGGTGTTCAGGAGATGTCTTAGAAGCCAAGAAATCATCCAGTGCAGAAGCAACATATTTAACTGCAGGAATGACATTTGGTAAAACAACTAGGATGAACTGACTACAGGAATTAATGGACCCCATTGGTAAAAGGCCAGGGGCCACAGAGGCTCTGAGCTTAAACAGTATAGGTGAAGACACGCTTCCCTTGGCCCGTCCAACAGCTTGCAGTGCGAGGAACATCTCTGTGGTTCCATCTACTGTACAACATGCAGAAGATCTGCATCATCTCCACTGCAGAGAACAGTGCGAGTTCCTTGAGTCGGGACCGCTCTTCGTAAATTCTACTTGAGAACGAGAACATTAGACAGTATCCTGCTCCTGTCAGCATGGCGGGCTGGGGCCTTCCCGCCGCTCCGAGCCACACTGCACCGGCCAGCCACTCGGGCTGTCAAAGCTGACCTTTTTAATGCAAAGCCCCTCATTCGTTTTATAGGGTCTGCGGAGCGGAGGGTAATTGGCTTTGCTTTAAGGAGGTGCTGAAAGTAAACCAGATTAATGGCGTTGATTGTCTGCAATTTGACTGGACAGGCTCTCCTCGGGCTGAGCTGAAATGGACACGGTAATATCGAGAGCTTACGCGACAAAGAAATCAACAGCAAACTGACTTAATTGATTTCCCGTAACCTTATCACTTCTGATTAAAGTGAAACGGGGTTTTCTCCTCTGAAAAGGTTAAAACATATTGTGCATGGAAAGTACTGTCGATAATGGCAGTCTACGCAAAAGCAGGAACTTAATCAACTTCAGCTGTTTGTTTATTTTAAATGTGTGAGGAATCCTGATCTGATAGTCCAATACAGCACAGCACTCAATACTCGTGTATTGAACATCAGGCATTTAAAAATATTTATCTTGCTTATTTCCATCAATTAATTTTAATCTTATCATTCGCAGTTGAAGAACAATGTAATGAAATTTTCTGCGATCACAAAAAACTGCACATTGGGGAAAACAAAGTAACAGATGTTTTGAATTATTAAAAATCCGTTCTGTCTCAGATAGTGCAGTGAATGTTTTATCAGTGATTCTGCTACTCATTTAAGTCAACTGATTCTTAAAACAAGGTCATTTTTGCGATGAGTATCAAATATAGCATAAGAGATGTATTTTTAGCAATTCACAAAGCAGATGGTTTATACATCATACATATACATACATATATTATCCATTATCTCCACAGCAGAAAAAGGACGTTACCATGCCATTAGACATTATACAGTACATTTGCCCCCACCTGACTCGTGTCGTACTGAGCTGCACAGTAAACATCCATTTTTGATACAGGCATAGATTAAAGCACAAGCCGCTTCCCCAGTGCAGGCCAGCATTGGGTGGTTGGGCCCGACCTTCTCTCCATGTGTGTAGAGTCTGCATGGTCTGTCACGAGGGGTTCCTCTGGGTACTTTAATACATTATGTGGTCAGGCTGCCAGACAACATCGCTATATGGCCCAAACTGTATGATAGCGTGTGTGTGTGTGTGTGTGTGCCCTACAATGTACTGGCGTCCTGTCCAGGACGCACCTCCTCCCTCTGCTGCTTGCAGACTCCTTCCTAACTATGACCAAGAAAAGCAACCTGGTGTTGGATGGATGGACAAGAAACATCATCTTACAAACTGCTGACCACGCTCAAACATCTGCTTCAGCTGTCTATCGATTACGTGAAATGTTTAAAATAAAGGAAATAAATGAAATAGAACACACCATGATTTTTCATGAATATAAAGTGCAGATTTCACAGAGGCAGCTATGCACCACACAGAGAGCATGTGTGTCATGGAGAAAGTGACCAGAGTGAGAAGCAGGCAGGAGAAGGAGCAGAGTGCTCTCACAGGCTGTTCTAGGGTGACAGTGCTGGGGGTTGCACTTACTTTTCCGAGAGCCAGAATCCCAGGAGACCGTCAAGCTCCAAGGCAGATCCAAGTCCGGCGGGCCGGCTCGCTGTGGGCAGATGTGAGCACCGTGGGCCCGTGGGTCCGGATTTGACACGCCGGAGGTGCGGAAGTGTGCATCGGGGACGGTCACGCGCACACACAGGGTGCTCTCAAGGATCGGCCTCAACGTGTGGAGGGATACTGCCATCTAGTGATTCCAAATGGAGCAGCACCAAACAGCAGGTGTCCTATATGTCACCTTTGTGCGCATCGATAAGATGCAGATATGGGCACAATGTATAAAATACTTTTATTAACCTATAAAGCTCTAAATGGCCTTGCACCAGAATACCTTAGTGATCTGCTGACCCTGTACAACCCCCCGCGCCTGCTTCGTTCTCAAAGTGCTGGATATCTGTTAGTACCT
>JAODUD010000008.1:11255589-11268407 GCA_026784285.1 Stomatorhinus walkeri
TAGGGGCTGTGTCAAAGAGGTCTAGGGGCTGTATCAAATAGGTGAAGGGGCTGTGTCAAAGAGGTCTAGGGGCTGTGCCAAAGAGGTCTAGGGGCTGTGTCAAAGAGGTCTAGGAACTGTGTCAAAGAGGTGAAGGGGAAAATTGGATAATGGCTGGTTGTTTCATTGCCTCATCCCATCACTCCTGTCACCAGTCTGGTGTCAGTCCTCTTTTTTGTCAGAGGTGCCGTCTTCCTGTGTGTCTTGCCTGTCCTCAGGGCAGACGCTGTTGGCAGGTTGGCCGGGTTCAGGCGCCGCCCCCTGCAGGGCTTGGTACCGCTGCAGTTCCAGGTACGTGGTGAACAGCTTGGCGTATTCGGGATGGGTCAGCGCAAAGGTCCGGAACTCCTCTGGTGAGAGGCACAGGCATGCTTTAGGGGAAGCAGCCATTGTTCTGAATATTCAGGCTCAGTGAATTTTACCACAGCTAACAGGTTGTTGTTCTCTGTGGAAACCAATCGATCGATCAACGGGCCAGATTTAGTAGCGATTAAAAGACACGGCATGGCTGAGACCTGGGTGCTAAAATGAGCCATATACCAGGCATACCTCATGCAGCTGAAGAAATTAATAAGAATAAACTTAAATACACTGATACACTAAATTTGTCATGCATGTTTATATTATTTATTGAGAGGTAGGGAAGTGTTGTGGGGGGGGGGGGGGCTTAAACCATGATATGTATATAAAACAACCCACAGTATTGGAATATTATGAGTTATCAGCCATTAACACAGAGAAGTAAAAATGGCTCCCGGCTGCCTCAGAGCCGGCCAGACCCCCCCCTCACCGTAGGTGATGTGTCCAGAGCTGTCAGCATCGATCTCACTAAAGAGCCGGGACACGTCCAGCTCGGGAACGCCCAGGGCAGAGCGGATCAGCGCCGAAAACTCACTGGGCGTAATACTCCCGTCCTTGTCGGTGTCAAACAGCTGGTGTAGAGAGATAGAAAGAGTGAAGAAAGGAGAGGAAGAGGATATATCACTTCACTAAGTTCAGTCCACAGATACGAGCTGTCAGACACTAATAAGATAAGGGGCAATCCACCAGAGAGAGGCCTCTGACTGCCTGTGGGCCAGACATGCCCCCCCCCTCCGAATACACCCACCCCACCTTGAAGGCCATCTGGATGGTCTCATCGGTGTTAGCAGGTCGGCAGAGAATGGTCACCCCAATGACGTACTCCCTGAAGTCGATGGTTCCATCTCCATTCTAGAGAAAGAGGTGAGATCAGCCCCTTCACAGCACCTCACGGGGACATTTACCCAAAGACTAAGGGTGGCCTGTTAGGGAAGTGTGCTTGTTATTGAATGGATGCTGGTTCAAATCCCCAATGAGCAAGGTTGCACCCCTACAGCTTGCTCCCTGGGTGCTAAATAATGGCTTCCCACTGCTGTCACATATGGGTTAAATGCTGAGGATACATTTCACTGTGGTGTCCACAATGACAAGTGCTTTCATTTAAATAGTACAAATATAATCACATATACAAGCCATTTACAGCAGAACAAGGCTATGCATTTATTTAAAGTCCGAATATGTTAAAGCAAACCAAAGAAATTGTAACAGGATTATAAATAAATGTGATGCAGTTCCTGTTTGCTGCCACTAGAGGGTGTTGTGTGCACACTCATCCACCCTGTCGAAGAGGCTGAAGAGCTCCTCCAGCGGGCGGCTGATGGGCAGCTTCAGGAAGTGGGCAAACTCCTCCAAGGTGATGCGGCCGCCCTGGCAGGACTGGGCGATGGCACTGAAGCCCTCCAGTTCCTTCTTCACATTGTCCCACTTGAGGCTGAAGCACAAAACCAGCAACGTGGTTTGGCGGACACCCCCAGGAAAGAAGACTCGTCAGTGGTTACGCTATCAACCACTAAATGGACTAATTCAGTTACTCATGGTTGCCATGCGACACAGGGTGAACATGCAACTTCACACACACAGACGAGAGGAAGGATTCAAACCCCCCAGCGCTGGAGGTCCGAGGTGGCAGTACTATCCACCATTACGGCTGAAGGCGGGCTCTGCTAGCAGAAGGACAAACTGATTGGCTGCCAGGCAAACCGCCACCCCTGCCCCCCCACGTCCAGCTTACTTCAGCTTGCGGCTGATCTTGGTGAACTCCACCAGGCCAGCCTCCATAGGCAGGGTTAGCTCCCCAGCAGAGATCATCAGGCGGCAGTCTTCAAAGGTGTGGTCTGTCACTGGGACATGCAGAGCCCTGTCCACACACACACACGCACACACACACACACACACAAACACACCCATTATGTGACAGGCTGGAACATACATGGATAGTTACGGACACAGACACATGTAAGAGACATTAGACATTCAGATTTCCTGACAGGACAGGCGTATACACAGTAATAGGAAAAGTATCACATAGAAACATAGATCTACTCAAACTCACACTACAATAGACAGAGACAGAGAGACAGACAGTGAAGATAAATAGATATAGATAGATATACAGACATACAGATCGACAGACAGACAGATACTGTAGATGGACAGATAGGTGACAGCAGAAATGCAAGTTACAACACAGTTCATAAAGTGATAATGAGATAGGCTTTACACGCAAGTAAAAGTAATGTCATGTTTAAGCAACTACTGTGAAATATTAAGTGTCAGCCCCTCTCAACTGGCCATGTGCTACTTATTGAGCAACGGCGACTCTCACGTTGCCATGACACTCACGTTGCCATGACACTCCTCACGGCGTTTGCGAACAACGTGGGGTTAGCCTTCTCTTTCTCCCCAGGGATCTCTGGAGGCAGGAACTGGAGGACAGGGAACAATGGACAGTCAGTAGGGCGGCGCTCTGGACACAAGGCAGCATCACTCAAACTTGATGTGAACGATGCTTTAGAGATGGTCCTGAATTAGACCACAAAGATGGCCTCCTCACCATATCCAATGCCAACATAAGAATCCCACTGTTTCATTAGTGCTTAATAATTCATAGTCTCTGAGCAATTATCAGAAAGATTCAGGAAATCTGAGAGACCTTACAGGCTGAACACCTCTCCCTAGGAAGAATCCCTGAACATCAGTGTTTAGCAGCTGCTTGCTGAAGGTCAAAAGGTTCACAATCATCTGTTGTTACCTCGATTTCCACATTGGTGTACAGCTGACAGAGTGTGAGGAGGAAGAGAATCTTCCTGTGAAGGAGAAACACTCATGTTAGGAGCAACGTGGAAGCCAGGGTAATGCTAAGGATTTTGGGCCCTGTATCATATTCGGCCCCCAACCCAGACCAAGCTAATTATGCCCCAAAAGTTTTAGGGCCCCTGAATTTATCTGATGCCCCCCCCTCCTCCCGACGCCCCAGAAGAAGGCCCCCAGCTAGGGCTAAGGCAATAGCCTGCAGACAGATTTTGGAATCAAGTGTTATATACGCGTCTGACAGCCATGTTCCGGCTTTGACGCTGCATATACAGTACAGAATGTCCACCCCCCTTAAAATGGAGACGTTCTTGTTCAGGCAGGCATGTATGTGGTAACACCCTTGTTACTGCCCTGAGGAGCCCCCCTGCTAGCAGTAAGCAACCACAGACTCTCACTCTGACCTCATTTTTAACTAATTGACCACTTTATATTATACGTAAGCATTGTATATGGGGAGAGTTAAATCTAGGGTAGTTTAGAGCAATACAGGAAGATTAACTATGTGAAAACACCTCCTGTCGGTTAGAACCAAGCCCTGATCCGGCGTTTGGTCCCTGGGTAGGTGATCGTGCTATTGTGAAGCTCTGTACCGACACGTCCTAATATCTCACACTCCTGCTCTCCCACAGCGGACCAGCATAACTCCACCCCACCCTGAAAGACACGCCATGTTGCTATTGTGTTGGAAATGAGGTACAGAGGAGAAAAACTGACTCCGGAGAGGCGTGAGTCAACCGACTCTTCCGACGGGGAAATCGGACTCACCCTTTCGGCCCCTGCCAAGTCCAAGTCACCGTGTCCTTCGGAAAACCGGAAATGTCAGCGTCAAGCAGGACAATGACAAGCTACTTTGTACAGAATAACGAACTGCTGTGTTTTTAGGGAGGGATTCTTGCGGGGTGTAGGGTGCTGTCACTGAAGGGTACGCACCAGCTTGTTGGGGTATCGCAGGAGCACTGGTTGGACTGGGACTCGAGGAATGAAGGCACCTGGGAAAGAACGACATGACTCTGAAGACACGACATCCGACACGTACAGTGTGCAGGGGACTGTGCCAATGCGCAAAAGTATTTCCACAAGCAGGTCATCGATGTAAAATGATTTCACAGGGTCTAAACATATAGCTGGGCCTTGCTGAACCAGCCTCTTCCAGGAGATTTGGCACAAAGAAGCTTTACTGACACCCCGCCCCCACTCGCACAAGCTACCTTCTGGGGGGGGGGGGTCAGTAATGTATGTGACCCTTGTTTCCATGCTGCAGTCATTTGCATGCCACATTTCCATCTTCCACTGATGGCTATCAGTGTTTGACAAGCTCCCACACCCCCCCCCCCCATGCATTGAGAAACAAGCGACCTCTGCACTTGCACAATGCAGCAGTTGTGATCTGGACGGAGCCGGCTGCAGCCCCATCCTTCTGGCTTCTTGCTGCGACACGGCACCTACCTTGTTTGAATGTGATGAGACAGGCCCGATTCGTGCAGGTTCCTTCCGGGAAAATTAGGACCTTCGGAAAAATAAAATAAATATTTTGACTGAACGTGCATATTTCTTTACAAGCCTACGACGAGAAATTCATTTATTCCTCAAACCACGTACATCCTCTTCTGTGTGAGGCAAGTTGGGGGGAACATAGCGGAGTACTGCTTCTATGATCAACAGCCCGCGCTGAACTTGTGACGATTTCCATATTGACAAGATTAAATGCTTCTGTGGTACTTTGGTACCAAGCCTGCGATACAGCAAACTCCGAATGATTGTTTGCGAGGCTGGGAGAGAAGATGAAACCGCATGAAGACTCTTTCTGAAGTCGTGATGTCTCCACGGCAAAAAGTGTGTGTGGGGGGGGGGGAATTCACCTACCTATCCTCTCTCCCCTCCCCACTGTGACAGGAGTCAAAATCGAGCCTTGACTGTAGAAGCTGATGAAGGAGGAAGAGTTCGTACCGGGAATAAGGCGAAGATGGAGGAAAGGAAACCAAGAGACAGAGCACTGACAAGCTCTCTGTCTCCTGGGTAATATTCCCTGAGTTAACGATATAAACTGAAAACCAAAAAAAAAAGACAGAAAGTAAGATGTGCCCTTTTCACATCTTTTTTTTCCAGGATGTTCAGAGATTCACATTTCTGAAAACACTCAAATGAGTTTTGATGGCAGAGACTTCTCGCGTGTCATTTTTTCTAAGGCCACCCAGCATACTCTCTGTCATTTCATCCATGACGTGAATTCATCACAAAGTCTGCATCAGGGCCTTGCGGTGAACGATCTGCTGCCTGCGCTCCTTTGTGTGGCTCCGTCGAACTCATCTGCAGGTGCAGAGAGCAGCAAACCAAACTCGACCACGAATACGGCAGCCGAAGAAACATACGGCGTTCTACATACGGCACATGTAGCGTCTGGTCAAAGCGGTAACCCAGATAAAATCACGGCTCAGTCAGTAATTACAGTGATGTCCTGGTGCATCACTGCGTTGCATCTTTACATCCTATGCATGATTTAAAATGCAGTAATATAAAAAAAAATTGTTACTTGTGAGGTACTCCAACTTGTGAGGTACTCGTCAACACAAGCAAATATGGAAAAGCATATTTCCAAAACCCTCTCAGTCCCTGGAATATGTGATAGGTTTGTACATAAATTAGATATCTGTGGATGTAGTGAGTTTTGGTAATTTAACTAAAGTTCTTCATGGAATTACATGAGGCATGACTGAATTTTGGTTCCCCGTACTTTAATATACAAATGAGAATTCTTGACTTTAGTTCATTGATGGTCTCATCTCAAAAACAACAAGACGTGGATTGAGTGAGTTTTGGTTTCATATGAAGAAGAAGCCTGATTTTAGGTCCTTGGTGCTCAAAAAGAACAACAAAAACTGAGTTTTGGAAATTTACATTCATTTTGAGTTGATTTTTCTGGATCAATGAGGCGCTGTGCTACAGATCTCTTACGATTTTGTATTTTGTCAATTTACAGTCTGATCTGAACATATGATGCACAGAACTGTAGGTAAACGGCTGTAACAGCCTGACAAACATCTACTGTAAGGCGACCATTACAGCTGCTCTGGGAATTGTGTAAGTAGGACACAGAAATGGGGGCAGGTGGGGCGCAACAAAAAGTGAAAGGTACGACCCCGGTGCATATCTCTTCTACACGTACAGCGTTCCTGACCCCTCGCCTACCTGTGGCCACCTGCCGCCAGAGGTGGCTCTCCGTTCGATCTCCAGGATGGTGTTCTTACGGGAGTCCGGGTCCAGGCGCGAGACCAGCACGGGCTGAAGGCAGCGCAAGAACCCTGCAGCGGATGTGGGAGGAACCGGGTCACGCACATGAAAGAGAGCAATTCTGAACTCAAGGCACTGTGAGTGCTACGGATTACCATGAAATCTTCTGGCACCCCAAATGTCTCCATACTCACAGCTCAGGGGTGTCATAAAGGCAAAGTAAGTTAGGAGGAATCTAAGGGCCCCTAGTTGATAGAGGCCCAAAAAAAATCGGCATCTGACATCTTAGGAAATACTGCAACCCTGCTCAGGATAGGCTGATCCAAGGTGGATGTACTGAGCTTAATGTAGACGTGATTAACTCTCTGTTTTAAAAAGCCAACATCGGGGGGGGGAAGCAGCGCCGAGCTCCAGCTTAGCATTAAGCTCCAAGGTCAGACACCTACGTCCGAAGATGGGCGCGGACAGATTTTCCGTGCGGGACACGGTGGAGGGCACCCCAGCCACAATGCACACGATGCTGTCGAAGTAGCTGGAGTGGGGGGCCACAGCCAGAATGGGGGCCTCGGCGCTCCCAGCCCGCCGGCCGCGCACGGACACCCGGAATCCCATGACGCAGAAGGCCAGGCGGCCAAATCCTGCCAGTACCACCCAGCAGAGGCACCTGTCACAGGAAGAATGGAAGCGGGTAAGGCACGACGCAATCTAGTGCACCCTGCAGGAAATGCTACTAACCGTGCAAATGTCACGCTCTGAGACGCAGCGAATGCAAACACAGCATGTCTGCAGGAAAGCACTGTGAGAGCTTGTACTATGCACTAGGTACTTCGCCAGGGTGAAATCCCCTGAAAGACCTAATTGGCCGCATGTAATCATGTGACCGGTGGGATTCTGAGGTCACACAAAATTAAACAGTGAGAGATAAAAGTAAACGGGTGTGAGAACCAGGCGTAAATGTAGAAATGTCTGATAACGGAAAAAACAGCTTCCACTAGAGTTTTCATTCAGAACCATAAATTTATGTACGATCAGTGCAAAGTCTGACTCAGTGTGAAACTCTGTGGTTTTCCTCTGTCCTTTTTTAGGGCTCTACTTCTAGTCTGATTGGTTGAATCTTGAGTCAGCGAGGTTTCATCTGCAAAGCAGTGGGATTCCAGCAACGCCGTGTGCAAGGCTGCAGAAGTGAGGAGGGGGAACTTATCACCACGACTGGACTCACTGGAGATACAGATGACATTTGTTAATGACAGTGGTGACGTTTTTATGGTGTGATGGCCTGGCTGGTGTGTAATCTTGATCCTGCTTTTAAGAAAATGAAAAAAACTGATTTTTTTCTAAAGGTTGCAATGTCCAGGCCAAGGTTGTTTATTTCATCTTGTCCTCATAGCATGTCGATCAGAACGGGCAGCTGTGTGTCTAGGGTGTGTCAGTCTGCACGGAGTTAACAGTTATAAATGGCAACTTAGTCGCAGGTGTTTTGAAACACCAGGTGTTGGGTTAAAAAAATGCGGAAACAGCAATAAATGCTGGGCTTTTTATGGAGTGTTACAACAAAGCTTCATTATTCCTGTAACGTACAGAATATGCTGCACCCACATTTCCTAGGGTGTCATTTTTCATCTGAAGCCTGCAGCCACCAAGTGGATCTATTGCAGTTTGAGGGAATCTCTCCAGCTTCCACCGGCTCCCCACACCTACCGTCTCCAGCCTGACATGGGCTCCACGTTCCCCTTCAGCGGGAGCAGCAGGGTGGCCACGGCGGCAATGGGCCATGCCAGGAGGAGCAGGAGCAGCAGGAGGAGGCAGCGGAGGGGGACCAGGAGAAGACCAAGAAGGAGGCACTGTGGGGACAGGATACGTGCTGTGCAGTAAGACATGCAATCACCCAGGAGCATGCACTGCAGGACATGCACCCAGACACACACGCGCGCACACACACACACACAAACCCAGAAGCATGCACTGCAGGACATGCACCCAGACACACACGCATGCGCACACACACACACTCACACACCCATACACAGACTTGTAGTCATCTTTGTGGGAACTGTCCATTCTTTTCTATAGGAAAAACTGTAATCGCAATACTGACAACCTTAACCCCTACCCAGCCCTAATCTTAACCATAAGTAACCAAACAAAATGCAAGACAATTGACAGTTTTGGTTTTTTGATCCCAGAACATTAAAATAACCAGTCTTTATCACATTGTGGAGACCGTTCCCACAAAGTAAGAATGTAAAATATATCTGACCCCCCCACACAGACGCACAATAACGGTGATAAACGGGACAAGCCACTGAATGCTGCTTCCCGTCCCAGTCACCTTTCTGCTTCCCAGAACGGTTTCCCATGAAATGCAGCTATTAATTCCAGTCACAAGAAACGGTCTCTGAGACGTGTTAATGTATTTATGAATATATGTGTCTTAGTCGAACACATTTTAATTAAATATAAGTATTACGAAAATCTTTTACTATAAGTAATATTGCAAAATATTTAAATGCATGATTTAACGGTTTGATCTGAATGTAAGACTAATATCATCTTGTATGCATTCCCATCACCAGCAAACCCTAAAAGCGCAGACAGTTAGGCAGCTTAAATGTGCCCGGTACCTACTTTGAGTTTGAGGCCCGTTGTGAGTTTTAAATCTTGCGCAAAGGGATTAAACACGGCCGGCTGCAGCAGGGACTGCTGCCTCGGCAGGCTGAACACTCGCTGCCGCATCCTCGCTGCTGGATCCGGGCGACCTTAAGCCTGGACGCTCCCGACTCGCATTCTTGGCCGCAGGTATTTATTTTTTCGTCCAAGTTGAACAGGTTGATTCACATCAGCGACGTATCGGGAAGGAGGGAGGGCGGACTTCGGGGGCTTTCAGCGCCACGCCTCTGGCGCGCAGTTCGGCGTAATCCTCTTTTAGAATAGTCACTTCCTAGTTTCTCTATGTTGTAATTAGTGTTACGGGCCGTGCAGCGAGTGTCTTGGGGTGCGTATTGCACAAATGATAAGAGCGCATTATTTTAACGCGCGCAACCTGCTTTTTTGTTTGTAATGATGATCACGAAATACTCAAATTTTTAACTATTACCCAGGCTATTTTAAAATGCATAATAATTCGTATTTTTGTTTAGCGTATGTTTTTGTGAGAGAGCGTTATACCGCCGCTTCCTATGTCCCGTGCAGAGAACGATTCGCTTTTCTCTGCAATCCTCAATATTGTCACTAGATGTCAGCATTTGCTATGAACAATTTCACCTGCTGAGGTTATAAATAAAGTTTATTAGGGGCACTCTCCACCTAGGACAGAATAAAATAGCAGAAGCTAATGATTTCCCTAAAAGATAAATGACAATAACGTGAAGACGCGAAATCACACAACGAACTGTCCATATTAGTCTAAATGCATGCATTCAAAGAAAAGAATACTGTTTCTTAGGATACTGCAGAAATAATCACTGTTCTGGAAAAGTGTTTGAATGTTGCTCATGCAGCCTGAATGACGTTGAATTTCATAAACGTGGTTTGATTTTTGTTTTTTATTTCTTTTTTTAAAATAATGTATATTGCCAAAAGTGCACAGAGCTAGTTATTTTCAAATACACAAAAAACAACCAAACAATAATGAAACAATACAAAGATTATTCAACAATACTTTCATGATATGTTCCCACCATGCAGCACTCTACACATCACCGTCAGGCAACCAGTGCCGTGACACTGTCTGTATTGTTAGTGAAATGCGAGAGACAGGTACAAAAGAGCTGTTTCGACAGTTATATGGTCCAAACTTTTCTTCTGGACAGATTTATAAAAAAAAGTACAGGAGTGCTGGGATGAAATCCATCCCAGTGAATCTGACAGATAAATGACTATTTTACAGCGTAACCCGGCCAAGGAAGTTGGGGCCTTGTGCAGTCAGGATTTACCTGCCGCCCAGTAAGGAACCACCACAACAGAAAAGAGCAGTGATACTACATAATACAGAATTTCTTCTTTTTATTATTTTTTTTTATCAGTTTTTTAAAATCAGTTTTAGCCTAGTCCTTCTTTACACCTGAAGTATATCTGTTTAAGATTACAGATGAAAATTCGTTATTAAACAAGGGACAGTTTTTCCGTTTATACGTTGTGCTCCACGGGCCAGAGTTGAATTTAAGGTCTAAACCGGGCCCTTGGATAAGCGAGACTTAGACGATGCTCGACTGTGGCGAGATTAGTCCAGTATGTGGGTGCGAGTGTTGCTGGTGCTCCTGGTTTAGCCGTTTGTGGTGACCTCAGATATGCTGGGGAGGGGTCGGGCCCGCAGGGGAGGGCCACAAGGGGGCAGAGGGCCCAGAGCCAGGGCCCATGCTGTTGCTCAGCAACCGAGCCAGTCTGCTTTTACGTCCCCAACCTTAACGATCTTCAGGGTGGAGTCGTCCAGCCTCAGATAGTAGGAGTCTTTGAAGAAGTAACTGTACCCTAAAAAAATGAAAAAGCAGGTATCATGGCGGCGCCCTAAATCAGTACAGGAAGTACAGGAAAAACACCCCTAAAATGTAAAAATGAAATAGAGAAGAGAGAAGCTTCTACCATTTTGACCTGGGTGGGGTGTAAACCCCCTGGCCCAAGAGCACAGTGGTACTGTCCCTGCCAAACGAGCTGCAGACTGCCTAATTAACGCCTAGGCCCAGAGGTGTTTGTGGGGAGGCACTGGAGGGGGCCCAGCATTAAATGCTGTTTTCCATCACTGCATGCTGCGTACGCACATACTGTAGGTGGGCGTGGCTAGAGTGTGGGCCACATCAGCAAGCGTCCCATTGGCAAGTGGCTGACAGGACCACGCCCATTTACAGCCAGGGGCCCCAGGTAATAGGTGAATCAGCCCAGAGTGCACAAAGGCCGTACTTTATCCATTTGTTTAATCCCAATAGTTTAAAGAGGATGCCCCAGGTTCATTCATAAACAAAATGCACCATATTGCATTCTTGATACAGAAACTGCTGCAAGACTCTTTTTACAGTGACAGCACGTCTCTTTTTGGTGGCCCAGTTTAGCTCAGCCATGGCCGCCGTAGGCCGTTGCTGTCGTTGGTGATGAGGACCCAGACAAAATAAGACCTGGCTGGCTGCCTGGGCGCAAAAAATGCATGTCCGCAAACGGCCTTGCAGCAGACAGTCGCAGTCTTGCATCACGGGCTCCTGCTCTCGTCTTACCATCTCCATTCAGGCTGAAAGCGGCGTCCAAGTTGTCTGGGATGCCGTTCCAGGCGTCCGCGATCAGCTTGGGGAACCCAGGGTCCATCTTACTCTTCGCTTCGTTATACCTGGTTGCAGTTGGGGAGAAGTTTCTCAGCATGTTTTAATTCAATGCTTTAAAACACCAGTCAGCAGGCATCGTACAAAGGAGCAGAAGGGGAAGGTGTCCATTTTAGCTTGTACGCTCCTGTTCAGATGTCATATCGCAGGACTCGAATTAAGTCAGAATCTAGATCATGCATTACCCTTTCTGGGAAGTCCATTCAAAATAGACAAAGAATTACTCAAATGGCAAGGTTGTGATATTAATAATAAAATTCAGTCCTCAGAGAAATTTAGAGAAGAAATCACTAAGGTTCTGATAGACGCTAGCGTTTGGGCTCCACGATGAAAGCTATACCTCCAAAACTTGTCCCCAGAAAATATGTAGGTCTTCTTGGTCTTCGCGAAGGAAAAGGCCGCATCAACACGCTGCAGGGTGTCAGGCAAGCCCAGCGATGTCAACCCCTTGGGGTACCCTGGCTCCACGGTGCCTCCAGTATAGATCCAAACTTTGTTCCCTGAAAGCATGAGTCAACCAGAGCGGACATGTTGAGACAGACCTTTCAAACACCATGGGGGGGGGGGGCTTCTGATCACTGAAGGACTTTAAGTGACTGAGGACTTTTATCTATTATTGTAGCTTACTTGTTCACCTATGCTTTTGTCAACAATATGTACGTACTGTAAAAGGAAAAAAAACCCAAAAACATTCATAATCACCCTCTGCCACTGTCATGACAATGTGTATTGGAGCATGGAGTTAAAGGAGTAATTTATCTAGAAAGATCCGTTATGTCACTGGGTATATGAGGCTCAAAAATAGAGGAGAAAGTTGAACTTCAATTGAGGATAATCCTAATAATTTATTACCAGACATTAATAATTTTTAAGAGCAAATATGTGCTGAGGAATTTTTTGTTTTACTTTTGGCTGTGTTGTGGTTTGGCCAAATCGGTGTGATGACCTTAAAAAGAAACCGAAATAGTTAGGAAGTAAAATCTTCCCATCATTAGTACAAGAGTTTTTTCTGAATTTATCTGACATCTGTCCGTTCTTTTTCCATCACAGCTGTGTGGTGGTGAGTATCCCAGG
>JAODUD010000008.1:11268507-11281637 GCA_026784285.1 Stomatorhinus walkeri
CAAGAGTTTTTTCTGAATTTATCTGACATCTGTCCGTTCTTTTTCCATCACAGCTGTGTGGTGGTGAGTATCCCAGGAGTCACAGGGCGTAAGGCAGGCACAGAAAGGCCAGTTCTTAACACAATGAGCAATTCATACACACTAATTCACCTCAACCACTGTGAGCGGAAGCTGCAAATTCACAGACACAAACCCACACAAACACAGGGACAACATGAAATTCCCACAGAAAAACTACCCTGGTGCAGAAATTGTACCCACAACCCAGGAGTCACAAGGGCAGAAGTCGCCGCCCACCACACGGTGACCAATCAGAGCCCTCGCTGAGAGTCCTCTCGATTGGTCCAGGGCATAGCATTTAATCCAGCAGGGTCAGGTAACCAGATGCAATGGGCGGTGTACCTGAGAAAAACACAGACTTTTCCTCCAGCGGGTTCTCGTATGCGGCATCGATCTTGTCTGGTAGCTCGCCCCAGAAGGTGGCTGTTAGCATCGGACCGCTAGGCTTGGCTTTGAAGTTGGACGACCGGAATATGAATCTGCAGGGACAGAGTAAAGAAGAAAGAAAAAGAGAAAGAGAGAGAGGAATTACAGGGAAATGTCAGTGGGGGCTACAATGGCCTGATTCATCGGAACATCTGTTCCTTGTTATGGCCGCAGCTGGGGTGCCAGCGGTGCACGCCAGAACCTGCCCGAAATTTGGTTTGGGAACAATACAGACGCCCTGTTCCTCCCTGTGACCTATTTTAGGGAGCCAGAATACTTCTGAGATAAAAATGAGCATAAAACCACGCGAACATCTAATTAATAAAGAGAAGTGCAATGCTAACGTGGATATTAAGAAGTTGCCGCTTCAGAGTGAAACTAGTTACAGAAATATGAAAACCTTGTGAAGTTTTCACTGGACCTGGTCTTGAAGCTGTCAGAGTAGAATGTACCATTTCCATTTATAAGCAAAGGGAGTCACACTGTGGAATAGACATCTAGGGTGTTAAAAAGCTGCAAGCGGCCTAATAAACAGTTGAGTTTAGTGAGCTTCATGTGCGATTCTTGAGGAGAAATTGGGAACTAATCACTTATTTTGGAATGAATTCTAACTCTTGTTCCAGAGAGATGCTTTCTCCTTGGGGGGATGTTCTAGGTTCCAACCCCCGTCTCCTGGTGTACCATGCTAGCTCAGAGCACATTCACGATTACCTAGGAGACCAGATAACCAATCACCCCCCAGGGGAAAGCCGGCTGGGCGGGCTGAGCTTGAACCGACTGCCCCCTACCATCTCAAACCTTGAGAGGGTGAAACGTGACGGGACACAAGAAAGGTGCGAGACGGCATTTGCTAAATGGCAATCAGCCATAACACACAGCTAGGAAATGTCGTGCGCAGAACCACAACATGCTGTTTCTAACTGACTGTCAGGGATGGAAAGACAATGAATTTGGCCTCCTTTAGTTAACCCCAGCCACGCCGGGCAGGTCTTCGCCTTTACAGAGTCATTCTGCAGAGCGGCGAGCGATGGTTCCTCCGAGACTCAATTAAGTGTCGAGTGACCCAGCTACTGCCACATCACTCTCTTTCCTCGCATCTACATATCGACTCACGCCTCCGTCAGCACTCTCTCTCCAGGGAACCTGTTGCCCAATCCCTAAACCATCTGCTTTAGCCCGCTGTAAATAACTGAATGCTAAAGTCATCCGAAACTCAATATCGGAAAATAGTCGGCTGGGGAAAGAATTTCATACGGTGATGTATCTATCAGCACCCTTCTTTCGGTGTCTTCCCACTTTTCCAAGCTAAAGGACTGCAATGCTACAGTCCCACAAGTTTATGAATGTTTCAGTGTGCAGCAATATGGTATCCTGCTGTCCATTCGGAATATGGAGCCGGAGAAGGGCTGCTTTATGAAGTTCCACAGAAATACCTTAAAAGCAGAGACGTGTCCTGAAGCACGGGACATGTTCCCCCATCCGGGAAAACTCAAAGACAAGGCGGGAGAGCATACTGGCCGGGCTAGCAGGCTCATACGTGGGCGAAGAGGCTTTCTACCCTTAAAACATACACCAATATAAGACAATAAGCTATATACATAAGGGTTGTAAAGGGGAAAATTTCCATAAACTTTCCATTCCATGGGAAGTTAAGAAGGGGAATTTTGAAAATATCCCAATTTGGAAACTCTCCATGGGAATTAATGGGAATAAATGGGAATTAATGGGAAAATTCACTGAATTTTCGCAACCCTACAGAAAAGAATCTTTCAATCAACCCAGCACTGATCAGTACATTCATATTCTAATTTTATGAATACTGAAATGATTGGTGAAACTACCAGGCAGCATGTTAACCTTTATACCGCAAACAAAGTACGGATTAGCATATAAAGGTTAAAATGCACGATAATTTCGTGTCACGTCTGTGCAAATGCACATAAAATACGTACACATTCACGCTGTTACAACAATCGATTGCCACACGTATCGCTTTTAAAGGTGAATGCGTACCAGTAATGTCACAAACAAAGTCCCACATTCGTAATCCGAAGCCACGGGTGGAGAGCACTGGAGCACTCAGCTTGCTCTGAATGAAAATAAATCTTATTTCAGCAAGTAGCAGCTAAGCCTGGGACTCACAGGCCTCTAGGCCAGACCCAGGGAGTGTTTGTTTTATTACTGTGAGAGGAGGAGTCATTCGCCTTGGAAGCCAAACCAAAAAGCCCTGAAATGCTGACAGCAAGTCAGGATTTTAGCATGCGATTCTCGTGCATCTGCGAGGAGCAGCTGCCTTTTTACGTAATTCCTCTCCGCCGTCTTCCCAGAACGTGAGAAAAGCGAAGCGGAGTTCACCGGGCGAGTCCGGAGCCCTCCCGTGCACATTATATCGCAGGACATAACGACCCATGTAGAGTCAGCACTCCGCATGGTTGGTGTTTATTAAGAATGCAGCCCTCTGTTATCACCTTGACGGAATAGTGCACAGCCACCTCAAAATAACAGCGGAAACGCACTCATCGAAAGGTCAAAGCAGAAGTGGCTTCTGGTTTCTATAAAACCTTACGAGCAAAGGGCCAGATGTCGGGGAAACAGCATGAAGCCGGCAAATAAAACACAAAATAAGGCGAATAAGAGTAAGGCTTAGTGGCAGGAATAATTTGATCTGCTGGGTCACGTGCCTTCACTGATGCAGATGTTTGTGCTGTGTTCTGAAATGGCGGAGTGTTCCCTGTTTCACCACTGAAAACCTTAAGCCAGTAACCATTGATAAAGCGAATATCTCCCTGTAGTAATTCTCTTAGCCTGAGGTACGACGGTTTATATTTCAGGTCTCAGGCACATTTGTCTTCCACGGCAGTTGAAATCTACATAACATGTGACCGGAATAAATCCACGTTGCTTAATTATAAGTGTGATCATGAAAGTCTCTGCACCAGTATCCAAATAATGTTTTTCATTAAAGGTGAAAGGAAACCATTGGTCTTACCTGTCCTTAAAGAAGAACGTCTCTCCTCTGATCTGAGCCACTGCGTCAAATACAATGTCCTCGTCACAAAGATTCATGGGAGTGACAGGGCCCTGGGTGGGGGGCAGAGGCTTGCCGGTTGGTGCTCCTGAGAAGGGGAGAGGATCACGTTGTCATTGGGGAAACGCTAAGCTCTTGCAGTCCTTGCTGAGTCACCCTGTCCTACCATACAGCTCCTGGATGCCCTGGATGTCGTCGTTGGACAGTCTGAAGTTCTTCATGTAGGTGTAGATGGGAGCCATCAAGGCCCCGGGGTCCTGGGAGTGCTCCAAGCCGAGGGCGTGGCCAAACTCATGGGCCGCCACCAGGAAGAGGCTGTACCCTGGGGGTAGGACACACACGCACACTCTATGAGCAACTGTCTGCAGATTGTTAGAAACACTATATCTTAGTCCAAGTAATCAATCATGCAGTAGTTCTGCAAAATGTGTCCTCCTACACTTTCTTGCAGTAGTTTGATCATTATTACTTCAGCTATGCACCTGAGATAAGCCTGAACAGGAGGAGGAACTGCAATATGTCAAATCCCAGCTGGAACTCCCTTGGGCTTAGATCTCAGGTCTGAACACCTTCAGCAGGCCCTTCATACCCTGATCAGGGCAGAAGCCCCATTTGCGGTCGTCGTCGTAACTCTTGGAAGTCGCACACCACATCTTCCCATCGCTCCGGCCAGAGGTGGTGCACGCATCGTAGGTGTTGCCCAAGAAGGTGAAGGGGAAGACGCAGGGGGCACCTTCTGCATTGCCCCCCATCGTCGACAAGGCTGCCCATGAGAAAAAAAAATAACATGGCAGATCAGTGGCTGGCTGGCTGGTTGGCATTCCACAGGGATGTTATTTGCTCAGTCAGAGACGTATCATCAAAACGCTCCGAATGCATCACTTAGGCCAGGTCACTCTATCCACGGATCTGAGCCTTAATGTGAGGAATTAGCACAGTGGCAACAGCTATGCTTATCTGTGGGGTCGTGAGCCTCTGTGGGCTGTCTGGATGCCACACTGCAGTTATTTCCTGGGATAAAAAACCCGATCCAAAGGGGGTCTTTCTGTTCTGTTTCGTTGTTTTGTTTCTGCATGTATTAAAACACCGGAAGGGTCTCTGTCCCACAGTGGAGGTTCCCCGCCAAGAGAGAAAAAGATCGAACAAGATAAGATGGAAGGAATATGGGGAATAGTGCACAGTTACAATAAAATGCTGTTGAAAAACAGCATTGGAGATCTAAGGAGTGTAAGAGGATTGGGGTAAGGGTGGGCACCAGGAACAGATGTCCATCTTTTTGGATCAAAATGAGTGCAAGCAGTGAAAACAACCGAGTTTTGTGTCTTTACAGCTGACTTGCTTGCTTTTCACTGAGACTCTGAGTACTGCATCAAATTCCTTCAGAACGAGGCACAATGGAAAACCAGCTTTCAAAGGAAGGAATTTCCCTCCCTTGTCGGAACTTTTCTATTTGAAGTGGAGATACAGTTTTCCGGCCCAAAGGTGGACTGGATTTCAAGTGACGGGGTGAGGGGGGCGGGACCAGATTATCCTTCTGAAAAATGTGCATGTCTCCCTTCTATGAGATGGCACATCCAACCAATGAAAAACCTGATGTCAGCTGTGGTCCCTCCCCCTCTATCTCCGCCCCACCCCCATGCTCCAAACTGCATGAAACAATGGAAAATAAGCCAGGCTGGAGCTCAGTCAAACCTTTACGGCCTCCCAGCATAAAGTCTTTACAAACAGAACATTCTTTCAGAATATGCCAGAGAGGACTCTAGCAACAACATAGTGGTTTATGCACATCTGCTGCTGCAGAGGTCGCACATGTGGGCTGTAGCTGATTCAGATACCCACAGCTTTCGTCCAAGGCTGAGGTTTACAATCTGTTTTTCTTATTGACTTTATCGTACAGAAAATACTGCAAATAGTGGCATCCCATATTCTCTAAGCACCATCTACTGCCTCCCACGCGCAAATTTGTAATTAATGTCAGTTCCCATGATGTCATGCCCCTGTCTCCCTGATGCCCCCCCCCACCCACCGTGCCCATGTTTATTATGCACAGGAGAGTCTCAGGGTCTGGTAAGTAGGCCACGCAAACACACCGGTGTCAGGGCAGAAGCCGTAGCTCTTGTCGCGGTCGTAGTCCTCAGTGGTGCCGCACCAGCGGTACCCGTCCGCACGACCCACGGTGGTGCAGTCATGGTACTTCTCCCCCTGGAAGGTGAAGGGGAACTTGCAGGGGGCCCCATCGCCGTTACCGGCCAGGGTGAAGAGCACTGGAAAAACAGCATGACAGAGTGACCCACGCTGGCCACGGCAGTGACGCTAATGTTAGCGGTTATAGCAGTCAAGCTAACATTAGCGGTTAAAGCGGCATGATTGCTAACCGTAACGTGATTGTGCTCCAGATGCTGTGTGCTGTTAAAGCCTTGCACAAGAATCTACCAATAGTATGGTTCATATAACAGCAATCATAGCCAATGAGTAACGTGATATACACTCTGTGGCCAGTTTGTCACGTACACCTATATGCTAACGCCAGCAGCCTGCTCCTGTAAACAGTGAATCATGTGGTTTCAACTGAACACACCCAGCTACACAGACCGGGTCAAGATGGCCGGTTACTGTTTTTCTAAGTATCAGAATGGCTAAGGTGCCTCATCAAAGTGATTTTAAGGTGGCTGATGCCGGACTTGGCAGTTCCCGCATTTCCGAAACAGCCGCCATCCTGGGATTTTCACACCCCGACAGTGAACAGTGGCGTTCAGAAATACATCTGCAAAAACGCTTCAAGTGGCTCTACGGGCAAAAGTGGGTCCTGCCTGGCACTGCTAAGCTGTACCCAAGAAAGTGGTATTCAATACCCTCTGATAACAATCTCATTTTAATGGCACATTTCACAGCACCTTGAACTGAGTATGACTGTGCATGCGACAAATGAAACGTGAAACGCATACAAACTAAAGCATGTTGCAAACAATTGTAAACGCTTGATTATTATACCAGTAAAATATCCAGCTACATACAATCTAAGTGATGGTTTAGATATTATTACTTGTCTAGATATGCCATAATCAGGATTGCTGTGACCACGCTGACGGTGATGGCCTGAAAGTGGCCTTCTGTAGCTGTTAAAGCAAGGTCGAATGGAACCAAAGAAAAATATGAAGGCAGGGTGCTTGGTCCATGTAGTTGCCTAATAGGGTTTCTGTCTGATAACAAGCCCATGCAGAAGCTCCTCTTCCTGCTCTGTCTGCCTCTCCTCATGGCCTCGCTTGAGCGGAGGTCAGGGGCCTGAAAGGGGCTTAATTAGTCCCCAGCTGTGGATCGCCCTGTGACCAGGCTCAGCAGCGCCCCCTGTGGCCGGCCAGTCACAGCAGTTAGCTACCCTCTCCTTTGTTTCTGCCGCTTCTTCAACTTTGTTCCACTTGGAAATAAAATTCTTAAAGCGATGCAGCCCTTTTAAGCACGGGCTAAAAAACCGACTGATAATCACGTGGAGATAAAAAAATTGGGCTTCTGCCCTGATCAGGGAAATTTCTAGGGAGGGGCTTTTTGTGGCTCTTCCTGCAGAGGTGATAAGATGTTGTTCGTCTGTCTTCGGTTTTGGACCTCACAAGCTGTGGTGAGGGTGATTCACGCTTTCCGTAATTCCCCGACGCTTTTCACGTTTACGTAAAGCAGCTGGACGTTGTTTTCCCGTTCACCGCTGCTTTTAATCGCTATTACGTAAAGCAGCGGTGGGGGGGGGAGCTGTAAAGCAGTGACCACACAGAGATAAAGAGGCGCAATCAGCAAAATTTCACCTCCCGCAAGCAGCAAAAACACCACAAACGCTACCATTAACTGAATAGTTTAACAAGACTGGAAAACCCCAAATCCCATCTAAAAGATTACAATTGAGAAGACACTGCGTTTCATAGATTCTGATACTACTGTTATGGTATATGTACAAAAAGCAACATAAATGCTAAAGCTATTCAAGAGATACTTTTAATAACATATAGATATGGACACATATATTAATTAAATATATATACTTTAGTTGAAGTGATAAAGGTTTATTTTGGTGTATTTTAGCACCCAGAGCTGCTTTTCAGAAACACACCAGAACTCAGTGTGTGTGGACCTCTGGTTGGTCCTTAATGAAGTGCTACTAAGGAGCATGGGTTCTGCTGATGCTCACGTGATACATGATGTGGGGATGCCCGGTGGAATTTTCACACCATCGCATCGTCTGCAGCTGATGATCGTACTCTCCCCACGCGGACTGGCTCGGCGGGGCCTGTCTGTCTACACTGAGACGTGTGATAATTGCCTTACAATCTGCTGACAGTGGAACACATAGAAAACAGCTTGGAAAAGGGGATCCAGCCCCTCGCCAGAACGGAGACGACCTCACCTCTTCTGCCAGCCGACATTTAACCCTTTCTGTGCGGGTACACACATCACATCCTCCCTCGCTAAGCTCGCTCTATGCATATTCAGACTTTCACTAACCTTATTCACTAATTTTGCTTAAAATGAACACGGCACTATCCCAGGATGCACCGGGTACGAGGGTGGATGCAGGCTGCATGAGATGCCTGGAAGCTATCCCAGGGTGCACCGGGTACGAGGGCGGATGCAGCCTGCATGAGATGCCTGGAAGCTATCCCAGGGTGCACCGGGTACGAGGGCGGATGCAGCCTGCATGAGATGCCTGGAAGCTATCCCAGGGTGCACCGGGTACGAGGGCGGATGCAGCCTGCATGAGATGGTTGCCCTTCGCCAGGCACACATTCATGAACACAACATGTCATTTAGACACCAGCTCACCCACCCCACCTGTTGTGAGACTATGGGAAACCAGATGCACCCAGGGGTAACTCAACAAGAACATCGCACACAGACACGGAATGGTGATTAATGGTGATTAAGTCCTCAGAGCCAAAAGTCTGAGTTGATAGTGCAACTGAACGGAGCCACTGCTTTCTGAGCTAGTAAACAGAGAATAAGCACTTGTGAAAACACTGCACAGCTTTAGTGATTCGTCAGTTGGAGGGAGATCACAGCACTGTATGTAGCTGCTTTTGTTATTTCTGTATTATTATTATTTTGTGCTGTACTATAATGTTTCCCACTTACCTACAAATTTAACTTAAAAACAGACTTAAGGAACGGATATGCTGGGGGCTGCCTGTAACCCTAATGCTGTACACGGGTGTAGGTCCTCAACTGCCCCCCCCAGCTGCTTCAGAGAACAGCAGATGCTCATCTTATTTTCTTTCCGAACTGAACCGCAGAACATCCCACACAGAGCCCAGACACATTCTTGGTTTTACGTCAGATAACAAACTTAAGTTCCGAATCGCTATTTTGGCATCGTCGTCGTGCTGTAATATATTTTTTTTCCAGCTGTGCTGATATTTCCCCAAGCGTGGAATTTAAGTCTTAAATTTCTGTGAATTGCAAAAATATTGCTACTTAGAAGGAAAACTCTTTTAAGTTGGTTTACATTAGGATGGGGCTGAGTTTTAATTATCTTGAAGATTTATACTTTAAGAGCAGTTTAGGTATGCTCAACATTCCTGACCACACTGCCTGGGAAGTCTGGAACATTCTGTCAGAGTGCCTCAGGTAACCGTGGTTATCCACAGTATCTGCAGGATGCTAATGTTGACATTAGTTTTTTTTTTAGTTTCGGTTGCTGTTGTTTTTAAAATATAGTGACCTCTTTTGGAAGCAGGCAGACTCACGTTCATGTGGACAGAAGCCGTACTTCCCATCTTTCTCGAAGTCGTAGGTTGTGGAGCACCAGAGGAATCCGTCGTCACGCCCCTGTGAGGTACAGCTTGTGTGCTCCTTACCCATGAAGAGGAACGGGAACTTACAGAACTCGCCCTCCGCGTTCCCAAACTTAACCTTCACCACTAGGAAAGGAGGATGAGAGACGGACAGAGAGACAGAAAACACCAGAGAGGATGAAAAACAGAGAAAGACAGCGTGTACATTAAAGATCTTCCTCTTTCCGATTCCATAGTAAATTATCTGCTAAATTAAAAAGCAGCGGCACGTCGTATCACATATTCAGGTCGTATCCCTGTGTGGAACGTCCTCATTCCAGGTAAGGTTATCAACAACCACTTATTCCTTATCCATATTAGACAGGCGTATGGCTTAAGTTATTGTATTGCATGTCACTGTGAGCTAAGCGTCTATGCCTGTGATCAGAAGGTCATCGGTTCAAGCCCAGCACAGGTGCAGGCCCTTGAGTAAGGCCCTTAACTCCCAGCTCTCTGGGCACTGCTATGGTTGGCTGCCCTTCAAGGCCACATACAGAGAGCAATCTGATGGAGACGTAAAGACAATTTCCCCACGGGGATCAATGAGGTGTCTATTATTATTATAAACGATTTTGTACTCACCCTGTCCCTCTCCAAGGGTCCACTGCTCATCTTCGTCGAAATGGGAGTCGCCTCCAATCCCCTGGCCTGGAGCAAAGGCGTGTGCCAGGAGACCATCCTTCCCATCGAAGGGGTACCCATCGCCGTGCTCTGAGACACGGCAATGCAGCAGTCAGCTCTGCTGCAAACATGTGAGATCCGAAACCCGCCCTAGATGGGATTATCCTGGACCATCATTGGCTGCCTGTCCATCCTGGCCTCAAAATCTAACCCTCTGATACTGGTGACAACAGCACTGTGATGGAACGGGCTGTTTTTCGGAGGGAAAAATAACTGCTGCGTTTTTTTTAAAAGATACAGATCCCACAACCATGTCCTGAATAAGCTTTTTGAAGATGACCACGTATACAAATATACACAAATTATATTCTAGAAACCCACAACCGTGACCAGGATATGCAGCTGAAAGATGGATGGATGGATGGATGGATATATTCTAGATACTGTAAGTGATTTTCAACCACTGTGTCGCGGCACACTGAGATTGCAAGGTACACAATGGGAAATTATCCAATTTCACTTAATTGGTCTAAAAAACTTTTAAAAATTTTATTTGCAAATAATATGCCATTGTGGAGTGTCTGTGTAATACTGATATATTCTAAACAAACAAAGCCATTTCAACATTACTCCCATTTTCCACAACATATCTGTGTGAGCTGAGCTTTTCAAGCCTGACTCATAGAAAACTAAAAACAGAGACTGAGAGCTGCTGTGGAAGAGCTTTGTGTGTCTGTCTTCAGTTCCTGCCAGAATATCAGCTTTGTGTTCATCCAAACAGGCTCAGGTGTCACACTGAGTGAGTATAAATAAATTGAGAGACTATTTTGTCATTACTAGGCTACATAGTGTCATTTTGTAACATATTTGGTTGGTATTGTTTTTTCAATGTAAAAAATGCCCCGTGGCTCAAAAGAGGTTGAAATACACTGTTCTAGATAGTATCCATATCTTCACATCTCATTTTCATATATGCTTCTTCCAGTCCTTATTACCAAACTGCTAATCTCATTATAATTACGTGGCACCATGTGAAGCGGTAACTGCGGATGGCGATGTCCTACCATTGCGTCCAAAATTGATCATGATGTCGGCCTCTCCGTCCATGATGCGGGTGAACGTAAGGGGCGTGAAGTCACTCCAGACTTTGAAGGCCCGGAAGAATGCATCATCTGTGACCTCCTCGTCCAGATCAGTCGTGTGCCCTAGTATCCTGTCGGGGAGAACAGGCCACGGTTCAGCAGGCAGGACTTTGGGAAACATGGAAAGCTGCCTTTTCAGTCAGAAACCTTAAGTGCTGTACGTCTAACATTCGTGTCAAGATCAACATACAAATTAGGCACATTACTCTGGTACAACAGAGCCGACCTCCTCGGTGCTGATCAAAGTTGATATTTCTCTTTCTGGTTTTGGCGTTTCTTTCCTGCATTCAGTATTTTCTGTAACGCTCTACATTACCTGCACCTTTATAATGCATTCATATAACATTCATAAGCATGCCACAAGCATATCTTAACATCGTAACACACCTTAACAGTTGGAATATAAATTCATAATAATTATAAACATTATATAATAATAACAAAAACGTTATAATCACATAATGTTTATTATTAATGTACATTAAAACTATTAAGGAATACTTAAATGTTGCTTCTGAATGTTCTATGAATGCATTATGAAGGTGCACTGAATGTTTAATGAACACATCATAAAGGCATTAAGAAGGTGCAGTTAATGTAAAGTGTCACCAAATTTACTGCACTTCGCAGACAACTTACTCTACAAAAAGAGCAAGTTGAGGGAGGTGTAAAGACAATTATTATTATTATTATAAAAACATTTTGATTATATGTACATACACAATCATGCACTTATGACCTGTATACAGTGATATAAACAGTATGTTTCTGGGATCTCGACTATGTTAGCTCATTTCTGGTTTTTGGCCTTATCTGTTTTTAAGCTCTGCCGTTGCCACCTACAACATACTTCTCCAGACCGCTCTTTACTCTGCATGGCTCAATTCGCTAACTGACTGCGCGTGGCAAACCATCAGGACTCGCTGGATGCCTCCCAGTCTACAGAGGACGGGCCTTTCGATCCCACGAGACTGAAAAAAGCGGCGATACAGGCAAAGAACAGACGGCCTGGACCCAGAAGGAGCCAGTTTCGTCTTTAAGAGAAGAGCAGATCAGCGAACGAGGAGCCTGCGAAACACATTCCACTTGGAAAGGGATGAAGTGTGGGCGCCAGGCAGCAGAGGGAGGTCTTGTTGGGCCGTGGACCAGTCTGGGAAACTGTTCAGGAAATGGTTTCTGTGGGAATGCTGTGGGAATGAATGCGTCCCCACCCTGCCCTCACCAGACCTCTGATTCCTCTCTCTCATGTACTTCTAAGTACAATGTGTGTGGATCAATGGGCCTGGATCAAGGGGCCTGGCAAGGTGGAGTTCTGGGGAGCGAAACCCCACATTCTGAAAGCTTAAAATCATTAGCACCCATTGCAGTGCTCTTGCATAAAACCCTCCACAACCAGCAAGACCACTCTGCCCTACACTCATCACCAGTGGTGAAACAATCGTACACAGTGGCCTGAGACAAAAACGGGTCCCCTTCCAAATTCACGCCTAGGTCCTGTCCCCCCTTCCAAATTCACGCCTAGGTCCTGTCCCCCCTTCCAAATTCACGCCTAGGGCCTGTCCCCCCTTCCAAATTCACGCCTAGGCCCTGTCCCGCCTTCCAAATTCACGCCTAGGGCCTGTCCCCCCTTCCAAATTCATGCCTAGGGCCTGTCCCCCCTTCCAAATTCATGCCTAGGGCTCTGCCTGCGCCAGTTGCAGCAGTTGCTAGTGATGAAATTTAAGTATCCTCCAAATATCATACCCATCATGCACTGCAATAATTAACAAATTCCACAAACACACGTCAACACCATAGTTTAACTACAAAACATTACAAACTGTTACATTTCAAAATTGTTTTAAATATTGTACCACATATTTTTTGTGTTATAACTTGTACCATAATGAGACTGTATACATAAAAATAAACAATTTAAAATTAGCATGTCACAAGACCATATAATTTCCATAAGATTAGTGCCGTCATTCTCATGAATGTTTCATATACAGTCAGGAGGTCTGTACCCTGAGGCTATCCTGGCTGCTCCGTCTACCCGTC
>JAODUD010000008.1:11297278-11308176 GCA_026784285.1 Stomatorhinus walkeri
TATATATAAATTTGCCTCCCCCCCCAGTAAAGACTCAGCCCCCCCCCCCTTCCATTCATCTCTAACTATGCCCCTGTCCTGAACCACCCCAGAAGGGCCGTACAGATCCTAATATCACTCTAAAGTCGTACAAAAACTTGCTGTATGGCCAGAAAAGCATTTACATGCTGTGTTTACACATTGTCACAATGCTGTTCTGTAATGTAGGATGTATGTAACAGTCACCCCACTGTAATGTTGACTAGACCATGTCAAACCACTCTAACTGGGGGGCGGGGGGGTTCAAGCCTGTAATGTTACCAAGTGGCTGTGTACTGCTGTGAAGTTTTAAATTTGTAATGAAGTGATTGTGACTATTAATGCATGATAAGGATCTTTGCGACTTTTTTATTCTGATACTGTTTATCATTTTATTAACTTTATTTACCGTAACCCAAAAGTGCCTGCAAAATGGATAAATGTAAATTTCATGTAAATGTCATGGAAATGTAGTATAAACGTAAATGCCTCTGTGTGGTTACAGCTGATGACTCAAATAAACCCAATGAACTGAGCTCCGTCCCCCAGAGCAGATGGGAATACTGGGGTTATTGTGGAGCTTAAGCAGATGCTTTGGTCCCGTGGTGGCGAGAGTGGCTGAGCGTGTCCTTGTCAGAGTCGTACAATGGGCTGGCTTCCTTAGTTTGAATTTTGAATATTTTGGCCATGTGCAGTTGCCACGGTGATTTGTTTATAAACCTGATGTGCCCGTTACTGCTTCCAGAATTGGGATATTTTCAACTCAGATCCATGAGCCAAAAGTTAAAAAAAAAAAAAAAGGAAAAAAAAATGTGCTGATTTTTCTCTTAGGGAAAAAAGAAAATCACCAGCCCATAAAGATGAATGCAAAATAGGGGACGAACACTAACCTCTGCACCTTCCCCTATCGGTTACCGGACATGCGCTGGACCGTGCATGGAGCTTCCTTGATGTTTAGATGCTGCAGGGTTTCTGCAGGTGCATTCAGTCTTGGAGATGTGCAGATACCACTGGCCTGTGAAATGCATCTGGGACGACAGCTGAGTGACGTGGGAGACACCCGCCTTCCCCGAAAAAAGTCATTTACAGAATATAATCACTGGCAAAAATGTATTAGGAATCTCTGTCCTTATTTCTGAAATTGAACATAAACCTAATTACTTTCACGTTCCATTGAGGGTATACCCCAGCCTTGTGCCCCACTCAGTTTGGGGTAGCCCCCCCTACGATCCTGGCCAGGACGAGCGGTTGAAGGGGCGTGGATGGGAAAAGCTACCAAATCACAAATAATTAGTTTAAATAATAATTAGACCGCATGAGTAGCTGTGTTTCGTCTTCCTCCACACCGCAGAGCATCAAGATGAAGATCCTCTTCAGATAAATGTTCTTCGGAGGGGATTTACAGCCTTAAACACTGTATGCCTGACCTTCCCATCAGATCAAAAAACAATCAATCCTGCCAATGCCCTTCCCTGTCAGGTGGGGGAGCCGTTGAGTGTGTTCAGCCCCACACTGCGCCTCCAGGCAGAAGAGAGATGCAGTTTCCATATGATCGTGCCCTAAATGGGGGGGGGGGGGGTTGTATGAAAAGGACCCCAGCACCTCTGGGACATCCATCTCCACACCGTAAAGAGTCGTACTTTGTGATTACAGCCCCCCCCCCACCACACACTAGCACTTAGCACTACCACTATAAATGCACACATTAGGTGTGTAATTACTTAATTTTCAAGGCACATTTGCTGCACCCAGGTACCTTTAACAAAGGAAAATGAGGCACTAAAACCATGAACCCCCACACCGTCGTCAGCTTTCAGCAGTGCGTCAGCGTGACACGAGCAGGTCTGTAGAGACGGACAGACAGATGTCCCTCAGAAATAGGAGCTGTCCGGTGAGCAGGGTTGCGTGCCAAAGAAAAGCTTTTGGCTGGTTTCATGAACACAGACTCCTTCTGTTTGACTTTGGACAATAATTATGTCTGATCCAGAGCCAATTTATAAACAAGCAAATATTAATCAACAGAAGCCTCCATTTTGGTCTTTATCCTTATTCCCTGCAATAAACACAGACGTTCTGTTCAGGAAAAAAAACATGTTGCAGATGGTTTAGCCAGTGTTCAGTAAGTAATCATTTTTTGTGTAATACTGTGGATGGCGGATTAAGGACATCACCCCCACCCATATAAAACCTACAGGACACAGACTGGGTCAGAATGACTACTATCTGACATATTTGTGCAATATTGAACAATCCGGAGAATATTTGAGCAATAAACTGCTTTAATGTCTAAGTTGCGCTTTAACAGTGATTGATTTACAAAGTAAACAAGATTTTATGTTATTCACACCTTCATTTCACTAGACTAACAAAAAATATTATGTGTAAATGATCTTCATGTTGGTGTACAGTAAAACTTGATATCATGTCTGTCAAAATATGTTAACTAAGCTGCTTCAAAACCTCTACTAAATTCACCTCAGTATTTGCGCAAACTGTCCAATACACTCAAGAATTTCTCATACACTGGCTAATCAATATGTCATTGAACTAAGTCAATTAATTGAGCTGGCTATGAAATTATCACTTGCTATACCCAGATAAAAGCCTTAAACATCGCATGGCTAATACTTTGCACAGTGCCATACACTATTGGCCAAGATTGTGGAAACACTTCCAGTTTTAAAGATTGAGGAACTTTATTCCAGCTTCTCCAGTTACTTATTTAATTGTCTAGTGTATGATATTTTTAACATTCTTCGATTGTTTATATACATTACTGCCAATATTGTGTAGTAATTTTTAAAGAGTAATGGCAAAAATGCTAGGCATGTCCAAAATTTTGGCCACTAGTATAATGAACTAGTTTCATTATTGCACTCCCTGACCGCTGTATACGTGTGCGTAATGAACACGTATCAGCTATACTTTAGGTGTACTTCTGTGTGTGCGGCCCCCTCTGGATGGACAGGATAAGCTGTGTGTGGGTGTCTCTGCTCTCCGTGTCCCTGTGAATGAGCCCAGCCCGGCCAGGGCTGAGGCGCACATCGCTTACATTGTCGCTCAAATCGGATACGCCTTTCTCCTGTCTGCCATGATTTCAAGGTCCGATGGCAGTTTCCCGGAGGAGGCTTCTGAGCACGCGTCTGTCTTTGGGGTGATACAGTGCAGTTTCCGCTTCTTGGGTGTAAATGATTCGATTGTACTTCTGTGGCAAATCACTTCAATGTTCTAATAGCTTTAGATTTGGAATTATTATATTGCTACAGTTCATTTGGGGGAAAAAGGGGGACAGCTCTTCGGAATTTTCTGGAAGGCTGTCCCTCTACCGGTATAAGAATCGAGGCACCTACTGGAAAGCTGAGATATGTGATGTGTTTCATGCATGAATGGTTCTGCTGCATTTACAGGAATAGGATCCATTCCCAGCTTATCATTTCTTTCTCACCTCTCCTTGCCCTGGTTAAAACATGGTCACATTGCCATGTCACACTCTGCTTAATTCTGTAAATACCCCCTTTAACGTGTAATTCTAGCCAGCCTCTTCAAGCCCCCCCCAAGAAATGATTTCCTAGTTGTGGGTTTGCTCTTCCATCTTGGCCATGCTAACACTTCAGCCCATGCCTTCTTTTCCTTCTCAATCTCCGCTAATCCTCACGTAGCGCCTCCATCCTTCCATAAAGAAAACCTGCCCGTATTCCCCAGGATGGCATATTAAAATTGTCATTGGCTGTGTTGCCCCAACCTGATTGGCTATTGTGTGTGGGCGTGTCTTGTGCAGTTTTCCCCATATGGAGGCTCAGATAAGGTGTCACGGGGCGTGGCTGGGTGCGGCATGTGGGTGGCATATACCAAGACATACAACATCTACCTGTTTGTCTAGGAGACCTTGCCCTCGGTTGCAAAACTTGACACTCAATACAGTCTTATACTCTTTGATAAAAACACTGAGCTGTATTATGTAAAGTGTCTATATCCATGTAAAATGCCAAACACAGACACTTAAATAAGGAAAATCACTCACAAGCTTCCTTCTCCAAAACATAAAGTACACACACCTCTAAAATATACATGTGGCAGCTTAATCATGACTTTTAATATTGGAAATAAATCTTTTCTACAGTGTACTTCCAGCCTCAATTCCTGCCAAATTATTTTAATATTCAATAACGCCTCTGACCCAAAGTTGACCCATAATCTTTCAGACACTTATGAAAAGACCATTATGCTGTCTGACTTAAATGATGGGAAATATAAATAGAAATTAATATTTCTTATTACTGCTTCCTGGATGTATTGTAATAATAAAACACCAGGGCAGTTATTTTGAAATGAGATAATTAAGAAGTATTGGAACAAATGCAGCCGCGTTGAACCCGGCACACCGCCATATCATTTGCATGCCTTTATTTAATGAACCGCCGGGGAGGGGGGTAGGCTTCGAATGAAACTCCCAACACTACAACTTTGGCAAACATGTAAAATGACGCACTCTCTTGATTGTAAGAAGCTTTCTTTTGGCTTCCTGTTGAGTGACCTACAGCAGACAGACAGAGTCCACGACGGACTCCGACAGCCCGGCCACAGCTAGTTCTCCTATTAGGAGAACAAAAAAATGGAAAATGGAAGGAAGAATGGCATCTTGAGTGGAGTGCAGATCTTTTCTCTGGTCTTAATTAGAAATGCTATCCATCACCGACTGAAGTTCCTATTCATTCCAGTGACAGGGGACATTACAAATGAATGCGATTATAAATGAAGTGTCAGGCAGGGGCTGGAGATTGATGCTCTTGTCATGGCATGAGTGTAATAAGTACAGTTAGCACTGTCAACGGTCAATATCTTCTCAGAACATGTGTAGGCCTCGGGACCCGTGCATAGGAATACCCCTCTGCTGCGGTGCCTTTCCAGCCAGAAGACGAACGAGTAAACAAAACACTGGATCTAAAACAAACAAAAGTTTGCTCCGTATTGACAGCTTGTAGTCCCCTTTTAATTTATGGGCAAAGGTTCCCTTCGGCACATTTTGCATGATAGTGTACAATATTATCTGCGTGACTGTGAAAGCTTGTAAGACTTGTTAGCAAAGTGCATTTATCTTGCAGGCATTTCTTCCACTTTCGATTTCAATTATTTTTTAACACTGGCAAAAGCTTTGGACTGTAGTGTTGAATTTGATGCATGGGTTGGTTAACTAATAGGCACATTTAAGTGGTAAGTTACAGGCAGAAGCCAACAATACAAAGGTTTATATCGAGCTGGAAAATACTTTTCAAGTCCTTAACCCTCAAGCTTTATGAGCTTAATAATGTGGTCTTTACGAGCATTTCCCATTTTAAAACAGGCCTCATATGAAAATGCATAAAGACTACAATTTGAATATTAAATTAGTTCTCCCTTATTCATCCAATAGCCCCTTTCTGTGTTGATTTGATTTAATGAAAGATGTAATTGGTTTTTCGGTTATGGCAGTGCTCTAACTTAGGGGGTTGAACAATGACTTTTCCGGAGGACTGTTAGCCTATGCTATGACATTCACTGCAGGCATTCAGATTTCCTTTTATTGTTTTTCTGTCTTCTTTGTTTTTCATTAATAGCTGACTTTTCAAGCTCAGCATGTAACAAAAAATGGATTTTGCTGCAGTCCTGAATAAAGACGTACAGGACTGCACAGTGACAAAGTAAGACTGCAGAAGTATTAAAAAATGTGCTGAATGAAAGAGGAAAAAAACACAAGAATTCATACTTTGGCCAACTGAAAAATCTGAATATTTAATTAACTATGATAACAAAACAGCTAGTTTCAGAATGCTTCACATTTTAACTTTCATTTGGAAATATATCATCCAGGCTGTCTTTTTGTGAATAGCTATTGCAATTAAGATTGTTTGTGATCCATTGCAAAAATTCCCAGGGAATATAGTACCATTTTAAGTTAGCATCTAATGGGTTTTTAGAACTGATGGGCCTTCTTGACGCACAAGAACCACGGGTTCAGCTACACTAGGTATAATTACACATAGAGAACAAGCCAATATGTCTACTTGAGATAACTCAGACAAGTTTGGGTGGTCATTTGGGTTCAAAACCAAGTTTAAATTGGATTCAAAAACAATTAATTCTGCTCAAGATCCATGCAATTATAAATGTATTCCTAATTGCTAGTGTCGTTGGTTTGATAAATGAGTAAATTAAAATATAGAATCTTTTCAATGCAGCCTTTTACAAGGTTGTTGTTAACAGATATCTTCTTACTTGGCAATTATGAAAACAAAAATTAGAAAATCTTCTCATTCGAACTTGGTAGGAGCCAAGCAGGTATAACTGGAAATGGACAAAACTTATTTCACTAAATGAAACTGGCCTGCTCTGAGTGACTGGTGAATAATCCGCACAGCAAGAAAAAAAAGTAACTCTATGGGCGCATGATCATTTTGAATAGACGTCTGACCGCAATGTCATTTGAAATGCGTGGATTCTTTGATGAATATGCATACACAAATGGCGACAGGCCGGTCGCATCCAAATATTTCCATAGTAAAAATAACAGGAAATGCTGCTGTGATCCTCTGACAGCTCATTCGCCAAACAAACCAAGGAACCACATTCTCTTGTATTTTTTTTTTTTTTTACTTATTCCAAGAAGCAGCAGCTAATGGTAATCCTATTCATGCAGCCATTAAAATTCATCTTTCACAGCGGAGCTCCGATAAAGGAAATGAATATTAGAATAACATCCTGCTCAAAGTGCCTCTTTCAGAGCTGTAGAAGACAAGCGTTTGGCCCGTGGTGTTTGTGTGCTACACAGAGATCCATTTCGTCAGAGGTGCTGAAATTTGTTCGAGGACGGATGGATCATGTTTTTGTTAGATTATCTGTACCCACACAACCCAGGATCTAAAATTGGAATATACATAAATCAATTAATCTATCAGTCAACCAATAATCAAATTTCCCCAAGGGATCAATATGTTCATCATATTGCATTTATATATCTATCTATGAAGCCAAGGGTTTCAGACTCGTATAGTCTCATAGAGTTAATAGTCTCTGTTTACAGCGGCACAAAAGTAACATTGCTTTATGGAAACCTGCCGTTTTGGATTCTTCCACATGTTTTGCATATGAATGATTTAAACGAATAACATTTTACTCAGGTGTATATCCCTCAATGGTCTGCGTTTTAACATGTTAGAGTTTTTGAGGTAATCAGTTTTTCTTTCCAGAGGAGCCAAATTGTGAAGACATCTGTTATGTTATTAATTTCACATAAATCATAAGCTCCTTGAGGCCTGAAATGAGGCTTCATTCAAGCCGAATTAATGAAACATGATTGTAAGTCCCTCACACGGAAGGGCTGTCATACAATATTGAGTCGCTCATAATCACTGTGTAATCTTGGCGTCTGCCACAGGAGAGTGAGTTTAAATCCTGCCATAAAACAATATCTTGAAAAGATCAGAATCTTCTGTGTACCCTTCAGGATTAAAGGGCGATAAATCTTCTTTGAAATGAATCATCGGTTTTCCGTGAAAGATACAAAATTGCTGTGAAATGCAGTTTTCTTTTTTAATTGTTCACATCGCAGTTCTAGGTGTTTGTTTGAGGAGAGGGTCTGTCTGCAGGGTAATTTTAGTGCAGCCACCCCACCCCACTGCTGTCTGTCTAACCCCCCTGTACCCCCCGCCAGCGAGACGGGATGACTGCGCAACGCCGCGCTCCATCGATGGTTGTTTTAGCCCCGCTGCTGGTGCTTGCGGGCCTGGCGCTGCACCAGGAGAAGCCGCCGCCAGGTGACATCTTGTCAGCTGTGCGCTGACATCAAGGGAGGTGTGCGCGACGGAGGGGAAAACGATAAAGCACAACTGAGTCTCAGGTGTGTTAATCCTCCGTGATCCCACCTCCCCAGCTCGAGCAAGACAGCGCTGATATGAAAGTGCAATTTAAAAAAAAAACTTGCTCTCGGTGAGCAGACGTTTCTGGGGGGCCCGATTTAAAGATGCGCACGCCCAGCGTGGACGGCACTCGCTGTTTCTTTAACTGCATTTTTACTGTTCGAGAGCTTTTCCGTTACACTGCGCTTGGCCGTTGTTAATATCCGCCACCGCGTCCTCGCCGGTGAAGGGGACATCTGGCCCCTCCGCTTCTGCTAGCCTAATTATTTTTATGCAAAGCGGGCACGGCGAAACGCCGCCACGAGCCGCACGCCCGCGAACGGGCAAACTCTGCCTCCATTGTTCTCGCCGCTCGCGCTCCTTAATTAAGATGCGCGAGGCGCCGCGCTCCTTTGTCTCCGGGGCGGCAGCGCGCGGCGGCGGAGGCGCGTCCTCCCGAGGTTCGGCGCGCGTCGCTCACACACTGACAGACAGAAATAGGTTGGCTCGCATTGAGGAGTAGCCCCTCTTAAAACAAGCAAGCAAACAAACAAGTGTGCGCGCAGAACGGGCGGTGTCACATCCGCGGCGGCTCCTAATTTCAGACCCGAGAGGTTAATTGCCTCCCGTCGCTTCAAAGGCGAGTTTTGATGTGCGTTTTTGAGCGCTGTCTTTAGCCTAGCCGGAGAGGGGAGAGGAGAGACGAGGGGGGCACTTGAGAATTCACTGGCGGTATAACAGCATAGACGTCTCCTCAGGTAATCCTGCCTCTCAAAGGCATTATTGAATTTTCTCTGTTTTTCTTTCTCTCTTTGTCAAAGAAGGGAGGGGGGGAAGGAGTTTGACTTCTTAAGGGTCTGCAGTGCCTGCTTGATTCCCATTCACCTCTGCAGATCCGTGTCAAAATAAACCCAGACCTTTTTAAGGCGTCGTGCTTTGAAGTGGTGGAGAGCCTCAAATCCGAGCTCCTCGCCGCATCGGACGGCCTGAAAAATTAGCAGCCGCGCGGCGCCCGCCTTTGATGTCTGCCTTTCTCCCTGCCCGTTTTAAAAGAGAAATCACAAGAAATGCACCCTGACTCCAAGATTAAGATAATGATTTTGCTGGATGGCGGCACAGATGCGTGGAGATTTCTACAAATCTGTGTGGTTTTGACGGTGGGCAGATGAAAGGGCTGCGGCTCGCGACGGCGCGTGCATCTGTCGCATTAAAAACGTCGCGGTTTGGGCCGTCGATGGGTTTGGAGGTGGCTGTCTTCCTCACTAATGGCAAAGTGCTGTTGCCTTTGTGGCACTTGCTCGATTCCCGTCCGGTTCAGTGACCGGGACAAGATGCCGGGCATCGGCGGAGACGGCTCCAGGGAGCGCGCCGCGCGTGCACGTTAGGGCCCCTCGCTGCTCCCATCTAACAGAGGAATCCTCCTATCAAGTACTATGAGGCATTTTATTTTTTTTGTTTTTTACCAGCTCACTGCCATGAAGCCTATTATACAGAAAATCCTCCACGTACGAACGAAGATGGGAACGGCCATGTCCATTAAATTAAATATAAAAAATAAATTGCAAAATTAAAAACTGCCAGAATTTGATTTCGTGGCAGTGCTTGAGTCTTCATTTTTATTCTTCATACAGTAACATAAACTCGCTCACTAGCAGTGAGATCTGTTGAATGAAAACTACGAAAAAATGAACTGTCAGTTGTTGGCTGTTAAAATGCACTTAATCAATAACAAAACCACAAAAATTAACATTTAAAAGCATTTTCTTGTGTACAAATAGCTATACATGTACAAGCTTTCGGTAGGTGTGGAGTGTTGGGTTTTAGCGTCATCAGCTGAACACCTAGGCTAACTTAGACTTGTGAACTTTTGGACATGCAAACCCACTCTTGGATTCGGAACTGGTTCATATCTTGCAGACTAATTAAAAATATGAGTTAAATACAATGATTTGTGATAAAGAACTCGCACTTCAGTGTTCCATCTGTTCAAGCTACCCTACTATACATATTATTATTGTATTATTATTATCGTGTACTGTATTGTCTTAAAGATAGACTTAGGGAACGGATCTCTCTGAGAAAGGAGGCCCAAGTTGTTGAAGACATTTGCTCACTGCACCCCCGCTGTCTCTAGGAGTATTTCATACGGAAAGTTGGACACGCTTCTTGGAATGGCTGATCACCTCACACACGCCCCCTATCCCGTTCCGGCTCCCTCACATGACAGTTCCATACATCCTGATTTTTTTTTTTTGGCTAGCTATGCTGTAGCTTAAGCGGGGGTCACCAAAGATTTTTTTTTGGCATGTTCAATTCAGAATGAGGTATTTTTACATTTTATTGGCATTAAAAATCCTTTATCACAATGTATCTTGCCTTTCAGTATGTGGAACAGGCCAAAACTATGTTGATTTCCAGGGAATATCTGCAATGCGCACTGACCCCATTATTACTGACTGCAGACTGTCTCTGATATATTTACAGTAGTTGTTAATTTTGCTTGAAACGGGTTGTCACATCAATGGTATTACTTTAGTTTCTGATCTGTCTGTTTGAAACTCGAACCCAGTTTGAGAAGACGTGTCCCTGAAGGGGTGAAGGAAATGTTCGAAAAAAGAACAAACATTGTTGACGCAGCTTTTCAACAGTTCCATTTCCAGGTGAACTTCTCTAGTTAACGTCGTCTTGTCCTCCTTCGCCCATAGGTGAGTATTGGGGGGGGGGGGTGCACCCCACACCCTTCTGTACCGACATCTGAACCATAACCATGGAAGCCGGCTGGGGAGGGATCAGGTTTCACCTGGTAGCGCCGGGGAGTGCTGATCTGTGGTAACTCCACCGCGTTGAGCCACCAGGCTGCAGGCTTAGATCTTATCAGTCACAGAAAGAGGCCGTTTGAGGGCCCGTGGGTGGATCCAGTTCACGTGTCAGGAGATACAGAAGAAAGATTAATGGCGTAGCTGGAACAGGCCCTCTCCAATCGCTTTGCCCGTACGCTAGGGGGTGGGG
>JAODUD010000008.1:11316039-11340302 GCA_026784285.1 Stomatorhinus walkeri
CCCCCCCCCTTTTCCCCAGACTCCCCCAGTCACCACTCTCTCACTTATATATGAATGTTAACACTATCACAGACGCGCCTTATCCACGCCTCTCCAGGTGCCATGATTCTAGGCCGGCTAAATGCCAGCCCACCGTTCAGTGCTGCGGTGCGAGTCGGCATTTCCCAGGTTTCTGGTCCTCATGTCTGCATCCATCATGGCTGCTTTTGGGTCTTCATTCTGCTCCACCTCGGGCTTAAAGTGCTTTTCCTGAAACTCATGCCAAGTCCTAAAGAGCATTCTCAAGCAGAAGTATTAAGGACAAGCTTCCATCACTGTGCTACCTAAAGATTATGCTAAATTTGCATGTTGATATTTACCATGGGATGCCTAAACATTAGACTACAGATTGACACAGGGTTATCAGTGTTGCGTTTGTCTGTTGCATACCACTTAGCCTTTTGGTGTTGGTATTCATGCCCTACAGAATGTGCCCTAAAGTCTGAGAAGAGAACCTGTTGGACCGTCGCATAGCCGGATCTTGGACCATGCAAGTTAATTTGGGGACTTTGTGTCAGCAGACTGTAGAAGTGGAAGACCACTAAAGATCTGATGGTCTTACAGACAAAGAAAAGGCAACAACTGTTTTCCAATACTGTGACCTTTAGAAGGTGCCAAGATTTCTTAACCAGTCTATGATGGTATTCCCATTTTTCATAATATACAACTCCTACAGATTTGTATACAGTTTAGAACATGACTTTACCTCCATGGCCTCATCGCACCTAAAATAAGATATCTGCAGGAACCATAAACACATCCTGTCATCCTCATGCCGGAACCGTGTTGCGTTTCAATTCTTGGAATTACAGGGATCAGAGTTCTTTCCTGTATATATGTCCCCGGACGTTGGTGACCAAAACAGTAATTAGCGCTTGAGCTGGGAGTGGTCTGTAGCTTGTCTCTTTGTCTTTCTTCCTTTAAGACGTTTAGGATTTGCTCTGTGCCCGCTCAGTGCACAGCAGCTGTTGTGCTTCTGTCTTTTCTCCCCTACACCCATGGCCTCTTCAGGTATGTGTGACACCCTTTTACTTAACAGCCTCTGATTTTGATACTGATTATTCCCATTGCCTGCATGGGACCACATCATACACATCACCCCTCGCCGGCTGCGGAATGTGCGCTGTGATGCAGTGTGTCCCAATCCTGTCCTCGGGGACCCACAGTCGGTCCACGTTTTTGTTCCGTCCCAGCTCAGGAAAATGTGGACTGTCTGGCAGGGAGCTTGGAGGGAGCAAAAACGTGGACCGACTGTGGGTCCCCGAGGACCGGATTGGGACACACTGGTGTAATTAATGCCCATCTCCGAAGAATGCTGTGTGATTTCATAGGGTCACCGTAGTGCTAGATTTACTGGAAGGCTTCACCCTGCCTCTCCCACATTATTGTCTGCATTGGAGGGCAGAGATGCATAACGATCAACTTGATATGCAAGCTCCGCCCCTTCCAATTTAACACGCCCACACATACCATTTTTATGGTCCTTAAACTGAATTGGATCTGAGATGGGAAAAAAAAAAATCCCTCATTGGATTTTGTTGAAATATTTATAGGTTAGGGCTGACTGGCTAAATTGAATATCGGTGTTGATCTCACTTGCATGTTTAACTTGCGCTTAGGAAAATATGTTTCCTAGGCGATAACCTTTTATGTACTAGGCCGACTTCATTGAAATGCATAGAGATAAAAATGTGTCACACTTCACAGCAGTGCGAGGCTACCGCAGCAGCTCAGTTATTCAAATGGTGATTGACCCCTACTTGTTGACTGCTTCCATTGTGCAGTCAATCATCCCCTGTGCAGCTAAAATATGTAAAAAATACAGTTTTGTCATTTACATCACAAATCATTTGTGAATGTCAAGTACCTCCTGCAAGCTGTTTCTGAAAGAGAGAAAGCCCATAATATACAGCCAATTATTATTTCAGATCTTGTTAATAATTCAAACACTGTTAACGTGTAAATTAGACAGCAAAGCTCTCATTTCAGGGCTCTGATTTTTTATTATTTTTTTTGCATTGATTCCTCCCTTATTCATTTCAGAGTAATTTGATAATGTTTTTAAACATAGCATTTTCCTTTCTCCACCATAAAAGTAGGCAGTACGTTTGTTGGCAAAGGCTACTTTAAGGAATGCATGGTACAGGGAACGGGTGCATTTGAGGAGGTACCAGCCAGCGGGTGGCGCCATGCCATCTTGTTCTAGGACCTAGGAGCTATAGCTGAGAACACAATGAAACACTCTTGCTACTTCTAGTTTAACTAAAAATGAGTATGCGTGCATCAGTCCTTATTCGGAACCTTTATCCTCTACTTGGGTCATGGGGTAAAACATGGGGGTTTTCTACTATTGACTTCTTTATTTTTAATGTGATTTATGAAGATCATCCTGGAGACAGCACAGCTTGCCGATACACAGGTATTTTCATTAGATGTTCACCTGGGGTACTTTATTAAATGAGCCACGCTCGTTCCGGGTGGAACCTACTTTTGTGTCCAGACTGGCTTCAAGGGCAGATCAGTTCAGGAATATGCCCTTCTGCACACCACTGTTGCACTAAGCTGGTATTTTTGCGCTTTGCCCTCCTGTTAGTTTTAATAAGTTATCAGGGTGTATTTTGCCCACTGAAATGCCATTTACTGGATGTCTTTTTGTTCATCACACCATTCTGTGTAAACTCTGCACTGTAGTGCATGAAAATTCCAGGAGGCTGGCTATTTCGGAGGCGGTGGAACCAGAACATCAGGCGCCAGCACTCATACCGCGTTCAGAATCGCTTAGGTCACGCATCTTCACCGCACTAATGCTTCGCCAAACAGAAACTGAACCTTTTGACCCTGTATTCAGTTGCAATCACACGATTCCCTGTTTGGAGGTGCAGTTTGTTTCTGGTAACTAGCAGGTGTGGCTAATACACTGCAAACTGAGTGTGTATTACTGCCCTTTCCTGTACGATTAATGCCTTAAGTGATAACATTAAGCTAACACTGCAGCTGTTATTAGCATGGCGTGAATTGGCGTCAGGCAGTGACAATGAAGGTTATGGTTTATTCTGGGGGTGGCAGGAGAGCACTGCTCATCACAGTGATGCTGCCTTGGCCGTGGCAGTCAGCGAGACATGTCATTAGTGAGGTTTCATTATAAAAATGGCTGCCAAGGAGAATTTCGAAGACTCACACACACACACGTTTGTATTTCCATCTTTGTGGGGACCATCCATTCATTTCTATGAGCATAACCCTAATCCCAACAATGAAGACCTTAACCCCCACCCAGCCCTGACCTTAACTATAAGTAACCAAACAAAATACAAGACTACTGACATTTTAGAATTTTTGATAGCAGTCAGACTTCTATAAAATTTAGTTTACCCTTGTGGGGAATGGAATGAAGTCCCCACAAGGTCAAAATAACTTTTTATTATCATATTGTGAACACACACACACAAATCCAGCTGATTATTAGCTGCTGAGGGGCTGCCAGTTTAATGTGGGAGATTGGGGGGGACACTTTCAACAATGAAGGGTTCATATTTCAAGCTTATAGCTGCTAAAAGGGTGAACTCAGAAAATCAATTTTATGAAAGCCTCCTCTCCCCTAAGGAGAGTTCAGTGCAACTGAGTGATTAAAAAAAAAATACATCCACTCTCCGTCAGCTTGGGATTCATGCTGGGTAAGCGCACCAGTCTGTCTCCAGTCTCCATGTTGTTAGGTCTGGGGTGCTGGGTTCAAGCCCAATACCTGTCTGGTGTTTCCAGCATCAGTTCAGATTTCTGTTTTGGAGATTCCAGTATAGCTGCATGTTTAGACTGTGCGTTTAGAGGTAGTTTACTGGTGTGACCTGCATGTCGACCTAAACTCAGAAGCCTAATTAAGCTAACCACTGGTTTCTGTAAAATGTAGCGCCTGGGCATTCGGTAGATTTGTTGACATACAGTAGTGGCTCCGTCCAGACGTGGAGGAAACCATGGGCGTTGGCGTAAACAAACAGAGCTCATTCTCATACCCAAAATAATTGCAGTGTGAATTGCTTCCATGCCCCCCCATTCACAGCCGACCCATGCATATGGAGAGCAAATGTGGAGGCTTGAAGGAGCCCACTGACAAGCAGGCAGCTGACACGCGAACCTTTCTAACCCCCCCACCCAGCCTGTCAGTGCGAGCCACGTTGGCTCCTGCCCTTGCCAGACGGCAACCCCCCCCCCCCCCCACCTAAAACGAATATTCAGGCCTCGGTCTTTTGATTCTCCTCCCTGCCCTGTCTGTGGACATACTGCTTCTTCATGTTCCAATTTGATTGGCTGCAGAAACTCCTGTTCTGGTGTGCCATTGGCTGCGTGCTGGGGCATGCCCGGCTTGGGTCTTGGTCACAACCCACCTTGAGAATATGCCCGTCAGAGGTTACCCAAAAAAAGAGTACCATGGTACCCTTGCCCTCCTTGAGCCGAGATTCTTTTTTAGATCCCTCCCGTGTGCCTTCACAAATGCTGTCTGGAAATTAACACCGGATTTTACTTCATGTGGTTGACTTTCCCCGTTTCTCCTCACACTTAGCTGGGGGCGATTTACTGTAGCACGGTTGAGGGTTTATATCACACCGAAGAATCCAGCACCATTGACTGACTTTCTCGGGGGCTCAAACCTGTACATTTTCGTTCTTAACCATTCCTTCAGCCGCAGCCCCAAACATAGCCTTTCAGATGCCCAGTGTGCGGGGGTTAGAACTATTTGTTCTTCTCTTCCTGTGACGGGCGGATTGAGTAACTTTACTGCCACAGTGGTAGTACCTATTTACAGTGCCCTGCCCCAATGCCCCATCCATCATCTCCCATACTACAGCACTTTCTGAATAATGACAGCAATGATAATAAAAACTACTGAATAAAAATAACTTCACACCACCTGCGCGACTGAATGGATTTTTCACAAGGTCCTGCTAGCTGGCAGGTCGACCAGCTCCCGCAGTATTTAACAAGGTAAAAGTGCTCCTAAATCTTCTCTGCCTGGGACTTAAATTTTTATTGTACAGGCTTGAAGCAGAGCATTAAAAAAATAAGCTTTCTTTTTATATAGTAAGGATCTCTTCTGTTATATGGCATTCCAGCAGTGGATCGGGCGCACACAGGGTGACTATAAAGATACCAGGATTGTAAAAATTCCTCTGCGGCTGCCAGCATCCTGTCCCTAAGCACACGCATGCCCATGGGGATGTCAGGGTTCCCACTTTGGGTGCCGGTCTGGAAACTATGGCACGCCTATCTTCTGGCTTATCAAAGCGTAGCTGCTGTTCTGAGTAACGTTTCCAGGTCTGTCGCTGCAGCCTGGCAGCGATCCCCTTCCAACGGGGGTGGTGGGCCCTTGAGAAATAAAGTTTGGGTGTTTAGATTTGATTCACGCGTCAGGAGGGCCGTGAGATGCGGCACGTTCACATGGTGTTTCCGCGCGTACGAGCTGCTCAGGACGGAGCGCTCAGATCCCACTGGCAATCGCAGTGCTCAGTTGCAGTGCGGTGCTCGAGACCGTGAGTGTGCCGTTTGATGTTCTGCTGTTTAGCGCCGTTCTTGGGGCTCAATGACGGCACCTCCTATACAGCTCGAACCCGCAGCCTTTTTTGGGAGGCCTGTTTCTTAACCACTAAGACAGAGACAAATATGTCAGTGCACTTAGGGCCATACAGCCATGAGCAGCCATTGCTAACCAGCTCTGTGTGTTAATGCAGCCCCACATGCCCACTTGTGCCTGGGGTGATTTGCTAAGTTCTGGTTCACTGCAGTGAGTAATTTTTTTTCTTGCAGTCTAGTTGGGGGTGGGGGGTGGCCACAATCTCTCCCGCTCGCGGCACCCTTCAACCTGGGCCGTAATTACAACGCTGTCATCTTGCACCGGGCATCTGTCGCGCTGCACGTGGGTGAAACGGTCTCTAGAGGTCACTGCAGTTCCATGGGTGACAGAGGCAGCTGGGGTCCCGCGTCAACACAGCCTCTCAGACAATGGGGGGGCTGGGGGGGGGATCAAATGCCTCTCCGAAAGGTGCTGTCAGGAAGGTTAAAAGAAATAATAACAACAAAAACAAACAATAAAAAAAACATTCACCTGACCTTGTCATTGGGATCCAGGCAAGCCGACCTGACCCAGTACATCCCAATGAACCCGGCGCATGCCTGCGGTCAGCGTGCTTCCAGGAAACGCAGCTGCATGGGCGAGCGGACTTTCAAAGGAGAGCCTTTCCGCTCTTTACACCCAGTGCTCGATGGAGGATATGGTGTGTTTCCCTGTAAAAGGTGTTTATACCTTGATTTTTTAACTTTATTGGAGCAGCCTGCCCTCTTCCAAATGACCTGTTAATTTAGGCTTTAGGTACAAAGCCTGATACACCATGCTGCGGTCTGCACAGCGTGGGCCGGACACATCTGACTGTAACCGGAGACCCGCCGCTTCCCGAACGCCGTTTTTCTGCACATTTTTTTCCCCAAAAGAACAGCGCTTACCCCGAAACCTAACCCTAACCTAACCCTAACCTCCCAACGCCATCAGCTTCCCACTAACCCCACTACATCTGGATATTTTTTAAGGAAACCCTTTTCAAACACATGCAGTCAGAATACAGGCGGGAGCTACCGTTTTGCGTCTGCCTTGTTTGCGTTGTGGTTGCGGTCGGGCCGAGTTTGAACTAAAGCCGGCTGCCCTGTGCCTGCGTCTGCATTCTGCGCCTGCGCAGCCAAGCCCTGCCAAGTTTAAAATTAGTAACAAATTTAATATGTTCCGCGGCACCATCCAAACACCGCAGAAGGGGCCGCGGAGAAACGCGGGCGCCTCGTCACGGGGTCCTGCTGGAGAAACCGCAGCGTGGAGGAGAGGCCAGGGCTGGGGAGGGAAGGCGGAGCCCACGGGGAGGGAAGCACCGGCGGGAAAATCCGCTCGCCTGGCCGCCACCACCAGAAGCAGGTCCACCCCTGGCTGGCGTCTTCACGCTGCCTCTTAAACAGCCGCCGCCTGAGCACTATTAGCGTGACCTGAGAGACAGAAGTGCGCCCTTGTTAATGGTATAATAGTTAGAAATATGATTTATGGCTTTCATTTTGAGGATGGCTATTCCCATAACTCCTAATGCTGGGGAAAATGTGTGTTTGGCATAATGGGTCTCAACCTTAATGCCTTATAGTCTTTTAAAGGATGGAAAAGAACATATTGGTTTCATAAATCTACGTTGCAAACTAGACAGCATGAAACACATTGCGGGATTATAGAACAAGGCAAATTGTGAAACAGTGAACTCAGTGGGACAGATTAGACGTAACTCCCCCCCTGACATTACGCCAGAAATTGATGACGTTTGGTTCTATTTTCGCTCTCTTCGTTTGCCCCCCCCCGGTCGTGCCCTAGAGAGGTCTGTTGCATGTCTTCTTTTTCCTTTTCCCACCAAGGGTCACGCTGTGGATATAGCATAGTTGTGTGTGCGCCTGCATCTGTAAACTGCCTGATACTCTACCTACGGGCTCGGCCTCCATTTTGAGGCACTTTGATCCTCCCCAGTTTAAATTTCAATACCCACCAGTTCAGAATGGGACCATCATTTTAGGCTTTGATACCGTTCAATGCCGTGGCATTCCTTTAGATGTCACTAGTAGGTTAACAATTCAGTTTGTGTGTTATCCTGATGTCCAATACAACACGACTGAGCAGCAAAGTGCAGTTATTCTGTGTCCTGTAGAGGGCGCTAAACTGTGCATTTTGAAGCACTTTGTTGAAACCAACATTTGATAACAATCCTGACCAATTTTAAACAAATGTTTTGCATTTTTAAATGTGGAACCACATCAAGGAATGCAGTAACTTGAAGGGGCATTTATGACTCAGTGAGATGGCGTCTTCCAAGAGCGAATTCCTCAAATGCACGTTGCAGGGGCTGATTAAAACGGCGTCGCGCACCAGGGCGTAAATATGTCTCAGCCCACCTTGGAAAATGGAAAGGCTGAGGTTCCTCGGGTTTCCACATGAAAGCGCTGATTTAAAATGTAAGGGTTACAAGATAAATTAATAATAGCTGGAACAAGCTGGGCAATAAAAACCCACGACGATGAGCAGGCAGTTGGAGTCGGCTTGGAGATTTACCGTTTGTTCTCTTGAGGAAACCCACCCGGAAATAATGGAATCTTTATGACGCACGCGGTGTTTAAGGCTGTACTCGGATAATGTGTGGTCTGCCCCCCCTTGCGTGGTTTCTTTCTATTCTTTTATTTACCTCTCGCCCCCAGAACGTGAGCGTGTTACGACTCCCACTCTCTCTGATGCTCTTATGCTGAGGCAGATGATTTAAAAGCGATGTCAGGACCGGATTGTCGGCACGGCAACAGGGCCAGACGCCTCGGCGATTAAATTCGTTATGACACTTCCTTCCTGCTCGATTCTGGTGTTAACACATCTCAGCGCTGGCTAAAAGAAAAGAAACTGAGTGATATAAGGTTTCAACTGGCATGGCCTGATAAATCTGGCCGTTTGATTTGGTACACACTGAGACGGTGGGATACAGGGCAGGTCAGTGTATGAAATCCTCAGTTTGTGTTAGTTTTACTGACGCTAAAAGAAGGCTTGATTTTTTCTGTTAGGTAAATAAGGGGTGAGATGATATTTTATTGTGTGAGTAGGAACGACCAATAGTGCTTGTGGAGGGAGTTTCGGCAAAACCTCACAGCAGCGCATGTAAAATTCCTGCTTGCCTTTCCCTTGTGGCTCTTAGGCGACTTAACAGTGGTTGGAGGAACCGTCATTGATGAGCTGCCTCATGAGTCCACTGACACACTCAGCAGTGCAGCAGAAACACGCTGCATCGCATTTTGGGCTCCACCTGTTTGGCTGAGCGTTGCCATGGTGCCTTTGTCACCATAAATCTTAGGAGGTCTCCTAAGGACTCACCTTCCTGCCCCCCCGCTGCCCCATCGCATGCCTGGCAGCTGACTTCGGTCATGAAACCTGAAGACCTGTCGTGCATACGGGTGACTCCTACCTGGGGTGTAGACTTGGGAGGGCCGAAGTAAATATTGTGACGGCAGAGAAACAAATCGAAGTGTGGGGTGATGAAACACGGAGCAGTTTGCGCAGCTTGTGGGAGCTGCACTTGGTTTGCAACGGTCTCAGATTAAACTGCTTTGAAACATTTCTTGAGGGTTATGAGGAATGGCTAATTTATACTGATGATGACGGGACTGTTTCTGAAAGTAATTTGTGTAGCCTGGTTATGTATGAATAAGTTCTAATATATGTATTTGGTTAGTTGATGTTTTAATCCTAAACAATATATATAGTCTTACATTATTTTCATTGATATTTCTCAACATTCCAAGTTACGTAACTCTATCTGGACCAACACTGCTATGATCAACACAAGCCACATTTTCAGATATAACTTTTAATTTATTGTACTATATTCACTAGTGGCCAAATTTTTGGAAACACCTGCCATTTTTGGCATGACGCTATAAAAATTACTGTACAAAGAATGACGATAATGTTTTTAAAAATGTTACAAATATCATATACTGAACTATTAAACAACTTGAACAACAGCTGAATAAAAGTCCACAGTCTTTAAAAATTGGAAGTGTATGTTCAAATAGCATTTTCATCTGATGAGCTGCCCCGGCTAAATCTGCCGTGCCTCATCTTCAGGTTACTAGTCATCAGCCTCACCGGCAGGGCCCTGAATGCGAGACCGCAGCTGGACGAGGCTGCAGTGCGGCCTCTGAGAAAGTGCTGGCTAATGTTTAACAGAAGGCGCACAAAGAAATGGACAGATGACTCGGATAAGGGAGAGGAAAAGCAGAAGTAAAGTGGAGATTAAATAAAAACGCGGATTACCGGAGGGTATTAAAATGACACAGGAGATTATACAGATACTGTCCCCGTGTGGGCAAGGTCACAGAGTGAAGCACACATCAGCTACCCCCCGCCCAGAGTAAGTCTGTCAAGGTCACAGAGTGAAGCACACATCAGCTACCCCCCGCCCAGAGTAAGTCTGTCAAGGTCACAGAGTGAAGCACACATCAGCTACCCCCCGCCCAGAGTAAGTCTGTCAAGGTCATATTTGAATTTATATAGTTATTTAATGTATTCCCACTTCATTTATTTGGAATACACCTAAATGGAGAAATATCTTTGGAAATTGTTTTTTCTCCATGTCTCTCCAAATAGGGTCCTGGGAGGTGCCAGAAAGAGCACTCATTTGGTGACAGGGTCCCCTTAACAAAGTGCAGCTATGGTCCTCCTCTGATTTATATCTAGTCAGTGCAGCGAACACAGTTGGGAATATGATTTCATGTGTTATGGTAAGTCAGGGCCCGTTTTTTATGATTACGCGTGGACCTGACGGGGGCCACACCACCGGGTTTCCCTCCGTGGCGCCTACAGTGGGCGAAGCCCCGAGCCCGGCGACCCGATGCTGAGCAACCGACTCAAATCTGTAACGTCACGTCTGCAGTGGGATCGCTGTCGGGGACGAATGCGCTCAGCGTGCAGAGATCTTTGAGTGCTTCATCTCAAGGCAGTACCTCGGTCAAGTTCTCTTCCCTCGTGAGAGATGTGTATATCATCCGAGTTATTGTTTTTTGTTTTTTTGTAATCTTGTTTCAGTCAAAGCTAATGATTGGATGCCAGGTATCCTGGTGAAATACTGGTGAGGGTGGGACAGCCAGGAGCCCTCACTGGGGGGGTAAAGGGTGCCACGGTTCATGGAAAGGCCACAGGAAGTCCAGGAGTTCACCACGCTGCCTCTGCCCCCACACACAATGGTGGTTTTCATCAGCGCTCAGGCCTCTGTCTTTGGCCTGTCATTATCTTCGCCAAAATTCATTAGCGGGGCCTCGTGAGGACATGAGCGAGCGGGAACAAGGCATGCCCCGGGAACAATATAAATTCCCAATATAAATTGGGAACAGGATAAATCTCACTGCATTCTTTGACGGCATGCAGTGAAGTGTATGAGCTGTGATCAGTGTAGGACACTTCAAATTGCACCTCCATCTTGGCTCACTTGTCAAACAATGCCATTTACTTTGCTGTTGCTAAGGCTCTTATTGGCATTAATTAGGTACTGCTTCCAGTGGCAGTACAGTTGATGTCGCACTCGGATTCTGCGAGCTAACACCCCATTGTGATGTCATATGACAGCATTATCTGGAATAGTTGTCATTGTGTCATTGACATCTCTTTCCATGGCTTGTGTGGGTGAGGAGAAAAAGTGTTAAGCAAATTTGTTTTGTAACCTTGCAGGGAAACATTTATATCATTTGATTTAAAGCTTCATATTGCTTTTAAATTAGTTTTCCACCCATCTTAGTAAGTTACTACAGTGGAAAAAGTAGTGCATCCATGTTCAACAGTAATAATGTAAAGTTGACAAAAAACATTTCTGTGATAGTTTGGTAACAAAAGACTACAGGGAAGAAGCAAACACTGAAAAGACAAAATGCCGTAATGGTGTAACTGCCAACATACACTTACTCTTAGTTGGAAATAAAACTTCCCCCAACTGGGTAAATTGGATGATTGATTTTTCCTGCCTTTCTTAAATAGCCACAGTAACACTGCTCACTCTGCCTTACCTCGCTATAACATATAACACTGAAAATGCTTTTTAACAAGCAAAAGTGTCCCATGTGACATAGTTCCTGGCGTAGTTTCTGGTCTCCCCTTTCCAACTTTCTTTTAATCTTAAAATCTCGTAGCTGTGCTGAAATGTGAGGTTGTTTTTTGTTGAAGAATCTATGTCCGTCTGTCCGTCAATAATTGTTTAGCCCCTCCGCCTAGCCAGGGTCACATGCATGCTATGGCAGTGGGGGGGTGGGGGGGGGCACGAGCCCGGTATGCACCCTCTAGGGGATGCCAGTCCATCACTGGGCACAGACATGCAGTCTCTCTCACACTGAATCATATTCTATGGGCGATGCAGTGACACTGCTTAACCTTACTGCATGTTTCTGGCCTGCAGGAAGACAACTGGAGTACCTAGAGGAACCCTTCACGACATGGGAGGAATATTCAACCCCCCCACACACACACACACACACACACAAAGAGAACGGAAGAGGCTGAGCTACCCACAAGAGTATTATGACATAATATGGAATGATAATAAGGGGAAAAAATTAACTGTGCTAGGAAAAAATAAATCTGATGGCTGTAAAATTCAACATATGTTGTTCTTTAGATTGTTTTCTGTTCCAAGTTTTTGATTTTAAGTGTATATTTAATTGGGTTCTCCTTTATCTGAATCAGAGACAGGCTTTGGTGTGTGTGTAGCACTATTAAGCGTGAAGTGTGCCCTTCCAAGGTGGGGCAGACTGCTGAATGTGAGGCTGTTTGGCTGTAAGGGGGCCTTGCTCAGAAAGGGCAACCCGCTAACAGCCTGGGCCCGGCTGGGAGAGCCGGACCGCAGGAGGCCCATCGCACACTTGTGGATCTGCGCTGGGCCTGATCTGGCCCGCCAGCGTGTGCTCGGCTAAGCCTGCGGTGGCTGCCCCCCCCCACTTGACACCAGCCGGTAACTTGGCCTAATGAGGGCTCAGTTTGGTTCAAGTGACTGCTTTTTATATCGCTGAGGTCTAGATAAAGCTGCCGTCTCTCTCAGCCTGTTTACAGAGCACTCAGACCTGCCGCTCCCTAACTTGCTTACTCACGGTGTAGTTTTATGTTTCTTAATGTTTTTTTTTTCTTTTTCGCAGAAGCCTTATCCAGTGGATGTTTGGGATTAAGTGTCTGGTAGCCCCCACTCCAAATACATATTAAAAATCATAAAGCAAGAGAAGGGATCGGTAATTATGATGATACTGATTTTGTGTGCATGTGACTGGTTGTGATGGAAATACATTTCTGAGTTTAATAGTTTTATGCTCTCCACATTTAAAGTGTCAGACTCGAGTTTAATTAAACAGCATGTTCTTTCTAGGCCTGAAATATATGTCGAACATCAGTACATTCTGCACCGCCGTGAGTCGTCCGTATTGCGAGAATAACAATGGTAATGCGCGTCACTGTATCCGCACCGCTGCAGGTATACAGGTCCTCGTCTTATTCTCCTTGTGGCCGATCTTGGCGTAGCCGTGTGCTTCCATTGCAGTCAGAACTCAAACAGGAAGGTTCTTCGTAAACACAGCGGCCCTCAAAGTTCATACTGTCTATTGGCCATCAAACAGACAGGAGTCCCAAAGAAGTACCGCGGTTCCCTTCCACTGCTCCCGTCCCCTCAGGTACCGTGTTACCGTGGTAATCCCATTCTGTATGCATCATTACCCCCAATAATGTTTGGCTGCTTCTGCCTGCCGCTCCCGCTTTAATTAACCCCCGTCTAAATATTTAATATACCTCCAAACATCTTCATGTTCGCCAGTGGGTCCTGAGCGGCAGGCCCCTTCCTGACCACAGGGCACAATTTCAGTAACCAAAATTAAACATACTGAACGCGGAGACTTGCTGTAAGTCAACAGCTGTAAATGACGTCTTGTTTCTTTTGTATCTAACTCATGCCATATGCATCCATGTATAAAAGGTGACGGGAGCGGCTTAATTACTAATGTTCAGGGACATCGGTAACGTCAGTCAACACCACTGGCAATGCCAGTCCTGTGCAGTAGATTTGTGAGTCAAGGCGACCCGTTTTCATTACATGCTAATGCTGTGGCCTTAAATTCTTTTCCATGTCATTGACCGTCGTGTCCGTCTTCGAGTTTTAATCAAAACAGTATTCAGAATATGGTTCCAGAAGATTATATTTAGGGCGATTTGAGATACAGATCTCGCCGACATGGCAGATTGTGGAACAATGCTGGTCTGGCTGGATAATCTTGAATCATGGTGAACTGACCCCCCGGAAAAAAACCAGAAGAGCTCACCCCAGCGTTGCTTTCACTTGGGAAGGTAGAAAGTAATATCTCTTGTCTAAAAATGAGGCCTGGCCAACCACTGCCCAGACCATACACACATACACCTTGTTCAAATACACAGTAAACAATGTACAACAGTAAAACAATGGTTATGTGGATCCAGGACAATAAGTGTTACATCGGCTGAATATAGAGTAGGTTCTACAGGTCCAATAGTTTATTTCTGGTATTATACCATTAACTGGGTTGCTTTGTAAGAGCATGCCAGAGATCCAGAACTTACCACTTAACAAAAGGTATTAAAAATGTATTTCATACACAAATAGTACAATGGAAAGATGCGATGACATATTTTCAATCTGCATACCTGCAAAGTTATTCATTTCTATATTGCCGAACATATTCAGTCACTACCCTTAATTTATAACGGTCACGTGGTATCATTACAGCTTAGTTAAAAGAACTGGGAAAAGAAAATAGATACTTACACTGTAGAAAACGGCTTCGCAAAAGAAATTGCAAATATTTGCTACAGTTATCGTATGTACATCGTTCAGGAGTCCTCGGTGCAATCTTCTGCTTTCCTGAATAGTCAGAAGAAGTTCGGTGCGACTGATTTCTGTGCTACGTGTCTCAAAAGGCCAGTGGCACAAGTTAGCAGGCGGATGGCGCCTTCAAATAGACCTAATGCCCTTTATTACAAACACTAATCTCAAAAATCCGACCTGAAATAATGTTTATCTTCTCGTAGTTTAATTTGAGCGCGTGTAAGCCGAGGGTCATTCGCGGTGGAACCCAAGCATTTCTTTATTACGCAAGAATGAAGTTTTTTCGGAGGGACCTAATGTTTATATAATTACTTAAGTACACTAACATTTGGTGCCGTACTCACACACTGTAGATTCTGTCGAATCGACAGTGTCGATAAATAAAAGTAAATCAATATACTGGTTAAAATGATTTGTGTGCTTCATTTAAGAAAATCGGCGGAATAATTCATCTGAACTTATAAAAATTAATACCTGAAATTGCAACGTCTAAAAATGCATGCAATTAAATATTTAAATTATATGTCATGTAATCCTTGAATAAAGATTGTATCAAAACTAGCTCACATTAAAGGAAAATCAAAATGATGTTAGACAAAATTCGCGAACTATCAAGGATAGCATACCGCCCGTGCAATTTTCAGGGACCATTAAATACAGTTTTCTTAACCCTTCTTGAGACAATAAGTTTTCATGCTTTTTCGCATAGCTATTTAGCATTTTTTGCCTGCCTATTAGTATTTTGCTAAAAGTATTCCCAAATTGGTGGGCTTTAAGGAGTCAGTTGAGAGATCAGCCGCAAAACAGTTGAAATAAATGGTGGCCCCGGTGAACCATGGGAATTGTTCTTATCGGGTTGATCTATAAGCGACCATCTGGTTGCCACAATTATTAAATTACTGCAACGGGCACAAAGATGCATTTATCCCGTATTCTTGCTACGTTGTTAGCCCGAACAGTAACAAAATGTTTGATGTCACTTCCAATTAAATATAAACAATGACGAGATGATGTTTCCTTTCTGTCCGGCCATGTAAAGCGCATTCATGCCTCTGACTGGATTACGACCTTCCCGCACTGTTCTAGTTTTTGAGCCGCCTGACAACGAACTTTGATCAAGGCAAACTTTCAATCCTTTAATACGACGTGAACCCTGAAATCACGACCCAGAAGCTTGTGTCTTGTAAAATGCATTGTTATAAAATTTTTCCGACATGGCCAAAATGCTTTCCCACAACCAAAATAAACACAGATATTATTTTATACATTGACAGGCAATATAGTACAGTATACCATTCCATATGCAATAAACAACAAACAAAAGTACCTGTATTTTAAGCTAACAATCAAATTGAAACAAATTACACCTATCACATGTAAGCAACTTCGAAACGATGCAAAATTTAACAACTTAAAACACATTACAAAATGGTTCATAAATTAAATAACTTAATAGTTCAAATTGCCCGACTACGATTGCCAAGTGCATACATCAGAAATCAGTCGTTTTTTAAATATATATCTTTCACAGAGTCCACATGACCGTAAAAACAACATTGTGCAAAAGTCTGGGCTGCCTCTACAGTCGCAAAAAACGTCTAACACTGACAGCGTTCAAAATGTTTAAACTGTTCACAGCTGACGGCTTGGAAGATCGCTTCTAAATCGCCGGTCCACAGTGCATAATTTGTATTGGTGTCCCACCGTTTGAAAACTGCACGTTGGCCAACGGAGTAAAGAAAAAAAAAGTCACATATTATATTTATATATAAAGATACAGCAGCAATTGCGAATTTGGAACTGCAGGCCCTGGAAGCAGATCAGTTATTCCATTAAATTAAATACAGGATATGCATAAGTATGACTGTGTTTTTCTGTAATTGACCCCGTTTTTAAATTGCATTTAATGGACCTTCCTGGAAACCTGAAGCAGTCATTTGAATTTAGGGCATATTGTGGGTCTGTGTCTTTAAATAAAGTTTTTTAAACGTAAACTTTTAATGTATTTCAAGGTGTAAGCAATCCTTCAAAAGCGAAGTGGTTGCAAAATATTTTGGATTTATGTTATACGGGAAGCGATGAAGGAAAGGTTTTGTCAACGTTGAACTTCAAATGCACAAAATTTAATGAAACAATTCTGCCTGCTTGATGGTTTACGAATAATTAACTGCAGTAAAATCAGTAGCAAATAAAAACTAAATCATTGTGTGGATTTGCCTGTGCGTGCAGGTATCTGCTTGATTAAATATGTATATTTCACACAAGGGCAAATATAGCTATGGTTCTTATACTTTCGGAATAATCACATAATAAACTTATTTTTGGAATGGTCATTTGATTCACCACAGTAAATCAAATAAAATGTTGTGTGAAATATCATTAAGGAAAAATCATGTAACTGAATAACAAAGTTTATATGCGTGTGCCAATAATATACATCCTATTGTTTCAGATTAAGTGGGTCCAACACAAGAAGTTTCAAAATATTGGCATAGGGGGAAAAACTCAAATTGTGTCCTATAGAAACACAATACAGGTTTTCTGCTTGAGATGTTGCAGGAGTCGGCAATCAGAAAGTGTAAGCAGAGCAAATATTTGCGTCTGTTAAATGTAAGAAGAGCAGACAGAGCAGATGCGTGTGGTTAGGGCTCCCGGTGTGGATTCTGGCTAGCGGGTCAGTGCTCTGGGGGCTCCCTCCATTGACAGGTACTGGCATGTGTCCGCGAGCAGGGAACCGGGTCTGCTGTGCAGGCTCTTCTGGGTAAAGCTGGAGTGGCCATAGTTTTTGCTGTGGGAGGATGGTCCCTCGTGGAAGGAGCTTGCTGCGGGGGCTACAGTCACGGGTTCCCGCTGACCGGCCGCGTCCCCACACTCGCCAGCACCGGACGCAGGGGAGCTTGCGGTCTGGAGCCGGCAGCCCATCCCGAGAACCTCGGTTATGAGTTCACCGTCATGCGAGGCACCTGGCGGTACGCTAACGTCTGCGGTCCGCGCCGGTGACCAGATGAGGGACTTCCCCGCTGCCTGAAACAGCGGCAGGGCCGCAGCCGGCACTTTGCCTACACAGGGGCCCAGGAAGTCGGACGCTGTTGCCGGCGTGCCCTTGTTATTGCCGCCGAACGTGTGGAAGCAGCTTGGGAAAGTCAGGGTGCTGCCATAGTCCCTCTTTGCGGGCTCCCCGGGCAAACCGGAGGTAAGGTCTTGCTGTTCACGGGAGCCTTTCTCACAGTCATCACCCAGCTTGTCGCAGTCCTCGTCGTCCATGTCTTCTAAGTCACTCAACCGTAGGCCCTTGTCCTCCTTACACACCTTGGAGTCTAGGCGTAAATAAAGGCATAGACTGAGGAAAAGACAGTTTGCCAGAGCGTCACAAAGAGAAGCTGATGGGAGCCTCTGCATTCAGTGTAGCCTTTGGTCACCAAACAGGTTACAGACATAGAGACTTAAACCACCTGTGTATTGAATGGGTTTTGGGTCCTATTATTAACTGTAAAAACTGACTGGGTGGCTGTTCATCACTAAAATACAAGATTTTATTGCATTATTTATTATTAATATTATTATTAATCCTCTGTAAGCATAGCCTTTCGTAATGCTAAAGCACTTATAATCCTGACGGATATATGCAGGAAGCAGAGATGCTCACCTTTGCTGACACACTCCTGGTCACTTTTCTCCAGCTCCTCTTTCTTGTCCTCCCCAGCTTTATTCTTGGGCGCCCAGGTCATCTTGTTCTCCTTCTTTAACCTTCTCCTGGCGTTGGCGAACCAGGTGGACACTTGGGTGAGGGTCATTTTGGTGATGATGGCCAGCATGATCTTCTCCCCCTTGGTGGGGTAGGGGTTCTTGCGGTGCTCATAAAGCCAGGTTTTTAGCGTGCTGGTGGTCTCCCTCGTGGCGTTCTTCCTCCTCGACGATCCACTGAAGTCTACGGTTCCATACCTGCCGTTTCAATCGCAGATGGAAGCTATCAGCTTTAATCACAGAACAAGCACATCATATGTGTGTCCTGTGCAGTTACTCCACAATATTACTCCAAAAGCTGTGCATTGTAAAAACAAACACAATAAGTATTGATATTCATAGAAATCTTTAAGGCAACACTATATAATTTCATTGGAAAGCATTCTTTAGTTTTCTGGCATAGTTTTATAGCTGGATACTGTTACAATTAACAGGACAGTTGTAATTAAGATAAGATTGATACGTTTGTACCTGTCATACTGGTACTGCCCTAGAGAGTGATCGTAGGGATAATAGGCAGCCGATTGGGTGATAGACGAGTGCAAATTCCCAGCGCCATCCTTGATGTCGTACTGTGGGGTCTAAAACCATAAGAGCTGTTACAATTCAAAGGTAGACTGTTTGTATGTGTGACACTCTTTAAATGCTAAACCATTTAACTTAAAACGCATTACAGATAAGGTTATACGTTGTTACAGTAACGCGACGAAAAGTTTCAATTGCCGTAATTGTAGCTTTTAAAATTTTACCATGAATTATAGTCACATATTACAATGCGAAGCTAATTCTTTCTAATCATTATATTTTCCCCAACTTCACAGCTGCATAAAAAGTCAACCTAATTAAACCATTAATCCAAAAAATGTTACTCACCGCGTTTAAAAAAGCTTTTGTACTCGTTAAACAAGTAACAGTAGTTAAAGCTCAAGATAGAGGCAGAAACATTATTAAAACAATGAGAATCGATAAGCACGTCGAAAAGGATCGATGAGTCAGACGAAAGTGCGCACTTACCAGTGTGGAATAGAGCGCCGAGGGGTCTGTGCTGTATGGGAAGTAGTTGGCGTAGTTCTGACCGCCTGCTGCCGCGTAAGGCGAGCCGTACATCCCGAGAGCCGCGTTCATCTCGCCCCGTGTGCTCGCCAGCAGTCGGTTCTCGTAAGGAGGGCAGCAAAACGCAGCTGCAGTCTGGGAACCGCCGGACCCATCAGAGACCGACCTGGAAATCGAATCGCAGCAAGTCGTACTGGGGTTTGCCGACACGAAAAACTGCGTAAAGAGAATTTTGATACACATGTCAGTCGTGTGGGCTGTAGGCTATGTTCTCTTCATAAATTATCTGGCTCTACAATATTTTAGAGAAAGGCCACAGAGGTGAGCAGTAGAATATATGAAGTTATAGATTTAAGATATAACTACATGCAAAACAACATGGCCTTTTATGTTTGCTTTACATGAAATTACATATCTTAAATGGAATATGTTATATAACTTGAATTTATGCAGATAATATAAATACCAAGACCGAGCATTTTTTTCACAGCAATACATTTTAAAGAACGAGCGAAATTGTTTGACATCGCCACAGCCATATACGGACAGAGTTGACATCAGTACGGGTTTCAACTCAAAAAAGTTTCCCTCAAATAATAGATCACGTAAACTTCCACTATTGAGTGTATTGATTGCTGGATATGCCGGTCCGATTAATCGAACTTGCAATTGTACGCTATACTGCATAATTTAAAAAAGTGTTTAAATATATCAAAATACGCCGAAGTCAATGTTAAAAACTGCAACAGCTAACAGGCTAAACGTCAAATTGTGCCTGAAGTTAGTTGTTCCCTTGATGGCAGTGTAAATATTTTTACTTTTTTAATCCGCTCGCAATTTTTTAAATTTAAACCACCGGAATATTGGCATACTTGTTTTTAGCAATAATAAAATATATTTGAAGATGCCCCGCATTTTAATGCACTTTTAACGTGAACTTATGTAAAACAAAATATGAATATAATAAAAATATAATTATCCTCAGTAATAGACCGAACACCTTCCCGCTGCAGGTGTAATGGCAAAAAACACAATATTGTATTTTCCTTACCTGTGAAGTTGTATTATAAGGATACCCGAACTGCGAGAACGACATGGCTTGCTTCTTTTGTTACCATCAGCAATTATCTTCCCTTTGATCGATTATAACCAAATGCACTTCAAATTCACATTCTCACAGACATTTCCACGCACGGCCTTTTGTCAATAATAGATGACTGCACTTAAGAAGAAGGCTTGAGGCTGTTTAAAGCAGCAAATAGTTTTCACATACACGGATGTATATGGATACTCCTCCAAAGAAAAACAATATTAAACTGCATCAGCCACGAAAATATTGTGCCTTGGCTGAAGAGGGCTTAAAGGATATCCTAAGACTTGCAAGATATGGACTCTGCTTGTGCTATTATTTGTGCCTCTATAGTTCTTTAGCATTCATCCATGCAAGGGTATCAATGTGACGTCACTGTAATCCCGGAATGGCACGGCCGCACGGATAGAATAATGTCTTTACCAATCGCATCTAACATCGCGCTTCCTTAAGGTGCGCATCCCCTTAACTTAATATGACACGCTCCTTTCCGATAGAAATGTACGAATTCAGGAAACATACCGACGACTACTAGAAACTGTTCGCTAAACACAGTGTAAGTTTCTCTGTGAACGCGCATTTTCTTGTAAATACGATCGTTTGTTTAAATTATCATGTGTATATCAAACGAATGTTTTCTATCGATACTATATTATTGTAATATTTTTTTTACTGTAGACTACCTTATGCATCGATTCATATCTGTACGCCTTTTAAAACACCTTTATCCGTGCAAGTATCAAGCAGTTAAAAGAAATTACTAATAGCGGTGCAGTTGCAGGGACAGGGACAGACGCTTTGGGACATCAGATTCTGCCTTTAACTGACTCAGGATAAAGTACCCTTAAAGGTACAGCTTTGTTTTCATTCAGCGGGAAGCAGAAAATAAGTTGAGCAAACACTGCGCTACTCCCTTGGGTCGCTTTTCCAGATTGACACTTTTCCAACGCCTTTCCGATGTCGACCGTCCCGGCCAGAGGTCCGGCCCTAAATTAATGCTGATGATGTTCCCATTTTTCCCTATTAGAGTCAGAAAGAGTCCCAACAGGAATGGCTGAAAAAGAGTTTGGCAGGTCAATAGATGTCTGATTGATGTCTGCCTGGAGACCAACCTGGCCATTATAAGTAACGTGTAATTGCATCAATTAACAAATGGCTCTGCTCGTGTTTAACGAATGAGTTACACGGCAAATTTGCCTTCGAGGAGAAATTCTAAGTGGAAAAAACACAGCTACTGGAGTTTCTTTGTTAATGTCCAATAATACAAAACTTTAAGGGAAAAATCGTTTAAATTAATGCACACTTGAAAGACAGGGAAGACACTTATTTAGTGATTAGCCTCTGTTTTTCGAAGATGAACAGCCTGTATTTGTCTGATGTAATACGTGTCCATTTCCACATAAATAACAGTTTTTATGACCTTGACTAATCAACTCTTAGCAAAGGAGTGCTTTAGACAGTCGATTTTAAAACCCATGTGTCAATATTGAGAATGCAAAATAAGTTGCAATAACCATTCACCGGTTGTCATGTCATCCAGAATTACGCTGTAACAGGTACACTACGCAGCTCCAGCGTGCCCCCTCCCCGTCTGAATTCGAACTAACACCAAGGAGAATATGGGGCGTATATTTCATTGCCTTCGCCCTTGATGAAAAGCGAGACGAGGCGCCTGCAATTGCGGGGTTTCTCTTCGAGTGGCGCCAGAGAGCTGCGGGAAGGAGGCGCAAATCCCGTCTGCGGATAAAAGCAGTAAGATGGAAGCGATAAGCCGCATGATGAGCGCCTTGTTACTCATTAAAAGTTAATAGCAAAGGCTATACCACACCGATCTCGCATCCCCGTGTAGTTTACCGCGCCTTGACAAGTCTCTGGCTTTTGGAAGTTGGCATTTCCACTCCCGGTCATGGTGCAACACAGAGGTGGTGACCTCGATGGGATGAGAGTCTCGGACTGAGCTAGGAGGGGTGCTGCCAGGAATGCGGGACACATACCCAAACGTCATTTCTGAAATATTGACTACAGTCTGTTTGCCCCATGTACCAAATTTAAAAGTAGGCCTAATCTGCTTCTTAATTTGTCGGCCATGAAACTGGTTTTTAATATGGTGTGGAATACTGTGCTAGGAAGTTCTTTCAAAGTTTTCTTTATTACCGGTATTATTATTTATTGATTTTTAAATGATTATTAACGATGTGCAAAAATATTTGCCTATATATATCTTAGACGATTTTCATTCATACGCCCTCCTAATGTACTCTGCTATCTGCTAATAGACAAGATTAAACGATGTAAAGGCTCCCTGGACTGTACTATTTTTGTATTGCTCAAATCTTATTTACGACAGAGATTTTACTTACTAGTCGTATCTTATAAATAAAGCACGAATTTCCCGCTGTCAGGTTGTTATTTAAACCCTCGCAGTTTGTCTTCTCTTCAGAATTTTCTTAAGCTACAACTTTAAATTCAGCACAACAAATTGCGGCTGGCGACATTTTTGATGGCAACGTTTTTAACTGAACTGGTCATTTTTATATCGTGACGCATGGCGAATGTTAATTAGTCCTGTATAAAACTGCAGAAATCATCCGCACTATCCTATATGAGGTATACATTTGTACCAAATATGAATGAAGAGGATACAGGATTTTTAAAACTATTGCTTTTTCCCCAGTGTAATTCGAGGAATTATCCGGATTTGGAAATTTCTTGTTGTAGACAAGATAAAAATGAGTAAAAAGAGGAACTTTATCATTGTTATTGTGTGTCCCCGCCCCACTTAAGCATTTCTAAACAAATTTATAGTAAATATATAAACGCCTTTCAGTAGCCGTCTTTGAATAACTGTGACAGAGTAATTTGAAGATTTGTACCGAATATATTTTATTTTCTAGAGTCCCATGCACGCATTTAAACTAATGTTCACCTCAAACTACCACGAAGTCTGTTTAGTTACACATAAATGGATTAAAGGCATATAATACCGGAGACAGGTATCATAAACTATATGCTCGTGTTCCACTTGGGATTATTTACACGTGTTTAGAAATAAACCGCAGTGTCCTTTTAGTTTTATTTATCGCCAATGTTTGAACCTCCTCCACCAGTTCTCATTCTACAGTGATTTATCTGGCCCATTCGAAAAATTCAGATTTTTAAATAATTTCCTTTGCCGTGAACGTCTTCACTGTGAATCGTAAGGACTCTTCCGGATGAGTCGTTCATTGGCAACAAAAGTAATGCATTGTAATATTAAGGTGTAAAAATATATCTAAATATATAAAATTCTCCACTGGTGTATGCATGCGGGCGCAGCTGCCTCTGGACAGACACATGCATTATTCATCCGAAAGGAGCAGCGCAGACCCATCTGACGCCCCCCAATTTGAACACTAATCGTAATGACACATCCGGCTGACCCGCGCCTCTGAAGTCCCTGATACAGCCTGGCCGCTTCTGCCCCGTCCTGCCCATCAAAGTCTAGAAAACAGTACGCATTTATGATAAAAAAAAAAAGCCCAAAACACACGCTTGTCTGTGGTGTGTAGTATTCTGGACGTTTGGTAATAAAGAGCTGAACGTTTTAGGGATTCAGCTATTGTGCCTTGAAGGAGAATATGATACCCGATAGCTTTCACTCAAAATGTGTAAGTTGACAATAATGTTTACATATAATGCACGTACGCTGCTTTGCTTACATCACAGCATCACTTCAGTTATGAGAAACGTAAACTCCTGTGCAGAGAGCGCTCCTCTCTCAGTGTCACTGCACAGCTGCGATGTTCTGATTGCCCTTACCTGTGCTCCAAACGCAATATAAATATGAATAAACTTCAGTAAGTTCAGGCAAAGCTGGCATGCACTGGCTCTGGGTGGACCTGTGCTCCTCTGGGGGGGGGGGGGGGGGGGGGGGG
>JAODUD010000008.1:11436629-11446644 GCA_026784285.1 Stomatorhinus walkeri
CCGCTTCATGGAGACACACCCGGACCCTGGCTAGTTGACGCTGTGACAGTGAAGCGCCGCTTCATGGAGACACACCCGGACCCTGGCTAGTTGACGCTGTGACAGTGAAGCGCCGCTTCATGGAGACACACCCGGACCCTGGCTAGTTGACGCTGTGACAGTGAAGCGCCGCTTCATGGAGACACACCCGGACTCTGGCTAGTTGCCGCTGTGTGGCCGTCGTCTTTAAAGTCAAATTCTGTGGCTGCACCACTAAGTGGCCCAGGAATGAGACGCACATGGACTCCCCGGCGATGTCCCGTTTCAAGTGGTTGCTTCGGCTTTCTTTCCCATTTCCCATTTCTTTCCCGAAGCCTTGACTTCGCTTTTCCTTCCCGTCTCTCCTGGGATCGCCCCGCAGCCTGCATCTCTCTGTAAACGGGGCAGGGTTCAGCCACTGGGTCCAGCGCTGGTCTCCCCCTCCTCTTCAGCCTTGCCATGGCCACATGGGCCCATTCACATGACTTTCGCCTTTGACTTCACTGATCGGCTGAAAAGCAGCTGGGAGGGTGTAGCTCAGAGGGTTAGACCTGTGTGCCCAACTCCATTGCGCCACCCCCAGAATATTCCAGGGGTGCCGGAATAATGGCCTGACCTGCCCCAAGCTTATCTCTCAGCTGTATATATGTGTGCAGAGGCAGTTCTTGGGACCTTATGCATCCCTCCATTGCACCCCGCCTTACATGGTAAAATATCTGACCATTATTTTAGTGTGTAGTCTAAGTAAAGAGAATTTTATCAACATAGTTCCTTTATTTTCACTTTACTGTGAAAAACAGAATACAAAATAATGCAGATTTGTCATTGCAATGTACTACGTAATCAATCGTCCTCAGGGGCCCCCTCCCAGCTCGGGGGGAGCCAAGGCAATCACCTGCCTTGCCTGTCCTGTCCCTACGTCCAAACGTGTGCATGTCTCAAAATAATAGAAAAGATGCACATCTGATCTGGGCTCATAGTTGTTCAAATAACAAATAAAGGGTAATTTCATTTTTCATCTCATTCCTCACAATCACAAAGGCTGACGGAGACAGTGAAGCAGCCCCAGGCTCCAAACCCTCGACCCCGTCACCTTGACCCGAACGGGACTGGGGAATGACGGTACAGGCGATGCGTTGACACCAGACATGCAAAGCCTGCTTCTGTCCTGCTCTTAACGGCTTACTGTTAATACACTGGAAAATATGCCTTGATTTCCATCGACCCGTCGCGAATCAATGCTTTTAAAAATCTTAGACACCTTTTACTTAACAGCAAAAGCATGCATTTTATATTTTGACATGGTTGTATTGATTGGGGGCTGGGGAATGGGGTTGCGGGGGGCGTTGACTCTGTGCCTGGTAATACAACATCCTTAATGGCTTCACTGGGGTCCATCTGTGTCCTCCACCCCGCCCTCTCCACCTCCCCACCCAGCAATGCCCCCTCTCTGCTGTTTCTCTCTCTCTCTCTTTTTAACACTAATCAATACCACACTCCCTGTCCACACCCCTGTCACTCATATCTGGCCCTGCCATAAATTATGGATGCCTCTCTCTCATCAGGTTTAAGATTTCTATTGTGTTTGCCAATTGCTGATCAATACGCCTCGTCTTCCCGTGCTCCCCCCTAGCCCCCGTTTGCTCGTGCACAGTTCTACATTCTCTCCTTGAACTGCAGCTCTTCCCCAACCTGGAGGGCATGGAGACTCAGCGGTCTTTAGCTGACAGCGGCAGCTATAATCTTCAAATAACAAACATTTACTCCCCTCACTTACACTCTGTCCCTCCTCCCCACTGCCCGACGTGTCATTAACAAGTATAGACGAGGTCTCTAAAACAAAATACCTGAGTCTTAGCTCTGTGCTGTTTAAACTGGGGTGTGACCACGCAGCCAGAAGATTCGCCTTTGACATTGCGGCTCAGGACGTCATCCCTGCGGGCAAAAGTGAACGAAGCGCACTGTTTGTCTGACGTAAACTAAAAAGAAAGCCAGTATCACAGGAGCCAGGAGTCAAATCTAAAGTCTAAACATCATGACTATATCAACACGCCTTGCTGGTTCCTTGGTCTGTTGTGTTTATGGGTCAGGAGGGCATGTGATCGACATGCTGCTTACGGTTATAACCGGTAGTTACACCACTGATTAACGTGCCCAGGCTAAACGACCCCAGTGAAATATCCAGCTATAAAAATGGTAAAAATTTATTTCAGATGAAAAGATAATTATAATAAATGCGGGAGTGACCTACAGGCTATTTTGAAAAAAATTCTGAGCTTAAACCTGTCCCAGAATGCAACATTTCTGAGCTGCCCACTTGAAGAATATCAGAGAATTTATGATTATCAGTAAACCTCTAACCAGTGCAAATATAGTTTGGATTTCTTAATCTAGTCTTCATATTTATATTATTTTCAGTTTTCATTTGAAATCCAGTATGGTTTTAGTTAGATTTGAGTGTGGTTTTATTAGATTTTATTACTTATTATATTAACCATTGTATGGTTCAATTTTAGTTTTTATATATTTAAGTTTATCTTTGACTAATTTTATTTCCAGATAGACTGAGAGTTGTAGAGCTATTTTCTGATGTTTACAGAATCCTACACAAATGCACAATGCGCATTATGTACTAATGTCCTCAAAATGTGCAAAATATGATTTGCATATTATTTTTGGTCATTTAATGTCAATACATTATTAAAATGTATTTTAGTAATTGTATCTTATTTTAGTTTAAGAAAATGCTTTCTTGCACTCTAGGATTTTGTTAACGATAATATCCCTGCAGCAACATCACAAGGCTGCACCTCACATTCCCTCACATTTCAACACCTCCCTGTCATTATGGTGAGTGACCAAGTGACATCTGCTCTTTCCTGCCTTGTCCAGACCCTCTCACGGAGTGTGTCCATTTTCCATGCGTTTGACTCCATCCTAAAACACACTTTTAAATGGAGCATTCCCCCCGCCCCCCCAGGCCGGCTGGTTTTTTCGGATCAGGTTTACCTGTCCTTGCCATTTCTCGGACAAGCTTGTGACGCTTTCGCTTTTCCACTGCCCCCGTGTGGACCTTAATATGAATTATTCAGATCATCTGTCCTCGTTAAAGTCCTTCTAGGATTGGATTCAGGACAACAGCTAACAGCTCACATAGCAGAAAATCTATACTAAGTGACATTTCACTTCAAATGGCAATTAATATATAAAGTGATATACTTTAGCATGATTGCTCCTCAGGTGAAATGTTAATTAAGTAATTGTGCCTGAAGGTTAATTTCTATTTCATGCTGAAGGAGGTATAGAAAACAAGATTCCAAATGAGGTGGAATATCTTAGATGGCTAAATGTCTCCCTTATGGTGTCCAGTCTATGACATAGAAACGCAGACTTGGGTAGAACTGGTCCCCTTGAAGCTAGAAGTGAAATATGGAACCGCAGAATGCTGACACCAGTCTGGATCTCAGCAGACACCTATAGAACCCCTCCCCAAAGGGACATATAGACAAACTTTTGCCAACATGTTCCTTGTTAATCTCAGAACTGGGGATAATGTGCAGCGCAGTGGCTTAGCTCTCTGTGCCTGTTAGTGGAAGGTCAGCAGTTTGAGCTCTGGCTGAAGTCACATCTCTGTGGGCCCTTAAGCATGGTCATTAACTGCCCCCCCCCACCCCCACCCCCACCCCAAAATGCTCCAGGGGTGCCGGGTAAATGACTAACCCTGTGCTTGGTCCCCAAGCATCACTCTCAGCCGCCTATATATGTGTGTCTCAAAGCAGAGCATGATGGGATATGTGAACGGAAGCATTCCAATGTAGCTGTACCTGTGCAAATGGCAAAAACAGCCCAGGCATTTCAGACTCCTCATCCCAGTCTGTGCTCCGCTTGGGTTGCTGCATTTTTCCCTCCATGCAAGTTGCATGTAAACCTGCTGACTTCCTCGGTGCTGATACACGGTTCACAGCCAAAGCTGTTTATTTATTTTTGAAGTCTGAGTTTCATCTCCGTGGGATCCCGTCTCGTTCCCTGTGCGCACGCTCGCAGCCTGGCGTGCCGAACGCAGACTGTGCACACAAACACGGGCCCTCGTTATGGCGTCCGGGAGCTGAACACAGCACAGAGGTGGGGAGTCCTGTACCGAGACCTGCTAGAAAAGGTGGGAGGGGGAAAGAAGAAGAGATTCAACCAATAGTAGGAAGACTTTTGATCGGTGATCCTCATCTCTGATTGCTAATTGCTGATTGGTCATTAACTTCTCGACTAATTTCTTGACTTCCTTGAAATGTAATGTTAGCATTGAATTGTCAATGTTAGCATTTTAAATATTAGTATCCTTCACAATTTACTCATGGATAAAGTGGCTAATTGACCAGTCGAGTGTATTGATTCTAGTTCAGTAATTTATTAATATTTCCACATGTAGTCTTTTTTTCCATAGTTGTGTGTCTGATGTCTGCCGCTGACATGCCTCCACAGAACCTGGTGGCTCTGCGGTGTCCCGTCCCTGGATAAAAACACACCGGCCTAACTGAGACCTTCCCAGCACGTGAGCTGTGGCTGTTCAGTTTTCAGGATACATCAGTAGACCGCAGAGCAGCGGTTCTGCACCTCTTAGCAAAAGAGATAAGGGGTTAGGCCTTCGGGGGATGGCAGGCCTCCCGTGAGGATCTCGCACCTGTGCTCCGCGTGACAGGAGACCCTGAGGGAATTCCCTAAGTGTTCCACCCTTGACTGTGCTCTGCCACGCTACGGAGAGCTGGGTCCAGACAAAACGATGTCAGACTGGCGATAAGGACAATGACAAGTTAGTTAGTGCATTAACCTCCTGAGTCCTTCTGCATCGTCTCACAATGGAAACAATCTGACCGCGCAAAACAAAGTTAAAACTTTTTGCTCGTGTCAGACCAGTGCTTGAGTTTGAACTGATGATGCATCTATGAATGATAAATCAGTGCGGATTGCAATGGCAACAAAGCCACAAACGGGATTGTCATCTTTTTCAAGTACGGCCCAATGCTTTCTGTGTCCTCAGCCCTGTGTAGTTCAAAACAAAAAATAATGTATGAGAAATGGAATTACATTTAGATTAGAAATTATATTCGATTGCTGAGAAATAGAATTTAGTAAGGCAGTATGGAGATCCCCATCCATATTTTCATTTTCTAACCAGGTATCTTGGTCAGGATCTCGGGGAACACGGGTCTTATATATCCCATTGTTGCCATATCTCAGTTTCACTTAGTTATTCAATAAGGAGACCAAAGGAAAAAAAACACATTGAAATACATAGATTATACATAGATTATTGTACACTGTAGGTACCCTTGTGTTGCGTTAGGGCGGGCTTACTTTTTGCTTAGGGGCATCTTTGGATACAGTCCACTCAGTGGCCACTCTATTAGGTGCACTTGCATTTTAACACAAATTGCCCGACTCCTCTGAACACTGAAGCAAAGGCCTGCAACTGAATTCATAAGCCGTGTAGACGGTTGTCAAGAGGTTCGCTTACTGTGCAGCTAAAGGTTATCATGAGAGAACGGCCAGACTCGTCAAAGCTAACCAGAAGTGCAAAAATAAAAGCTCAGTACAACTGTGGCGTGCAGAAAGGCATCAGCGATCCCACAGATTGCCCACCTTTGAAATGCTTTTGGAGACAAAGATAGGTCAGTCCTACCCAGTAGCAAGGTTTACTTAATAAACTGTCCACTGAATTTTCATTCCCTACTAGAAAGCAAATGTGTGTCACCTGGCAAAGATTTCTATGGCACTATGACCTTTATCCATATGTTTTTAACCACTGCGTTTAATTGTGAGTGATCCACCACTGGCAAAGTCTCTTGCTCGCGAAAGCTGCAGCTGTGCAGCTAAATTTCCCCTTTTATTAAACTCAAGCTATGAGAAGTGATATCCGTGTGCACTTCAGCTATTAGGGATGGAAGTAACAAGGCTGCAGGCTGATAAGCTGTTCATGTTTTCCTAGGGTTTGCGGGGAGAAGAGATTACAGCTGTCACACACCTGGCCTCCGAAGCCACCTCCTGGCTGGCAGCAGGACTTCTTGCGGCGCATCCAGCGCTGAAGGTCTTTCCCCGTTTGCCAGATCCACGGTCGAGGGCTCACTGCTTTCGACACGCGAACTAGTATTTAATCATTTGACTTCTTAGCAAACGCTTCCACGTCCAAAAACACACGCGCAAGTCACAGTTTTGCCCTTATTATTCCTGCTGGTACAATTGGAGGTTTTATCAAAGCTATTTATACTTAGCAGTACTTAGCTAGATGTGCAGCTGAGATCCAGCAACATTGGGATGACAGAGATCTCTAAGTGGCACTACAGCCACCTTCCAAGAGCGTGGCCGAAGGTGACAAGACCACCTGGTCCCCGTGATGAAAGGGGCACCTCGTTGTGGCCCCCCTACTCTGGGGAGGAGGGAGCAACGGTAGCGTCTGCCTGCGATACAATGGCGTTTTTGTGTACGCTAGTCTGCCTTTTTTTCGGTCTTCATAAGCATGTTCCAGCAGCCTCCACTCCTGTCTCTCCTCATCACATTTCAGAATATGTTACTTCAATGATACCGGGGGCAAGACTTGAAAGAAAATCGTAAGGATGTGAGCTTATACACTGTGCCAGATTTTGTTAAATAAATGGGCAAAAACCGGTGCCAATTCATCAGTAATTGTCCCTTCTGGCACTGTCTGTTATAAAGTCTTGGAACAGCCTAAGCCCACGATCACGGTAAATGTTAATCTTCTTATACTTAAGGTATCAGGTTTTCTTTTGATGTTCCTAAACATGTTGACTCCTATCTTAGACAAGTAGGCAATCCAGACATAGCTAAAAGCAAGCAGGTTTTGTCTGTTATGGCTTAGTAAAAAAAATCATGTTTCTGTCTGTCTTCCAAGTGTTTTTGTGCTTTTTTTTTGTTTTGGACTAGAAACACAACAGATTGAAAAAGAAACACATTTCTTTAAAGATGTACCTTTATTTTGGACACCCATCCTAGTTTAAATGCAGTCACTCAGATTATAGTGAGAGTGAAGTGACTCGACTCATTTTTAAATCACTATTAATCCAGCCCAGCTGGCGTGTCACCCAGGAGGGATATTAAAACTATTCAGAGATGTGCCTCATAAACGGAACATCATTCTCCTTTTCATTATTTCTAATTATTTAAGAAAATGATGGGATTGATGGAGCTGGTGAGGAGGTTAGTGGGGGGGGGGGGCGGGATGGTGAGGGGCCTGAGGTTGGGGGCATGGAGGCCTCGTCCAGGTGGGTCTGCAGTGAAAGGTACCATCCCCCCCCCCCTTTGTTGAGTGCTGAGGTTAGAGAGGTCAGCACAGGTCGATGGGGGTCGTGCCGTCATACCCCTGAGCCAGACATGCCGAAATGACAAGGTACACATGGGGGTTCGCCGCACAGCGAGCGCCGCACGACTGCTATGCCATCCGCGGTCCGCGCCAAATACACGGGTTTAACTGCGCTGAAGCCCAGGGGCCTCTGTTAATAAGGGCTCTCAGCTGCCCTGGTTTAATAAAGATTTCTGTGTTATTTGCCAAGGACTCAATCAAACTGCTGAAGTGCACCCCTACACGGTCGTCAAGCGTTACCATGCACATCACTCCCTCAGAAAAATTTCACCGCCCCAGCCCTATAGAGGGTGACATCGGATGGTTTGCGGAGGGGGGGCGGGGGGGTATTTGAAGCCCAGAGGCCTCTAAGCATGTTTATTTGCCTCCAGTTAAGCGCCATGTGATGCCTCTGAGCACCGGGCCGTGCCTGTTGTTAGGCGGTGGTAGAGATGAGCAACGCAGCTACTGTATCAGCCTGAGAATGACAGCAGAAGCAGCACTGTTACTGCCAATCCCAGGTAATTAAGGTGAACCAGCCCCACATCGGGGAAGGATTCGCTGAGGCGGCTCCCATTTCTCCTTCTGGGGCGTGCTCGGACTCCTCCTGGTTCCTGTCGCGAAGGATTCTTCCCTGAAACCAGACAGCTGCGCTCGTTCGTGCGGTGAATTCCCACCTTGACGCAATAAAGCGGACGCCCGCCTGCCTGCAGGGACTCCTGCTCGACTGTCCTGGGAGATTTAGGATGCAGTTCATAACTTTATTATGACGATTGGTTATGCGGGTGAAAAAAAAACAGGTGTAGATTTGGACGGTTCGTCAGCATTGGCACCAGTGAGGGTATTTCATTAAGAAAACGCTGCCCATTTCTTTGCGATTTCGTGATTTTGAGTCTGCAGATTCCATTAGTGTTCTCTCTGTTGAAATTGATTTGAGGGAAGGTCTCACCTTTCCAGACCTGTGAAATCGTAGCAATGGGGGATTCTGGGTAGTATTTCCAGTGGCGGATTCGTGGTGAAGGCGTTCTTAGGTCTTGCCCAGTCACTGGCCCTCGATTTGTTTCCTGTGGCAGCGGGTCGTTCCGTCGCCTCCCGGCCCCGTGATGGCTGCCGCTGGCAGCTTACAGCGCGAAGGCGCGGGAATTATCCGGCTAATGACTGAATTAAAGCCGTGAGTCACCGTGAATCTCTGTGTAATGTTACGTCTGAGGCGAAGGTAATAGATTGTCTACCAGAGTCTGCTGTCTTCAGTGGCTTTTATCGGGCATCTTTAAAAGTGGCAATGTCACCCTTATAACTTCATAACCATTATTGCCGTTTTCAGAATTAATACAGAGGTGCAGCATACAAGCTGTTTAAATCGGAGCTGTCAGCAGTCAGAAGAGACAGATATGTACAGTAAAGATGAAAGGATTGTCAGGCAAATGAAGGGAGGAGACAGCAAAGGTGGGAGATGCTGGAAGTGGAAGCACAGCAAGGTTTGGCCGAGGCTGCCTGCAGAGGAGAAGCAGCCGGGGCAGCGAGCAGGAGCTCTGCAGCTGACGCAGTCGTCCTCTCAGGTTTCGGAGCAGGGGGGCCAAACATTCGCAGATCGCAGAGTGCCGTAAATTTGGTGGGCCGCCGCGTTCCTGTTGGCCGCACATGACCAAAGTGCCGGCACTGGGCCGCTAGCGACGGGCGTAAAATCCCCACATTTGGAGGGAGCCAAATGACCTAAGCCTGTAGTGAAGCTTTACTGGCCCTCAGCCTCACCCCAGAAAGCTGGGCCTAAATCAACAGCCCACCCGGTGCCCATTTTCTCCAAGCATGATGTAATCCACACTTGTCAGAACACGCCGAAAAAAAAAATGGCTCCAAGTTCACTCATGCAAAACAAACTGCATTCCCATCATGCCTGACACCGGGGACCCCAGGGCCAGGGGACACCTCAGTTTGTAAGCTGCCATGGTCCCCAGTATGTCACTGGGTCACTGACTCTTGACTTGCTGTGAAGTGTAACTTAACGTAAGTTAACACTGCAACTCCGTTGGGTGGAAGAACAGCTCTAATTGTTACCATTTATTATTACTGGTAATATTAAGTTTTATTACACACATCTCCACTCCCAAGTAAAACCTCTGTCAAAAAAAAAACATTAAAAAACTTTTGTTTTTTTCTCATCCATTCCACTTGGATCCATCCATCCATCCATCCATCCATCCACCTGCATTACACACATTTATTATGTTAGCTTACAGTAGATGTATAACTCAGTTACCCTTCAGTAACAGTATCTGCACATTCACTGATACTGTTTACATTCAGCATGTGGATTGGGTGTAGAGCCCATAAAGCTGTTATTATGTTTGAGACCGCGACCTAACCGCAGCTCTGTCCCGCTTCCTTGCCACACTGGCTGCATTTTTACTGCCTTTTGTCGGTGCCCAATTACACATAGTCTGATTTTTCAATTTGGTACGATTCCCGGTCACTTTATGGATTTCACCCAATGTTGTGTAATTCCCATCTTATTAATGACATGGCTGTGAATGGAGGCGGTGGTCTTTCAGCCAGAGAAAGCGTTTTGCAAGCCATGGAATCTGAATACCCACAGATGGGAATCCCAACACCACCAACAAAAACCCCAACTGCCCCCCCCCCCCCATCACC
>JAODUD010000008.1:11598443-11610715 GCA_026784285.1 Stomatorhinus walkeri
TGGGCGCTGGGGCTCACTGTGTGACCCCCCCCCCCCCCCCCCCTGCAGCTGGGTCCCCTCACAGTAATGAGAAAAGATCCCATCCATCACACCCCCCCCACTACCTCTACATTTCTTGCCCATGTGACCCCTATGACAGCATGTCAACAAACAGGTGAGAGGTCGGTCCAGCGCATGCACGGCTGCTCCTTCCTCCCATCCTACTCCTGCATTCCCCTCTTCCTCACCTTTTCTTTCCCACCTCCTGCTGCTCCTGGCCAAAATCTCCAACCAAGTCCTCCCCCGAAACCTGGGCCTAGGTCCCGGCTAACGCAGCGTTCTCCGTTGCTTGTTTATGTTTATGCTTTTACTGCGTCCTGCGAATCTCAGCCCTCAACAGTTAGCTGGCTGACACCTGAGAGCATGAACCATGGCATGTGAACAAGGGAGGGGCCATGAGAGGAGGCCATGCAGAGGTCTGGCGAATGTTGCTGAGGGTTTAACATTAAAAATACTGCCTAAAAACTTACATGATTGGTTTATTTGAATACCATACTCAGTGAGAAACCATTGCATCTGCTCAAAATCACATTTGAGTTAATAAATGTGGATATAACACAGTTAATTTGTATCGGTTTACATTAAATTCCATACATCCATCTTCTATTTCCACTTGTCCTGTGCTGGGTCACAGGGGTCCATAGCCTATCCCAGAGGCTACGAGCCTGGGACAGGTTACAAAACTTTATTTGTAGGTAATTTTTTTGTGATTGTTCATCACTGCATTCTTAACGATGCTCCGAAAGTTACCCAGAAACTGACTTCTGTTCCACGGTCCATGTTTCTGTCTTCATGGCTGCACAGTGTGCAAATTGTACAGAAGACATTCATATAGTGATATGTAATTTAAAAGTAGCACAATTGTAAGGAAAAACCGCCTCCGCGTGACTTGGCTGTCGCCCTCTTCGCAGCGCCACGCCGAGGTACGGGCGTCGTAACCTTTCACTCCCGGTTCACCTTTAACCCTCTCATCTTTGAAACTTTCTGCAGCAGGGAAACTCCAAATCCCTTCACTTTCACCCACCTCTGCGTTGCCTCATCGCACAGGCAGTAAACGTTTGACTTTGATTCCAGGTACACGACTATAATTTAGGCCAAGTTTATCAAAGCGGCTTTGTTGTCAGCTGACAAAAGGTACTTTTTTAAACCTAAATTACTGCTTTTCACAAATACACTCCTCATCCGGCCTCGTTTGAAGTCCGCGGAGGATTCGCATTTGCTGGGGTTTTCCTACGATGATTTATCTCGCTAACTTTGATAAGGGCTGTACAGCGGTCTGTAGTGACGCCCCCCCACCCCAGCCTGAATGTGGCCCCGGGGCCCCAGTGGTCCTGAGCTGGGCCGGATTCAAAGCCCATGGAAGAGAAACAAGCAGAATCAAACAAGGGTCTTCCCAGCGGCGGGCCCAACAGGTCATGCCGGGTGGCTGGCTTTTGAAGTTCCCCTCGAGATGGGGTGTGAGGGGACAGTGTCAGCAGGCATGTCGCTGGTGACTGTCGTCCACCCAGACCCTCAAGGCAATATTCTGAGCCCTAAAACCAGGCCACTGTCTCGTCCCCCTCAAACACACACATGGACTCCCTCCCACCAAAGCGTATTTCTGTAAACACCAGATAAGTGTCCGCCAGAATATCCTAGCTGGATCATTTTGTTGTGAGGCGGGTGAAGTATCTGAGTCTCTGGTTACGCAACATCTCACGTTGATTCTCTAACAAGCATCGATAAAAAGAATCAAAACTCACAGTCACTTGAAAAGTGATCAGCGACTTTGGTCATATTTCCAGCTTTGGGACGGCTGAGGACCCTCAGGGGTGAGTTCCCCCATTTGTGGTCCAAAATCCTGCACACGAGGAGAAGGTCCAGGCCGCTGTGCGGGCGGCAGCAGCGCAGGAACCTTTCTGCGGTTTGAAAGTTAGCGCCAAGGTTTCCCGCAGCCCATTAGAGCCGTGGGGCTGGCATCCGCCAATATTGGAAACATATGTGTGAAAGAAATTCTCAGCTGGTAAGACATTCCAAGTACTGTCCCGCAGCCAAACACTTTGGTGTTAGTCTAATTTAAGCAGTATGTTGGCAGGGGTTTTCTCTGCTTTGATCATATGGAGATGGTTTGTTACAAATTGAACTAACCTAAGCTCCGTTTCTGGCGGATCACAACTGTGGATTTGTTGAATTAAATGCTTCGTTGAATGTAGTTTGGACATGGAAAGAGAGTTATGCGGTACAGGGCCGCGACAGCAGACTCATCACCTTTGCGACAGGTCCACCCCGCCACGCATATTCAAACTTAATCCGGGGGGCCCTCGTCATTTTAATAAGCTGCAGGTCAGGCGTTCGAGGCAGTAGAGGGGGGGTGGGCGCACAAGGAGAAATGGCCAGGCTCTGTAACAAGGAACATATTGACCTTCAAAGTGTGCGCATGCATATCGTGTCGCTCAACCATTCACACCCTGTCTAGCCCTTGTGCTGCTCATGTGTGGCTCATGCAGCTCTGCCTCTGTACTCCTGATTGGAAGGTCGTTGGATCAAGTCCCATTTTTCTATGGAGTATCCAGATCTCTGCTGGCCCAGGCTTCATGCACAGACAGAGAAGGAGAGCAAGGCTATTCATGCTAATTATAAACCATAATTGTTCATGTGACAACATTTGCTTTGTGCTGTGAGTTTCAGCTACAGACATGACTTTTGGAGGTTGCGTGTTGCAACGTGACACCGGAATATTCCCCCAGTGCATCAAACAGCAGCTTTACTAAAAGAGTTGACTTATCAAAGCGTCTGGGGGAAACTGGTGGCAAGAAAGGGGAATTGGACCCTCCCCCCCTGTGGGGCTCATCCCGCTCCTCTCATTTATCTCCCTGGGAGAGCCTACCTTAGTGACGTTTCGGACGTGAACACAGTGTCCCAGTGCGATTCCGGCAGCGTGCGGTGGGGTCGACGGTGCGGCTCAGAGGCATCTGATTCCACTTCCCCAGCCCCCCTCCCCCCCCCCTGAAATCCATCTCTGTGGAGAGAAAGGTCATTTGGTTTGTTTAAGGAAACAAGTGTTTAAATAAAAAAAAAAAACCTTGGGCTGGAAACCTGCTCCTTCGGCCGCGTCTCTTTTACAGCATAATGTGACAGGGTGACTGTTAAATCATAGTACTATTTCCATGAAAAAAAGATGGGGATATAAAATTCACAAGTAGGGAGCACTTTAATGGGACATTCTTGGCAAGAAAAGGCTCGGCCTTCACTCATGAAGAGCATGTTGGCAGGAGGATTCAGGGCAGGGAGGTGGGGTCTGTCAGTGGAGACTTGGTCATCCCTTCCCTGTCTATATACCAGCACATGAAAATGGCGTAGAGGAGGTTTTACAATCAGTCAGTCACTGGAGGATTGGGGTTATGCACCACACTCAAGGTCTCATTGGTGGAATCACTCTGCTCAACCGGGGATTTGAACTGGCAACCTTCTAAGTCCCAATCCAAATTTTCCTTTGATGGTTTTTGGTCAGTGCATAATTCCATGTTATTTTATAGATGTCTTTATGGTATAAATGTAAAGAATGCTACATATAAGCCTTTATACAGTATGATGGGTGTGTCCCTGCTTTGGAACGGGGGTGTCCCCCCTCAGTGCATTTTGCCAATGGGGGGATCGCTCTTATTGATTTTGTGAGGGCGGGGCTCTATGAAGTGCGGGGTGCTTAGTCCCCTGACTCTGCCAGAGTAACCATGCACATCTTTTGCCCCTGAATATGTATACTAATATGTCTGATAGTAATAATCATCATCATCAGCATCCATTATAATTCATATGCATGGTGACTTTTCATTATAATTCATATATATATATGTGTGTGTGTGTGCTTAGCACAGTTTATTTGAATCCCTAATTGAATCATTAATTGTATGGTTGGCTGGATATCTCACTCCCTTGTAGTTAGATTTATTTTATTTGTATATTTATAAGCTGTACAGACTCGCAGCCATCGTGGCCCAGGGGTCAGTGCTAGTGTCCTTATTATGATTAAATGGCCACCCTTGGCCCCACCCCCAGCCTCACCTCCTCGTATTTCCATCAGTCGCATTTAATTAGGCTTGATGCAGCCTGATGCATGTGCCACGTGCAAATGCATGCCCCCTACCACCGTCGTCAGTTCAGGCTGTCCAATCGGATCCCGCGCTTGTCTTTACTCGGAGTGTAGGTGCACCACGCGCGCCAATGCGGGATACGGTTGGATGACTTCCACCATGCCAGCGCTTGGCCACGGCTGGCTAGGAGCACTTTGAATGCTTGCCTTTAATGGCATGCCAAGTTCACTGCGCACATGGGGGCCCGCCTGCCCGTCCGGGCTCTACCCAGAATGCACTTCAAAGGCTCTGGGCCGCGCAGGATGACCCGCTCCCACGTGCTTCCATCAGACCGTCACCATCCTCATCCCGACCGCGGGAACACTCAATATCCCATCATCTATACTATCAGACGTCTGTTCCTGACCGCTTCTCCTCCGCTTGGGAATCATAGTCCCCATCTTGTTTTCTTAACCCTAAAAACTCAGGACCTGTTCTTGCCTCCTGAGCCTCCTTTGAAGACATAGTGACCGTGCTGCACTTCTGATCAGCATCCTGTATGAACAGTCTCTGATTACTTTAGTGTTACTTTCTTGTTCCAGTTAGAGTAACCATAAAACAGCATTTCCATTATATTAGGGATTATACTTATTTAGTTATTGTTAACTTTTTTTAGTTTTTAAAATACCTTTTATATCTCCTTATATCTAATAATCAGAGTAATTTATAATGCAACATGCTTTCTAACTTTAGTGGCTGCCATTTTTTGCTGAACAGACAAGTAACTGGTAACAGAGCAAGACAGTCTTGGGTTGTTAATCTGGAGAGATCCTCCCTTCTTCCTGTCAGCCTTTTTTGTGCCCTAAAATTGGGAACAGGCTAAAGCACTCTCTCCCCACCCCTGGGGAAACAGACGTTACTGGCTGACATGAGCTATAGATTGATTGATCACGGATCTAAGACAGGAAGCATGAAAATTAAACCTTAATATATATAGATACCGTAAATACATGTTTAGATCCAACCCCTTAATCAGGAACAAGTGTGCCATGCCGGTAATTGAAGTCTGTATTGAATGCACATGCTTTCCCCAGTTTCCTGCACTATTTAAGGTTATGTGTCCTTGTAGTTTAAAGCAGAAGGTTAATTTATTGGGTTCAAGTGATGGACACACTATGGCCTAAGCATTCTTTGCATCAATAATATACTTCCCACTTTTAGGATCCAAGGTTTCTCTGTTTTGTCAGTTTAACAGGCTCTTCTATTATTAATTTTGTTTTTTTGTTTAGCACAAAGTTCAGGTTTCTGCCCGTGGTTAAAGATATACTTGTCCTGAAAAGGTTTTCCATGTAGTGTTTTCTGAAATTCCAGCTTGTGCACAGCAACTGACTGCTTCCAATCATTGTACAGAGGTGGTTCAAACCTGGCTCTGGATCAATCTTTCTTCTGGAGAAATGGAAATCTCCTCTTAGGACGAGTAAATCATCTCTCCGTTATTTCGGAGCTGGCTGTGGCGCCGCTGATTCCAGCTGTCGGTGGAGTGTTTGAAGCCGCCGCTGAAAGCTAAGCCCGGACTTCGGGCGTATCGCAATCACAGCCGAGGCAGATTTCAGCTGGAACACAAACTAATTGAAGGGTTGAGTTCTCAACGCTGTCTATGGCATGGCAAGGGCTGCCAGATCTGTGAGCATGAGCACTGAAAACAGACAGTTGTGTCAAAACTCGGCCGATACTGGAGAAATAAGAGGCGCGCAAGCAGCTAACCTACATTTTTAACGTCCCACGTCATGAGCTGCACCTGTACCAGCCTCTTGGGGGCGCTCATGTCCCCAACTGCAGGGCTGTACATCAAACTTAGGAACACCCTGACATCACAAACCCTAAGAATACACCGACTGACCCCACACCCATCACACTTTCCAGGTGCGACTGCACCCTCTGAGACTGATAGCTACAGACGAGCTCCCTCGTGTTGAGATGGTCAGCGGTCCCTCTCCCAACGCCTTGCTGGTCACGTGACCGATGTGTCACCAGTCCTCCCTGTCGCCACGCCCATTCCCAGCAGCCCACTCAGCAATAAGAGCAGTACCGCCATCCAAACCACGGTGCTAAAACTGCTGCTATTTTTTCTGCTGTTGAAGACAAACAAATTGTGTGTTTTTGTAGCTGGTTCAGGTTTATCATATGTAAACCATGACATTTTAGAACAGATTTATGCTGTATTGTACAACTGCTTACCAGTTTCGCATAAAGATGCTATGTATTTACTGAGTTAGCTATTTTAGCAGAACAATTTAGGTTAATCAGCAGGTCCTTCCTGAGACACGTGGATTCCTTAATCACTGTGTTCACTCTCTCTTTCTACAGAAAGACCAATGTCTCATTATTTGTGGTTCATTAATTCTAATAAAACAAGCTAATGTGCACTTTTCAGACGTATATGAGTCAGCAGACCCCTTCCTATACAGTGGGCAGCCCAGCTAGGGCCCAGACCTGCTGCTCCTCTGTCAAAGGGCAACCCCAGAGCGTGTATTAAGACCGCATGGTGCCCTCGAGCATGCTAAGCATTGTAGTCCCTTCACGAGTGCATCAACTTTCATCTGGATGTGTTGTGCTAACCCAACAGGCCGCTCTGGCATGTTCTGGCGTGGATCAGGGGACTGAAAACAGGCCCAGTTAGCAGCCATTTGTTTTTGGCTAAAACATCTGAAGGCTAACAGCTTGGGGGATTTACTTTAACTGAATAATCAGTACCTTATCTTTCTTCTACACATTCCATGTGATACTGATCCCTATTGAATTATAAACTGTTAGCAAGCCGTTTCGATGAAGCTAATAGTGATAATGAAACAATGGCCCATCATAATCTATAAGGGAGAATAAAACGAGCACTCAGGTAAGCCATGGATAGATGTGTGTGCAGCTCTGTAAAAACCTGGGCTCTACATGTTTGTCATTATGCTGCAGTAATGTCTAGTGAGCTCACTGAAGAAACGTCACCAGTGATGGTCATCCAAGGGGAGGCCAGCCCCTCCCAGCAGCATGAGGTCACAGCTAAATTAAGCTCACCGCCGTGGGAAAGGAGACTTTCTGAGATACCCCCACGTGACGCATAGCCTCATACACAACGTGGTGAAAACAAGCAACAATCCAGCTGACAGCTGCTGCATCTGCTTGCTGGAATTCTTTTTCTCACCTTTCATCCATCTCTCCTCCTTACTGTGGTTTTGCCCTCCAGCATATATGTCTGATAAAGTCTTTCTTGGGCATGAAATCAGAGATCCCCCCCCCCCACCTGTCTCATTCACTACATGCAGTTTATGAGGGGTTCTGATTGGTGGAGGCATGCTTTCCCGTCGCCCTTCCCCAGATAAGCTCCACGGGGCCACTCTCAGGAACCGGCGATGATGACTCGGTTCTCATGAGCGACGCTTGGTATCTGAGGCTTTGCTTGGTGTGCATATTCGTGTGTGTGTGTGTTTTCATAACCAAGTACCAATGATAGGGTTACACCACAACTGAAAACAATACTATACTGTGTCCGTGGCCGTGCATGTCGACTTTTGTTTCAGCCTGAATAACAGTTTGCCAGAGGGTCAGCTTCTTCTCATATGCGTGCCGTTCGGACTGAATGGGACGCCTGTGGAGATGGTTCATGCCGGTCCGGAGCTGGACCCGGTCTAATAACTTTGTGATGATATATCGCCAAATTCCTGCCCCATGACCCTCCTCCCCAGTGCTTATCCCATGATACATCTGGGCCGGTGCCTGGGCTCTGGTTTCACTGGACCGCGGCGGATTCCGGAAGGCGAGAAGAGCATCGAGCACAGCACTGAAGTGGCACCGACTGGGCCAAGCTGGACCGGGGGATTAGCAGCATGAGAATCACAGAAATGAAGGATGTTGAAAGTTAGTCAAATTTCACATTTTTTACTTGCATGACTTCCAAAGAACCTTAGAAAACTGTGAAAAAAATGAATGACAGAATGATGTCAGATAAGTCTGTAAAACTGCATTTTATACTGATATAACATATTGATGTAATGATTATACATTATCAGTATTTACTATACCAGGGCAGAAATGCATCTCCTGAGATAATGTGAATAAATGCATACAACTACACAGGCAAGAAAAATCACAAATTAAGAGCGTTAGTCCAAAAATTGCTTATCATTCAGACAACAATGGAATGTAATGAGTTAAAATATAATGTTCTCTAGGTGGCTCCAGTTCATTGCTTATCTTTTAACTGGACAAAAGGATCTGATATTGGTCCAGCAGCCCTGGTGGCTCGACAGTGTCCCCTGCAATTAAAAAGCACCCAAAGTATTTAATTACATCTCCTCAGTGATTACAAGCAACGGGAACTGGCTGCTCGCTCATTCATTCTGGGATCTGTAAAATGGATGGAGTGGTCACACTCAGCCCTGAGTCAGAGCCGTCCAGGGCTATCAGCAACTTGCCCAGCTTGAATTCAGAGCCATCAGTGTCACTTGTGCTACCAAGGCCAGCAGCAATCCAACCGGTGGCCTCCCCAACTTGCCTTGTTAGCGAAATTCCGTTAGATTTTATCCAGAGGTGTGTTTCTTGAAGCCTTCTTAATGCTACATCGTTTGTAAGTTCTGCACTAAAAGATAAAACTTACGAACAATTTAGCGTTAAGAAGGATTTGGGAAACTCACCCCAGATTGTTACCTAGGAACCCTTAGGTTCTGTCATAGTTTATTCACTTCCTTTGCGTCGATCGTTTAGACGAGGTTAACTGGCTGCCCCTCCACCACTTGGCCCCGAGACAGGGAGAAGTCGACCCCTTTTTATCACTCTTAGAGCTCAGACTAGGTTTCCTTCAGCAAGGAGCGAGATTTCAAAGTGAAAGATTTATTTCCCAATGCGCCCCAATAGGCAAAAACACAGAGCCGTTCGACTTTCTTAACAGGATAATCTGAAAGTTGAGAGAAGGTTTTACAAGGATGTTTTTATGACCTCTGTAACAATAAAGTGTAGAGGTAAAACATCCAGTGATTACATTTAATGAATAACAGATAGCTTCAACACCCTTTGCCAATTTAGCAATGAAAGGTCAGGCTGGAAGGCTTGTGTAGCTCTTAAATGATTTTTATAAACCCAAACTAAACACCTATCTTTTTCAGGGGTACCAGCGGGAGAGTAATTGCCGTGCACCGGGTCCCGGCTAACAGGGACTGAAACTTGGAGAGAGATTTGAACTTCTTTTACTGTCTCGGTCTTTGAATTATAGTCAAATTGAGCAGTGTGGCTACATGATGGCTCTCGAGGGCTTGCAGTAGAGTCAGGTGGACTGGGCTTCTAACTCAGCAGCTCTGAAGGGGAACGGGGAATGCGGGGCTGGTGAAATCGCATTAAAATAGCAAGGGGAACCATCAGACCTTTGTCTCATGTGCATCGTGGCCTGGGGGGGGGGTCACTTTAAATACTGGGTCATATGCCTAACAGCCCTTTGAAAAGACAGTCGGACAAGTGGTTTCAATTTGCCCCAGTGATTAAATTTACGTGAGTCAAAGCACCCTCTCATGGGTCATTTGGGAGGGGGCTAGAGAAGAAGTGAGGACTCCTCACCTCAAAGTGGGTCTCGGATATGGCGGACGGGGTGGTGCTGTCAGTGGGAACTTTGGAAAGGTCCCTGAAATGCTAGCTTCCCCAAAAAAAGGGCCAATCTTTGCCCCGCCCACCAAGCAACTGTACGAGGTCAGAGACTCTGAGAGCGCTGTCCTGTATGGTAGCAGGCGGCAGATTCAAACAGCTGGTTTAAGATGGATCAGGTCAAGACACAGTAGGGAGAGGAGTAATTATTATAGGCTAATTAGTAGCTTGAAAGTAGACGGTGTGTGAAGCTTTAATGTTTATGCCGTCCCTTGCAGAAAGCCCTGTCAGAATTTGTTGAGCCGTATCCGGATATTTATTTACCGTGTCACCGGCATTCCTTTGTAACACGCTTGATTTGAACTTTCCGATCCCAGCATTCCCAGCCAGAGTTGACAAAGGAAGTAGGTAACGTCGCTTGGTAACCAGTGGCGACCCAGGAAGCTCTTTCACGTGATATAAGTTAGCAAATGACGGGGAAACTGTACATCCCCGCCGGCACAATCACCACGCCTTTCCATGCCAGGAAACCGTGGCCTGCATGCCGGTGCTCTTCCGTGGCGCATGTTCTGCAGTGCTTTGTTTATTTACCCTTTTTGTTTCCTTGTCTCTCAGCCCCGATCACGCGTATTTTGTTCCTGTGATTTGGGTGTAGTTTGCTTCAGAGGGGATGTCAGGTTCATCACGGCGGAGCGCGGCGTCGAACCAAACGAGACCTGAGACTGAACGCGCGACGCCGAGCTGTGCGTCTGGCGCACCTTTGTCAGCTGCGGGGTTTCTCTCTGTAGTCGGCATGCCGCGTGGGCGATGCCAGCTCCCGCAACGAGATGCGTGCCGCCGCCACCGCTGCTACAAACGGATCCGTAATGATCCTGTTTAGTCGCTTGTTTTTTAAATTCTCCCGCTTAGGAGTTCGCGGATCTGAGGCGGCCTGCCTCTCCTTCCTCCTGCTCCGTTTTCTGTTGTATGAACTTGCGTTCTTGTTGACTGCAGCTTTTTTTTTGTTTCTGAATCTCAGATTGGTGTCTGGCGGCAGCCGCACCATCGTGACCTGTGGTGTGAGGTCCCCTTTCAGTGACAGCTATCCAGCAGTACCAGAGGGAGGCGCTGTTTCATGCCCAAGCAGCCTTTCTCTGCCTCGGCCACTGGGCAGGGGCGGAGGTTTGGGAGGCTGAAGATGGATTGGCCCGAGTTTGTAACTGTGGCTGGCAGCCGATGCAGGCATGCAGGGGTGGATTCTAACACAGCTGCAGTCAGTAATCGCAGTCATTCATAATGGCCCATGACTTCACCTGGTGGTGATGAGTCGATATCAGTCATCTAGATGCTCCTCAAAAGAACTTGCACCCTCTGCAGTGTCAGCACAGAACAGCGTTGTGACGATATTGGCGACGTGGGTGGCGTTGGACGGTGGTGAACCTTACCAAGGGCTCCACGTGGGCTTCAACCAGCACTGTGTTGAGCAGGGTCTCCCATACAAACTCTGATATGGCTTTAAAGACACATGCGGTATTACAGAAGGTCCGGCCAGTTACAAAACATTACACAAAGTTATATATCGCCGGTAATTCATCATGCTGTTTCAATCCCAGTTGTTAAATGTCAACTCTCTTTGGAAGGCCTGTCGTATTAAGAGACAGGAATGACAGTCCGGTACAGGAGAATTTGCCGGATGATGATTCCCAACTCGCAAGAGTACAGACACTTGACAAAACTACCCACCCCCTGCTCGCCCTTTTGCCAACCAGCCCGTTTTCTTGCCCCAGTCAGGCGCCAGATGGCTTAATGGTAACACAGAGCGAGGGAGTGTGGTGCATGGTAAAGAAGCAGGCACCGCTCATTTCTGAGCCCCGCAATCCACCTTCCCTCACTCTCTGAATAAGAATTAGTGCTAATAATTACAGCATGTAGGCTTTCGGGATCAAACGGCGTTTCGCAGCCCATAGCAAAATCACATGGCTCTCAGCCACTTTCTCCTTTGAAAACCGGAATAATAAGAGACGAAAGCGGCACATCCAATGAGCCGTGATGCTGCGGGGGGGCCCAGACTCGCCAGGGAATAAAGAGGAGCCCGGGATCGATGGCGCTATGATGGCCCACCTGACCCCTCCTTTAGCCTGAAGCTGTTACCAAAGACTTAACGATCCGGGGGAAGAAGACTGGGAGACGGACGGCATCAGGGACGTCAGGGCCCAGCTTCACGTCGGCTTCAGGTATTCCCGTCGGCTTCAGGTATTCCCGTCCCCGTGCGCCCGCTGTTTGGAAGCCGAGCGCTTTGCTCTGTTCAGGTTCCTGCATTTGCTGTGACTGCTGCTGATAAACGGCGATCAGACCCACGGGCCGTGTGCTGAGTGACCCCCCCGTGGAGGGCTTTCCTGTGGCTTTGAGGACAATTATGACACTTAGCGGGGTGGATTATAATTTCAAATGAGATTTTAAAGCATGCCCTGATGGGGGGTGGGTGGATCAATAAGAGCTGAGCTGGAGTAATCGATGGGAAATAGACACAAATGTCTGTCTCGCTTCAGCATGGGTGTGGGGGGGGGGGGGGGGGGGGAAAAC
>JAODUD010000008.1:11672215-11686630 GCA_026784285.1 Stomatorhinus walkeri
TCACAAAGTGCCCCCCCCCCCCCCCCCAGGAGCCACAGCTGAGGACACCAAGCTCTGAAACTCTGACCCCTGTCTCGGAAACTGGGAAGAGAGGCCATTTCTCCAGAAGGTACCAGAACATTCTGGCCCCAACTGAACAGTGGCTCTGCTGGAGCACGTCGGCGTACGGCTGGAATCGTTCCCCCCCCACCTCACCCGGCCATCGTTGTTGGAAAAGTCCAGTGGGACAAAATATGGTGAGTCGTGTTCAGATTATTAACGTGCTGTGAAGAGAAGAAGAGCTGGCAGATTGGAGCTGCACAGTCCCCATCAGGAGGCGATCTGTCAGTGATGGACAGGTGCTCGCCCAAAGCCTGCTAATCCCTCTGCCACCCCCTCGCCCAGCCCCCCCCCCCGCAGACATACATACTCACACACATACTCCGCAGTTAGTGGCAGATGTAAAACAGATTACAAGATTATACCGTATCACATTAACCCCGGGCCGACATATACAGCGACATATAAACACAGACAGATGCCATACGTGCACAGAGACTCAGACTCACACACATGCCCGAACCGGAGCCTTGTCAACCGACCCGTGATGTCTGACTGGAGCAGCTGGCACAATCCTCGTCTCTGTGACGGAAGCAATCGCGTACATCCATGCTCCTTCATAGGAAATGACACATAGGCTGCTTGTTGTCTGTAAATTGCCCATAGTGTGTGCAATGAAACAGCGTCCCATCCAGAGCATAGCCCTTTCCCGTGCTGCCTTAGATAAACTGCAGGCCCCCCCTCTGCTCCGAACCGGGATAAAGGGTTAGGAGATGGATGGATCACTCACTGTAGAAATTGCCAGAAAGGTAAAATTGTTATTTTTCAGGATACACTGAAGGCAAATAATAAAAAAAAACAAAATCTGTACCTTCAAGCAAGATATTTGTATCTCAGGCTCTCAACAAACAGAATCAGGCCTTCAAACCCATGCTGCCCTTGCGGTGCTCTGCGTTGACAGCAGTGGTTCTCCAGTGACGTGGTCAGTGGTGGCCCTCAATAGGGCAGTGAGAAGAGCTTACAGACGTCTGCTCTTGATCCGCATCTCCGGCATAGTTTTGCTGCTGAGAAAAGTGCTGGGGGAACCGTGCTGTCCGTGTGCCGGCGGGCTCAGGATGGGGTCAGTGAGGACCCCGTGCTCTTTACAGCACCAAAGCAGAAACTGATGATCGCGAATGCCGGGCTTCTCCGCCACAGCACCGATGTTTATGGTCCGAACATAAGAGAAGCTGAAAATGTGGTCCTTGGGAGGGAGCTGGATATAGTCATCATTACCCTAATGGATGACACCTCGGTAACCGTTAAACAAAGCAGTAAATGAGATCACAATGTTTATCAGCCCTTCCCTCTGCACTGATTTATTTAGAGGCAGCCCTTGAAAGAAATTAAAAGCTGATCATATAACCCGGCTTCACCCCCACGTTTGGGGACATTAGGCATCCGCCTCTCAATCACTAACGAGCGGCAGGCTCACCTGCGGTGGCTTTGCTAATTAAGCTTTGGGTCAAGAAGGCCAGCGTGGGAAAATCTGCAACCCTCCTGTAAATGATTCGAGTTCAGCTGCCTGGCAGATAGGACACGTTCACCCAAACTGACTCAAGGTATCGTTACAGTTTTTCCCTCTTATGATGGTATTTTATACGAGGTATATTCCGTCCCCAAAACTGGGGTATCAAAACCTTCCTGGGACTTAAACCAACAACCATTCGGCTTTATGCTCTACCTACTGCTCCATGGTAGTTGACCTGCCTGATTGCTAACAAGCCCTGTGCCGGCCGGCGCCATGAACCCAAAGCCAGCACTACAGCTCATTATTTAAAACAAGACCTGAATCGAACTAATTTTGATAAAACCCTAAACATATGATATATACTAAAAATAATACGTTAGTCACCAAAGCCATTAAAATAAATAAAAACAGATACATAAAGTTTGAAGGCTCCAGCACAGTCAGGCTGACCTGCATCTTATCAGAACAACATGGCAAAATCCATATCTTTCCATTGCCGTTTGAAGAGCATATAGAAAGTATAACTCATAAAAAAGTCCCATAAAAGTTAAGGACTGAGGCAGATACTAAAGCCTGCTTAAATACACAGACAACCTGGGTAATATATGTTACATATTTATGACTGGAGCTTGGTCTGTGGCTCAGCGTGCAAGCAGTGCAGCTACAGTTCCTCAGACCAAAGAGAGCGAGGCTGTCTGTCGTGGCGTTCCCAAGCCCCCCCCACTACCCATTTCCAAGTCGTTAGGGACGGGAGACTTTCCACCTCCCCTCTCCGACTTCGGGGCGAATTTATTAGCCCCCCATTAACCGAGATGGCAGTCACGTCATGTTAGTTTAGTAGAAGATGAAGCTTTACGCTGAAGGCTAAAGGCCTCCTTGAGTTACATCCCCAGCTGTCCCACGGTGGGTAAACCTGACGGTCCAACACTAATACCTCCACAAAACCTTAAACGAGCTGGCAATGTTACGCCGTGTTTAAGTGCACCTTGAAGACCAGGGGTGGGGGGGGAAGAAAAGCAACGTTCTACAGGCACGAGTTGTGCTTTTTGACACCGTGACAAATATTATGGGCAAAGCATTCTGGGAAATGGCTGCCATATGTAAGAACATGCAGCTAGTGTTTAGTTACTAAGAGCAGTGTCAGATTATCAGATTACAGCTTAAACACCTATTAGCTTGATTATTTTACTTAACCCTACCCTACAAAATCACTTTAAATTGTACAAGACATTTACATACATGACAAACAGGTACTAGACAAACCTATGTGTCCAGTATACACAGTTATTTATCAATTATGTATGCCCTTAAAGTACTTGTTAATTAACAGCTTGTTGGGATCCAATACTAATGGAATAATTTCACCTATGAAATGGATTACATTCACTAATTGCTGTCCTGGGCAATGGTATTGTTGGAACATTGTCTTTTCAGATAATTGGTTCAGCCGATCTGAGAAGATGTCAGCTGGTAAAATTATTGGCTTCCTATTCATGATAAGAGATCCAGCATAGTCATATCAGTCAGAGTCTTGGGATACCTGGATGGAACTGAAGGTGTAGGAGGTGGCACACGAGTGACAGCTACATGCTCCAATGGTATGCCTGCTGACTCGTCAGATGGGGCGGGGCTGGTGACCGGCATAACCCAATAGGAGTGAAGCTACAAGTGGGCCTGATATGACTCCCCTCTCCCTCAGGCCCATACAGCTGCTTTACATCATTGCTTTTCTCAAGCGTCCTCAATGTCCTACCCACACCTGCCAGCCAAATTGGATCAGGCTCCTCCCATCACCCTTGACCTTTCCGGCCCCTTCTCACCCCTCCCCAACAGATACAGAGGCGTTTGAGAGCCAATCCGATTGCCGAACCCGTGGCAGTTGCTCTTGACCATCGATGCTGCAGCTGAGTTAAACACGCACACGGACCATTTGTGGGGGCTTCTCTGTGGACACCGATCTCCAGTGGTCTGGAGAGGAAACGCGGTGCAGTTTAATCTCAGTGCAGTCGGACTGCTGTAAATCTCCAGTCAACTACATGAACACCCCCCCCCCCCCCCAAACACACAGACATGCATAGACTGCCCACCAGCTCCCCCATCCTTCTCCAAGCCCCCGGAGATGCAGGGAAGCCACAGGAAGTGCGGTTGAGTTCCAGCAGCCCATCTTGAGGTAGCCATCTTTGTTTTTCCACTCGCTCTCTCTTCCTCTCTCTCCTCGCGGTTTGAATGGAGGGCCATGCCAGGCGTATGATTCCACCCCTGGCGTGTGGCATTTCCCCAAAGAAGGGGTGACGGAACCTCACCAACGTGCCCACAGCAGTGTCGTTCACTGTCCCTCACTGAGCACTATGGGCTCCCACCGGGTCTGTGAACCTGAACATGGACCTTTGCACACACATGGACACACACTCTTGTGTACAAACACACACACACACACACGTTTGCATTTCTTGTCACGCTGATTCACTTCTAATGCCACTAATTTAAAAACGTGCATAATGACAAATAAAAATGTCTTGCAGTTTGAGTCACTTGAGGAAAAACAAATGAGAGTCTAAATAAAACGGGTTTGGGGAGCAGCAACCTGATCTGTTGCTCCTCATCTGTTGCTTTTCCTGGTCATGGAGTCCCGGAGAGCAAAGGGCACACTCTGGACAGGATGCCACTCTCAGGGCAATTTAGAGACAGCAGTTAGCATAGCCCGCATGCCTTAGGACAGCGAGAGGATGCCAGAACATCCAGAGCAAACCCGCGTGACACGGGGAGAACATGCAAACTGCACACGCACACAGAACGGAGGCAGGATTCAAACCCCCAATGCTGGAAGCGTGAGGCAGGAGCGCTACCCGCTGAGGCACCGTGCCGCCCGCGGTCTTTCCACAGTTACTATATTTGTTCCGAGCTTTTTCTGTTCAAAATTTGGCTCCGCGCAGACGGTAAAACCTATAAGCAGATGTATGTCCTGCACACACACAAACACACACTCACACAGACCTACTCTAGCACTTGCGCCCATAGTTACAGATCACACACCATGTCATTCCATTGGAGCAAATTCGCCCAAATGCAATTTGAATAGCAATAAAGGCTTCTTTATTTTACTTGGCTGGGAGGTGCCTGCTCGGGCCCCGGCTGGCCGCAGCGAGATCGGCTTTCCCCGGGACCCGCCGAAGGCCCCGCTGCACAGGCTGGGGATCATTTGCCGAAATGCTTCTTAGATATTCCCGCTCCTCTTAAGGCAGAAATTCAATTTCTGGACACTTTTATTACGATGTCAGTCAGAGAGAGAAGAAGGCATGATAATCAGGGCCGCGCATCTGATCTGATTACAGCAGCTGGTTAGTTCAGCCAATATGTTGTCCATTATATGGTCTGAGCGGGGATATGCAGAACGAAAATAGTGGAAACAGGAGACAATAAAGCCAAAGGTGGTTAGACATGGGCTGGGGCTGTTTGGGGCAGATCTTAAAAGTGATCTGCCTTAGCGGCGGGGCTGTGGGGACATACCCTAGAAATGGGGGGCACTTTGGGCTCTTTGAAGTGACCGCCTGCACGTTTTCTGACTCCACACACACACCGCGACTGTCTCCTGACAGCACGGAAGAACAGGAGGACCGTTGTGTTGGTCGGATCCCTGCCGTCTGTGGGGTATGTTGTGCATGTGAGGGTGTGTGTGGCATTGTTCCCTCTCGGTGTGGGGGGGAGAGTTACATTACACACAAGCAGCCGGTGGCGGGTGGAGATGAAATAGCAATTGCATGTCCCCAAAAGATGGCCGATGTCACAGTGGAGAGGGGATGCTAAGTGACCTGCCATCTCAAGACTATATGTTACCAAAACAAAGCTATTTCAGGGGATTTAACAAAAAAATTAGCGGTGTTCAATGACTTCCAGCAGTATAAGTTCACTGCTGGTTCTGACGGCTTCCTAAACTAATTCTGATTCTGTCTTTTTTACTATAAAAATGGCATGAGCCACAGCCCAGAAATATCCTGCGAAGGTGAGCTCCTGTACTTTAAAACGGCACAGCCATAGCGAATAAATAAGTTAGGGTCCGTTGAGGCTGTTTTGTTTCCGGGTGCAGTGCTGCGTGCAGTGGACACAGTGATAGGAAAAGGAGCAGAAGGATCTGGAGCAAAGGATGAACACAGAAAATCACCTGCAGTAAAGAGGGACTGACAGCCATTCAAAAACGCGGTACTACGAGAGGCCTGTGGAGGGAACCACGGCGCCTGCAGCGCTAGTCAACAAAAAAAAAAAAAAAAAAAACGTCACTTTTCCCCTGGAGTTCAAACTCGGTGGGGGCGGGGGGGAGAGGCGTAGATAAAAAAAGGATCTACTGACCTTCACCACTAGAAACTCAGTCGCCCTTAACCTCCCAAAGAGGAAGCCATCGCATGCTGCCAGCGCAGGTAGCGCGCCGGGCCAGGCGCAGACTCCATCCTTGCCGCGGCTGCGTTACTGGAAAATGTCTGCAGAAACTAAAAACTGCCGTTTCAAAATTGCCCGCTTGTTTGTGATGTTGTTCTTGGACGGTTCTCAGGGTTGGAGCTCCAAGGCCCAGAGCTTAGGCCAGTGTACTCAACGCCGGTAACTGATATCACCTTTTCACCACAGTTCTTATAATGCTCTGTTGCTGGAATTAAGCAAATCCTAAAGGAATGCTTAACATGCTTATTAAATATAACTCAAGGTTAGAGATGACAGTGTTGAATTATAGTAGAGATTAGGTTCAGGGGTATTTTTCTTTGAGGGCGGTGTGGTTAGGAGTGAGCGGGGAGAGATCACCAGCAGAAATATTTTATAATTTTATTTATTTTGTAAGCCTATACAATCCATACATGCACTCGTTTACTGTGGGTATTCCGTCGCTGACAGCGCCCCCTACAGATTTAGACCTGCCTCTGAAGGGTCCGCTTGTGTTACTTGACCTCATGAAAAGTGGGTCACGGATTGCGTGGGACTTACATTCCAGAAGTGAGGCCTGTTCGCTTGTGAGCCCAAGGTGATCACAAGGCTCTCACGAACGGTGGGACTCGTTAAGGAAAAAAACAATCCAGAAACCACAGGACCCACGGCAGATTCCGGGGAATGGATCGGAACTCGCCTCTGTAAATCTGATCTGAGGACAGCCCAGCTTGTGACAAGGGATTTGTTAGGAATGTCTGTTCCCTTCTGAGTGTGGGTTTAAAAGTATAAGTGGGGAGGGAATGAAAACTTAGGCTCACATTCTGACCAACCTATCTTCAGTCATTACAAAACCACTCTCAATGTGTAATAAGTGATCAAATGAGACAACTCCCTTTCGAGCTCACAGTAGGATTTCTCTTCCTCGAGACCAGATTTCCTGTAATAACAAAACAGGGCTTTGATTCCACTCTCAGCAGTGCTGCACTGGAGGAAGAGGACATCCTTTAATCAGCTGTGATTGACAGGGGGATGAAATCTCCCTCACAGCTGCATTTGTTTTGGATGCAGAAAGAGATCCTTGTTACCTGCGACTCAAGCGGGAATGCCTAATGAATCCAGTGAGTAAGCTTTGTTTTGAGTGGCACATCTCCCAGCCAATAGCGGGGCCCAGAAGTCATTGGAAATGATTACTGGTGGTGGTTTTGGGGACGGGGTGGTAATTTGTTCTGTCAGCCTGTTAGGGTAGAGCAGGAGCCCCCAACTGAGACACCCACGCTACCCACTCCATCAAGCATGAAGGAAGTGATGAAAGTGAGTCTAGTCACTATGGAGATGATGCCCGTGAGGGGGTGTGACATTTCGGGATCGGTGTGTGCGGGGGTCCCTCAGTCTACAGAGGGGAATCCGTCACTTCAGCTCATCCCAGCAGATAAATTGCAATCGACCATCTCGGCACGCTAAGTTCACTAGCTGCCCTTCATCACGTTTTGGAGCCACTGTCCCCTGAATTTGACCTCTGGCACTTCATCAGCTACCCAGGAGTATTTAACTGCTCAAAACAAGATGCCAAACACTCTATATCTTATTTAGACGTATTCAGAAACAATCTATTGGTGAGGCATGAAAAAATTAATTGACGTCGTCAGTATGCGGTCCTGGTGATAATCTGATGGCCCAGTGAGGGTCTATGCTTCAGATCCAATCCAGCATTTTGTGAGATTTCCAAGTGTAAATCTTTGCAAGACAAGTCTGACAAATGAGAACAAGAGCTGTACATTTAATCTTGATGTTTTGATTTATTTTATTTGAGAAACAGAACAGGAAAAAAAGTGTATCTGTCCACAGTTTTTCCCCAGAGCTGGCATTGTCTGCCAGGGTGCATTTTGATGGTTGTAAACAAGTAAAAGTGCCGCATATCATGTGGCTGCATCCACACGGACCAATACACACGTTTCTACTTTTTAACGCAGCATGCGATTCACGGCTCACCTTTCTACAACACTCAAAAAGGTGTTTGTGTTGTGGGGACGTCTCTGCAAATTCCATGGTTTGTTAAAGGATAGGGAAGCCAATAGGCAGAGAGACAATGAGGATTTATACATGAATTATCTCGGGGGAAACGCTTACAGTTCATCATCATGCGTCTTGGTGGACTGTCTTTATCCTGAGGGTGCAGTGATTCAAAGGGAAACCACAGCAAGGAAAGTTAAATTCAAAGTAGAAGGCCCAGGGATGCAGGCGCTCTACTCTCATGTAGGAACGCCCCTTCCGCCACCCAGGTGCTGTCCTGTTTTATTCATTACCTCACAGCCAGAGGGGTGGGGGGGTCGATGACCCCACTCCAGCCGGACTCTCAGAACACCATCACGCTGCGCACATGGCAGAATTTCTGCTTTCAGATGTTTTCTAGAAGTTGACTGATGCAATGCCATGGAAGAGGAGGACCGAGGGGCCAAAATGTTATCGTAAGAAACCTTACAAGCAGTCTGATGATTTCACGCTACTCAACCTTGTGTAATCCTGTGTATCTCTGTGATTTAATGCTGCTGTCCACACAAGTCACATCTTTTGTCCACTTGAGTCACTTCCGTTGTCCTTTTGAATCACATCTCTTGGCTACGCAGCCAGTTGAGGTGAAGCACTTGTGATCTCTAGTGTACAGAAATGCTTGGGCCGACCTGGTGGGTCATGGCATCGCCCAGCTCTGGTTTCACAATGTGGTTCATGGCTGTGAGTATAAATCCAGCCCCAGCTGGAAATGAGAAGACCTACTATATGAGCTGACGGGGTCCTTATAGGCACAGATGTCACCTTACAAAGCAGATTTGGCATGTGACGTAGCGTCTGCTTCTGAGTAGAAGGTTGGTGGTTCAGATCCTAGGGTTGGCAGATTGATGTCAACATTGGGTCCTTCACCAAGACCTTTAACCTCCAACTGCTCCAGGGGTGTACCCCCAATTCCTGCTGCTTTCTCAAAAAAGAAATGATGTAAATGTGTAATATAACGAATGTAATTGCACAAATCAAGTCAGTGATGTCTGAATGACAAACAAGAGGCAATATGAAGTAGAGTACCTCTCACAAAAGGTATAATCATAACCACTGAAGCTGATTAATTCAAGTTCACTACATTTGAAACATTACTGGGTGTGAAGCAACACATTCCTCATTGAAACTGACTGAGAAGAACATTCCACCGTCAGTTATCATTGTACTCGACAAATGAAGGTGTGAGAGGAATTAACAGGGATGGAGTACAAGTTTCTTTAATGGTGGTGAACATATTATACATGTAAGCATGACATACTTCACTCAGGGAATGCACAAAGAGCTCGCAGCCCTGGGCACTCCGGTCAGAGTGGGACTTCACAGAGCATCACGACATCACTTCCTGCTCCCTCAGGATAAGTCAATTTTGATAGGCTGTGCCAGGGGTGTGCATGCAAGGCACAGGTTGCCGGGAGACAGTAGAAATGCCTCACGGCAAAGTACACCCGACCCAAAGACACCTGGCAGAAAAAATACTGTTTTAAGGGCAAAACCAAAAGGAAGGAAATTATCTGAAAATTCTTCAGTGGGAGTTTACAGCCCGAGTCCATTGATTCACCTTATCTCATAGAAAGAAGCCGCTGTCGGTTAAAACCAAAGAATTGATAAGAGTGTTTGGGATTCTCACATATCAGATAAAATAACAATCCCTGAAATATCAAACTTACCCCTTTATTAAACCACAGCCAGATTACAGCCTCTTAAGGTGAAAATGCCACTGTTTCGATTGCTTCTACACTTTCGTGGTGCGAATTCATTACGTACAGAGTCTGTGAGGTTCAGGGGGGGTCTGCTAAAGTTCACTATTAATGTCAAACATGTCTAATCCTTTTCAGAGGGCACTCCCGGTGCAACCCAATATCAGCCAGCTACTTGAAATGTTGACCGGACTATGGAAATTGAGGTGTAGAGCATGCAGAATTTCAGGTCATTCTTCATGACGCATAATTGCCCAACATTGCTCAGGCATGCAGAAAAAGAGGTGTATGCACACACACACACACACACACATATTTCAATATACAACCAGGACAATACAACATAACCGCAGAGTTGCGGCTTTGATCAGCTGTCTGGAGTGAGATTTTCAATTCCATGCAAGTCTGCATACACATTTACATGTAACAGTTTTACTACCTTTTGAATAGTCTAGAAGGTTTACAAACTACCCCAACACCTTTAATGTAGCTAACTTTAGGTTTATATTGGAAAAATATAGATGTGCTGTTAGAGATTCTTGCGTGACCATGGGAGTCTGAAAGTGTGAGTGTCACACCAGATTTGTGAGAGTCGGCAGCACTGTAACATATTCTTGGCCTTGGAAAAACAAACTGCAATTTGCTGTGTGTTTTCACTAAGGATGAAATGGGGGGAGCCTGGTATCCCTTGATGTCTGACAAATGTATTCTTTTCTTTCTAACCCCTACTCAACTGTACCTTACCCCGATTTTCTCCTGTGTCATTTGGGTTTTTGTATTTCCCTGCTTTGTCACCCCATCCCATCCCAACCCAGCCCAGTTAAACTTTTAAGCGGAAACCCAGTCCGTAACAGATGTATTTCATAGTCTATCCCTGGGTCACGTGTTTCCTTTCCATGCTCAGATGGGGACAGTTGCATGTACAATAGCTGAACTATAAAAAGTAATATTAAAGTAGAACTGCCCATTTCACCTGGACACACACACACACACACACACACGGGCTCTTTGAAATTACATGTGTCGCTCAGATACCCTCATTCAAAGCACAATAAGCCATAAAGTTAACCTCAGAAACATTAGTCAGCGGCAGGAAAGACGGAGACCTGCCTTTAGTGGGACTGGGATCAATTAATCAGGATCTCATGCTGCACTGCTGAAGTTCAGCAGATGGGGTGGGGGGCGGGGGGGTTCTGTGTCTGACGTACGGCCCATGTTTGCAAATTAATTCTACCTCTGTAGCTGTTTTGTCCTAGACGCGACGGATGGCATCTGCTAGCATGTTTCTCAGTGACGTCAGCTTTGAAGCGTGTTGATCAGCCGCTCCACGTCTGCGATCATGGGTCAGGAGGCATGTGTAGGAAGGGCCGGAGCGGGCTCTGGGACACGGCCTCGGCACATGCCAACATATGTCTGCCTGGCTTCGTTTTTCCACGCATGCACGTGGGCCCCGCCCCCCCCCTTTCATCCCTTTGTTGCACGGCTCACCCCTCCTTCCCCAGGCTCGCACGCCATCAGGCAGGGATTGCTGGGTAATGAGCACGATGGGCAAACACTTCTTGTGACTCACAACGACCGTGGAGACTTTGATGTGGCAGGACGGCATGCGGAGAGAGGCTGGTGTGTCTACAAAGGAACCGGCGAGAGTCAGCGACACCAGCACTGTCGGGCACACTGACGACCTCTCCTCTGAAGCCCGTGATTGGGTTTGAAGTGCAGACAAAGAGGCTGAAAGGACAGCTCATTGGCTGTGCCTGCCCGTCGCAGTCAAACACTACACAAGTCTGGGCTTTGGAGTCCAAGAACTCTAAGCCCTCTGCAAAACTGATGCAGACTGCAAATGAGGTTTAGATCTGTTGATCTGGTGGAAGGTGGACCCCAAATGTTCATAGAGGCTTCCCAAAATGAAATGTATCATAGTAATGTGGGTCTTGCAAATCACATAAAGGTATTCAGGTGAGGGAGTCACTTTGTTCTCGTCCGAGGGTTTTAGCAATTCACCTGAATGCCATTCGGTTTCCCCCTCGTCATTCATCTGCTCTTGATAAATATAAATGATAAAACCCTTGTTTTCCATTTACACAAGTACAAGTACATTGGAATTCTTCTATCCACTGACCCCATCTTACTCTTCTTAGCTTGGGGGTCACAGTGCAGGGTCAGCCAACATGCAGCGGCGCTGGAGCTGGAGGTTACGGGCCTTGCTCATGGACCTACAGACATATGAGGCTCAAACCAGTGACCATCTGATCACAGGCACCAAAACTAGTCCACTGAGCCACTCACTCTTTGAGGCAAGGCTGGCCTTGCCTGAATCCCCTGCTGGACTCTCTCATCAGACTCAATCTTTGCTCCCCGTACACACACAGAAAGACATGCACAAACAAAGGAAGAAATTCACTTGTGGGACTGATCGCATCCACATACACACACATGCCTATGCACCCACCTCTTGCAAATATTAAGCTTTTAGAAGGCAGATACCATACTGGGCCTCTCACCACTGCCACAGCCTCTGCTAAAATGCTGAAACTTTCTTTTTTCCAGTTTTCAAATTAGGAGTGCTTTTAAAGCTCTGTGCTAGGGAGTCCAGCAAACGGTAATTAAAGAGCCTGGCCATAGTTCTCAGGCAGCAAAAAACTAAACAAAAGTAAACCAGGCCAACACTATGTCTATTGATCTTCATGACAATAGAGGCAAGCGGTAAAATGTTTGATGGTCTTTGTTCTGCTCTTACTCCTCTCATTCATAATTACTGCTACACATGTAAGACCAAGGGCAGCTTCAGAGGAGGAGTTGTGAGAAAAGACAGGAGGTGGGGAGGAGAAACCTCGATGGGTTTCCGGGGCAGTGGGGTGCCTTTGGGCTGCGTGGTCTCCTGCCAAATACCCAGGGAGATAGCGCTATGCGCAAGTTTCATTCAAAGAGAATTTCTGTTTGATTTAGGACAGAAAATAAAGTCAATTCTGCCGGACTCTTTTGAAATGTCAAGGAGTCCATTTTCCAAAAGAGGACTTCTGACCTTATGTCATGAAAATGTCCAACATTAAAATATTTAGAGATCCATATGATGCTCTTCCTGGAAATAACCAGGGTTCCTACATGCTGAAGCCACGCAGCTCATCAACCAAATATGTATCACTGCAATCAGTAAATTTCACGGATATGGTCATGACGACTCCCTACGGCAATAAAAAAATGCTCCAGGAATGTGTCCAGTTACAGAAAAAACATTTCAACTCATCTGCTTAATTATGTGCATATAGTCCATGTTTATTAATTATTTTTAATTCCTGAGGCATGGTGAACCAGTCTGCCAGCAGGTACGGATGTGCTTAAGGGTGGTGAGGTTTGCCTACAAGGCTGCAGTTTGAAGCCTCTGGTCAGACCTCAGTGTTGTACCCATGAGCAGAGTGCTTAACTTCCAGAATAACAGTAAAACCTCCAGCTGCATAAATGTAAGACGCCTGGGATAAAGGCATTAAACAAGTATGAGTAAGTCAGCTCCGGAACATTCCGAAGCATGCAGCCACACTCCATTTGACACCACACCTGCAGTGGGAGACTTTCTCGGCAGATAAAAGCTTCAAGAACGAAGTTCTTTTCACCGGCACACAGAGGCCCAGCCAGATCCACACTGGATCCCCTCCTCTAGCGGCTGCGCTAACTTGCGTTAGCGACATGTTGGCTTTTACTCTGAGTTAGGTGTGACTTCAATTGAAGGGTGCTTTCTGGATCGTGACACCATAACGAAGCATAGACATGGATCCTGACCTGCAGTTCACTGCTTGCTTTTGTACCTCCAGTCCTTTTTTGTGTTTTGAACAAGGTTGGCCCTGCCGTCGTACAAGAATCCAACAATCGTGCACATGGAACCAGCATTGATGCGTCTATCAGGGAAGAAAGATATGGGCATTCTGCACCTTATATTCTTTGGCATCCAGTGAATAATTTAGTCTCTTTTTTATCCCTCTAGAAGAGAGGTTGAGGATAATGTTGAGCAATACCCTCCCAGACTCAGTTTAACGGCATGAATAATGTATAGCTTAAATGCTAAAGTTAAGAATGAATGAGAAAAACACTGCCTCTGAGTGAATGATATGGAAAGTATGACACTTACACAACATCTATGAAACAGGGGCCTGGTGGGGACTAACCGGGTTGGGGTTGGAAGCTAAGAGTGAGCTGAGACAATAGAGCGATACACTGAAATCTCCATACACTGTTCCCAGACCAGAATCACCACACATCTATCCCGGCACGGATCCTCCTTAGTGCTGACCCCGGAGCAGATCTATGGTGGTGGCACGCACACACTGGACTCAAGGTCATGGGTTCCTCAGCTACTCGCTGCATTTCCACTTTAAAAACCAGGCAACATCTCTGTCCGATGTTAAAAAAGGCTGGCGTGGACATTACAAACCAGGTAGTGTGTACAGGACATACAAAGCTCTTCCACGCAGAAGCAGCCATGCATAAGTCATGAGACAGAGACGCACATTCCCTATTCACTTTGCTTTGGGGATTCGGGCTCCAGGAAAAAGAGAGGGTGTGGGGGGGGATCAAGTCATCTCAGTCCTCGGTAGAGGAGGAGGACCAGATCTGAGACCAGCTGTGTGGCAACCTCGCAGACACAAAGCATGCCCAAGTCCCGGTAGCGCAAAAGAAAGTGCCAAGCGGGGGGGGGGGGGGGGGGGGGGGGGGGGGGGG
>JAODUD010000008.1:11782005-11795093 GCA_026784285.1 Stomatorhinus walkeri
GGGGGGGGGCACAAGATATCTGATCTTGTATAGGAGACAAACCCTAACCCCACCAGCCAATGAGTGGTGTACCACAGAAGGGAGCTTTGACCCGAATCCTGAAATTTATTGTGACCTGTAGGTCAGGTCCTGCACTTCTTCATTGTATTTCACTCTCTTCTCATCGCTAAAATGATTTTCTGGCTATGTCACAGCACTGTTTTGAGAGCAGAGATTCTACTCTCTATAATCTCCAAAAATACCATCCCCCCCACCCAATGTGAAACCCAATGCTTTACTGCACCGATGACAAGGAAGCCGACGTTCAGCTCCTTCCGGGTAAAAGAAGATTAGGGGATCTGAACATATGTACCATTAAATAAACTGCCGTTTAACACCATGAAAAGAGCCAGCGAACAGTAATGCAAAAGCGCATCAGCGTCTGATAGGCGAGAGTCTGACCTGGAAGATGCCAGCAAACTGGAGCGTCCGGAGGTGGAAGGTTCAAGCAGTCATGTGATGAGGGCAGACACATCTCCGGGATCGTGTCCTTGGGTCTGCAGGTGTGCAGGGGGCGTCTGCAGCATGACTCACCCTCCATTAGCGATGGATGAAGACACAACGATGTGGGTGGTATGTGGCTCAGAAAGTTAGGATGCTGTGTCTGTAACCGGAAAGTCATCAGTTTGAATCCCAGCGTCAGCAAAATAGTTGGGCCTTGAGCAAGACTCTTAAACCCCAATTGCTCCAAATACTATTTGACCCTGGTAGTGTGTGGGTCAGAAGGTTGCTGGTTGGAGCCCAGCTTCACCAATATAGTCACATGTGTGTAGGCCTTTGAACAAGGTCCTTAACTCCCATGTCCTTGTGTGCTGTGCCTGGTGGCTTGCTTTCACCTATATATGTGTCATGGAGAGAAAGACAGGCTTGGCCAAAAGGAAATTTCCCCAAGGGGATCACTAAAGTATTATTATTATTATTTCTAAAATAAAACTGGGATGCCATCCATATGGTGAAGCCATTTTAATGAAGTGCACCTTCCACCATTATAGCACCTTCACTGCCCTCCCCCACAAAACCCACCGACCGAAAGAGTCGAAGAGAAACTGCTCCTGCCTGGATCAACGAAAGACATCCCGTAACCAAGTTTAATCCATCCAGAGGAAAATATCTCAGGGTCGCCTCATTTGCATGCGCATCAGACGATGTCGCAAGCTACTTAGAGGAGAACAAGGATTTTCTTTTCCAGTTGGTTTGTTTGCTTCCCTGGCTGTCACAGTTTGCCGTCACTTCCTGCCCTGTTTCATCAATACAGCACTTTCTTTGTAAGGTACGCAGAAAACAAAAAGCAAAGGCAAGCTTGCAGAGATGCGTGTTGTGTCCGTGTCCTCGCGGATATACCCGCCACCTGACAGACACGCGCTTTTCTTTTTTTTTTCCCGAAGTCCAGTTTTGATCTGTGGGGGAGAAAAAAAAAAAAATCAAACAACCAAAATAAGTTCAAACCGTTTTCCTCCCCGATGAGACAGTCTGGAACCACGTCTCTTGGCAAAAACGCGTTTGAAATGCTTCATACGGCATCATCATTCATTGTCTCCATCAATCTGGTCCGCCTGCCGTTCTGTTTTGGCTTATGAAGCAAACTGCAGCCTAAATATTTCTCTTTATTCCCTTTGTCCGGTGCCACTTGTCCTTTCCGCTTAGTCAGGGAAAAGCTGCCTTTTAAACGTATTGGGTCAGCTGCCCCTCAGCTGCCCCTCAGCTGCCCCTCAGCTGCCCCTCGGCCCCGCGTGTCTATGTCCTCCGAATCTGATTATTAAACACGCCCGGTGTGGGTCTGAACACCTCTCTGCCACCGACGGCTGAAACTTAATTTCCTGCTATTTTGGTGATTCAATCGGCGGGGGCAAGAGCCTGATCATCGGCAGTTCGACGGGAGGGGCACAGAGAGGAGGCAGGGCGTCTGTGTTGTCTTGCGCTAAAGCCAAAAGGTGCTAATGAATGCAACACTGAGCCTCAAATGCAATTTGGGCTTAGCGATTAGCATCGGAGCTCTAGCTAGGTATGAGGTCATGTTGTACCTCCTGTGTGAAGCTCTGGCTCTGTAACAGAGGGGGGGTGTCTGTCTCAGGGTGGGCTGGGGTCAGCTGACAGGCCCCTTCAGTTACATGTACCCAATCAGCTGTTCTGCCTCTTTGCCCCAGACCTTGCTACCCAATCCCATTCGTCGTCCTTCCCCTAACATGACATTTTATTTCTCTGTTTCCCTCCCCCCACCTACTGCCACACCCTGTGCTGAACCCCCCAACCAGTTGATTTTGAATCTCCTATGCCCAGAGCATTATTTACCTTTTCAGGGGCGTAGGTTGTGTGTGTGTGTGGGGAGGATACCCAGCTTGTCTATGCCTAGATCCAGCCCGGCCCCTGTCCCAGGTTTGCAAAATTTGTCCCCGATCCAAAAACGCCACTCCTATACTCACTGTCCCTGGAAGGTAACCTCACGTATTGAAGGCATGTACCAAAAGCTTTCTGCGTTCGCGTGGTGCGATTGTTCCCTTTCAAATCAAACTCAGATAAGCAAAATAATTTAGGGGGGTGTATGGTGGATTTTATAAATATACATTTATTTAGTTCAGTTTGCATTTATTCTAAAGGTTAAACTAATTTTTGGTTTAATTGTATTTGGTTTAGCATTTGAGGTGGTGGAGCGCAGTCTGAGCCAGAGGTTTCAGAGTGGAGTTCCAGCCCAGGTTAGGCACTGGCTATAGGACAACATCCACCCGAGTTACTCACCCGGCAGCTTTTGCTTATAGTAACCCAGAAAGCAGATATTACACCCAAGCTGGGTGCAAACAGCAACAATCACATTTACAGTACGGATCTCCTGCTAGGCAAATGCGAGAGGAGAACGGCTGTCTGTCACCTGCTGCTATAAGAGTGGGCCTTGGAGAGTCACTCCGTTGGTGCGTGAACAGAGCTTCGGGGGAACATTCACGACAGAGCAAGGTGTGCTTGGGGAGGTGAGCAGTTGGAATGGGACGAGAAGGAGTGAAGCTTCACTCCGCAGAGACTGACGCACGTGCGATCAATCTGGCATCTCATCGGGAGAGGGTCGGGGGTGGGTATTCAAAGAGGTCCATAGACGCCCCCCCCCCCAAAGCACACGTACAAAACGGCATCTGAGAAGGAGCACACCGATGTCAAGAGCATGGAGAATAAAAGTCTCTGAGGGAGCAGGCATCTGTTGAAGGTATCAGCCCAGGGATGCGATTTATCCCTCATGTCCCTGAGGCCACCCCCCATCCGAGACGGGACGCCATCAGATCAGCATCCCACTACTTAGCAGTATAACATTTGGCTTTTTTTGTCTTCCTGTGCTACATATGTGGGGGAATTTCTAAGCTTGCTAGTGTGTATAATCATGTGTGTCTCTGTGTGTCTCTGTGTGTGTCTGTGAGTCTGTGTGTGTGTGTGTGTGTCTGTGAGTCTGTGTGTGTGTCTGTGTGTGTCTGTGAGTCTGTGTGTCTCTCTGTGTGAATCTGTGTCTCTCTGTGTCTCTGTGTGTTGCCTTGGCATTGCAAATGTATATGAGTTTTTTTTTCCACAATTAAACTTCCCAAACTGCTTGTTCTCAGTTCCCTGCCTGTAAACCTAACTGCTTTTTGGAATCAGGTACCATGTGAACACAAAAACGCCACCTAATGACATCTTTTACCGTGGACAGACGGAAATTTCAGGTCCAGGAAGTAAAAATCCAGACCAAGATTTTGTTTCATCTAACCAGTTGAGTACTCTTTATACTCAACTGGTTGCTTGAAACAAAATCCTGGTTTGGATTTTTACTTCCTGGACCTGAAATGTCCACCTCTAGCCGTGGACACGTTTCTCCGTTGTATCATTGACTTGCAACTTTTTATAACTTCGGGTCTGATGTCAGCCCATAGTTAAATGTTAATTCCATGGAGGGCTTTGAGGTGAGAAGTCAGCTCATTTATAAAAACAGATATTAACTGTCTAAACGTTTAAATGCTGGGATGTAACAAAGGCAAAAACTCATAACCCGGCTGCTGGAGGCCAGGGCCCCATTGTGAAGAACTGATGCTGGGAACGGGTAGAAGACCAAGTAATTAAAGCTTCACTGATCAGCTCCAGCGCACCCCCCCTCCCAAGCAATGCACAGAGAAAATGAGGTTTCAGCCAAACCCAGCTCAGCAAAATCAATACAAAACTCTTTGTCGCTTTTCAGTATATTTCCCCTAACTCAGTCCACTGAGCGATCCACTCAGATAAATTGTAACTTAATTTCCCATGATTGCTCTTTAAAAGCCGCAAATGACATTGCAGCCAGACGCTGACGCGGTGCGCGGCATGCGAATTCCGCGCGGATGCCCATTTAGGAAGGAGCGTGCCCCTTCGCAGTTAAGGAGGACATGCTGGGGGAGTAAAGCGAGAGAACGAGGGGCTGAGAAAACGGATAGAACGGGTACTGTGAAAAGCAGAGGGCAGCGAAAGGAACGTGTCAGGGCAAAGGGTACAATGAACACTGAGGCAGTTAGGAAACCTTACTATGGGATGTTTTGCAGAAAATTGCCACAGCAATGTAAGACACTACGAAAAAATATGCAGTTGGAGTATAAGAATGCACACGCACTTGCGATCGGCTCGGTATGTCTCGGACTGACCTGCCCGGGGTAAAAGGTTAACTGCGAGCAAGGAAACCTTGGTGAACCTTTAAAGTAGCTGTCCTCTCACATGTAGAGCATTTAATGAACAGGGCAAGATCAATCGCCTCTCCCCTGCTATGCTGAGAGGAGTCAAGGTCTTAAAAGGTGGTCCTCTTGTTGTACCCTTAGAGACGTTATAAATTCAAAACTATGTCAAATGCTTCAGCTGGAAAGACCTAACAAGGCACAGAATGACGAACTGCACTCCAATGGGATAAAAAGGTGTGAAACGTCTTCAGAAAACATTAAAATGTTGCACTGTTTTCTACTCTACGCTGTTGTAATTCTGCAGTATACTCAGGAAGTGATTAATGATTACATCTGTTTAAGGAGACGTCACCTTCTTCGGTTCCTTGTGCGGGATTTCCTGGCTGAACTGAATCCTAATTCCTCCCTTAAAGTTGAAATGATTCCCCTGTCGTCTTGTACCAGAGTTGCAAGTGAATCTGTATTCCACGCAGTGCCCTTGACATCATTATGTATATAAATCGGGACATCAGAAGACAAGATGTTCCAAACATCCTTTGGTACGGGGTTATTATCATGCAAAGCGGGACAAAACACACAAAGGTGAGAGGGGGGCGCCTTTGCGCAACCGGCATGATTACGTGTCCGTTTCCATCACGATCAGAGGGCAGAACAATGACTTTCCTGAATCACTGTATCCCTTTCAAACGGTAAAGCGCTGATTAGATATAAGGCCTTTTCAGCCCACGTAGGCTCATCAGGAGAAGATCGCGAGGACAAAAGGTGACGGCTTTTAGCTTTTCCACAGAAGCTGCGTGAGCGGGTGGCAGAGGCCACTACGTACTCCAGGGGGCAGCCGCAGTCATGGAAACGCGGCAGCTTGTGATCTCACAACCCTGGACGGTGACGCCGGAGGGGGGGAAGAATGCCTGGTGGTATCAGAATAGCAGATCGGATGTGAGGGTCTGAGAGTATCCAGACCTTTATGGGGTCGGGAGGGACCCCAGCAGGGCGGCAGGACCAGGGTTATGCACTAGAGCACAGATCCTCAACTGGTGGGTCGCGACCTCATTTTCATTGGGTCATAGAGTGTGTGGTTAATAAATTATTTTGGACTAGTGCAGGAGAGCATTGTGCTACTGCTACTCCACTAAGTGCTAGTCACTATTACTGCATTATTTATGGGAAATAAATTTGGTTCAAAATTCTAAAAATTATTGTGTCCAAGGAAAAATGTGGTTCCTGAGGTGAAACCAGCTGAGAAGTACTGCCCTAGAGGACCGATGGAATTAAATCGTTGATCATAAACAGGTATAAGCATCAGTAAAGTAGCTGTGAAACTGTATGATATTATGGCACCTTTCAGAGATGTGGGGGATTCCTGTATATCTTTTAGTCTCAGTAAGATCGAGGGTCTCTAGGTCAGAGTTTCTCAACCCCGCTCAGAGACCCCTGAAGCACTGCATTGTGGAAAGAGCCAGCCATCAGTAACTCAATGCCCAGCTTAAAGGGGGCGGAATGACAGAATGACCAGATTCAGCTCCTGCAGGATGTGCTGCCTACTCCTGTCTCAAAAAGCCATAATCAATCACCTTGATTTTATTATTATTTTAGGGGAATATGTGTATTTTATTATAACATCACCTTCTCTTAACTATTTTATCATACTAGTGAATGAGAACTACCTGTTATGATTACTTCTGAAATTTTTGCTGCTTAAGTTTTCAACTCGTGAGGGAAAAAAAGCAGATGACAGCTTGCTGATGTCATAGGGCAGTCAATGACATCATATTTATTCTATTTTCTTGTTCTACCCAATATTTCTATTCAATGGAAACCAGCAGAGAGCCATTGTTTATTACCCTGCTTCACTTTTCATGATTTTTTGAGCTGCACTTGGTTACCTTGCAACCTTATAAAATACGCTTTGTGTTATACGTTGTCCTTCTAATAAAACACAACCTGGCCAATGGATCAAAGTGAGTTTATTGGGGTGCATTCCATTCGGACCTGTAAATCTAATAAAAAAACGAGTAAAACTCTAGTACCCAAATAAATTTTACACATGTACCTCTTCTCCACTCCTGCATTCACACAGGTGCGTTAAAGTCTAACTCCTGCTCAACTGGGCAACCGACGGGGTGGTGGAGTGACCTATGACCTTTCCCTGAGTTTAAAGAGAAAAATCCCTCAGCAGCAGATCAGCAGGACTCACTGGTGATTTTATACTAGCGCTGCGATGTTTGAAGAAAGCCCTCCCTATATATAACGGCCGACGTTTATGGGCCGCCTCACATTTCCGAAGCCTGTGATGGTGCCATTGGTTTCGGACTGGAAGTTTCATCCTCGAAGGGCTCGCTGTGCCAGTGATGCGCCAGACTCTAAAAAGAAAAGCAAATGTGTCGCTAATATTTACCGACAACGCTTGTTTAAAGGTTATCTTTAAACTTATCGTCAAAATTTCAAACACATAAGCGGAGGGATTTCATTAAAAAAAGACAGCAAAAAAGATGATTTGGTCTGGATTAGTCAGACCCAGGAAGTTCCAAAGGAGTTTTGCCTATTTTCTTCCAGTCCAAAAGTTTAAGATGAGGCAACCATTGCAGAACTTGCCATTGAGTATACAGAGGCATGCACTCGACCGAGACATGGTTTCGGTGATTTGACTTGGGCAGTCGGAGGATGAAATATTCATTATTATTTAGGCCACAAAAGACAGAAATAAACAAAACAAGAAGAAAGAAAACAAAAAAAAAAATAAAATAAAGCGAAGGTCCCGGGGGCAGGAGTAAGATCAGTGAAATATACAATATTCATGGGAAGTTTCTGCTCTAAAGCTGAACGGAGAGAACAAAACAGACAAACTGACACTTTCTCATTGGCAGTGTCAAACGGCAGCTCCGGACGTTAAGGTATGCGGGGTGCAGGGGGGGCGCTTGATGGGGGGAGGGGGGATACGTCAACCCCGCTTAACCGCAGCCCCTCAACCGCACGCCTGGGCTAACGCGGCGCCTGGGCCATCCGGCGCTCCGCTACGGACTCGCCGCTCTCACTTCACTGGCCTGTCACACTCGCGTCAAAAACATCAGCCGCCGCACAGATTCCGCCGGAAAAAAACAAGGGAGCGAGACAGAGGCGGAGAAAGACAAGAGGCTTGGACCTTTCTCAGCAGACGGACTCCTGGCAAAGTCTGTTTCTGGAGACAGAAGGTGAGCAAAAGGCTGGCTTGTAGGAACACAACTCACATGTGGGCACTCACGGTGGTATCTGCCGAAGCAGTGCTTCAGCATCGCTTCCTTAAACCCACCCCCTGTGCGATCTGCTCTCTCAGACAGTCGTCTGCCTATAAGATTGGGAGGGACATCAGTGCCAGTCAGCGTCTTTCAGCTCAGTGACAGGCCGCTATTCTGTTTTCTTTGCATGTTTATCATGCCGCTTCATCAAATCAGAGCTTTTCATCTCAACTTTTTTTTTTTTTTGTCAGAAAATTACTACAAATTTGGCACCAATCAAGACAGTGATTTCCTCTGTGGCTTTTTGATCCTGGAGCCTTCAAAGCCTTTCTGTGTTCCAACACAGACTGGTGTCTGTAAGGGCAGGAGATGAACCCAGCTGGAAACAGACACAGCTGGCCTGCAGATTGATATCCCTGGGGGAAGGATGCTTGCACCATGGAAGGTCCTGTAGCTTCATGCCCAGGGCTAGGGGGGGAGGGACGTAGAGGCCAAACTCGGGACCTAGTACCAGGTTAGTACCAAACCCACAGCTTCCCCATTTTCCAAGGACCTGGCTGCTGTACCTAGACTGGCCTGCAGGGTGGCGACGGTGAGGGATGTATGGCTGACCCGGGGAGGAAGGGGGGTGGCAGAGGGTTTGGAGGGACTACGGTTCTTTTTTGGTGAGTAAATGGGCCAGGGAAACATCAGAGGGGATGTGCGAGGGTGGGTGTTCATCAAGCACACATCTGGAAGGTGACACCCCCCACCCCCCCCCGCCCCCGAGGAAATGGCTCCATGGCTACTGGAATGTTAGTGTTTGCATTTAGAAGAGATACATTTATTCTATTTTTATGTGTTTGCATGTCTCAAAGGAGATCTAGACGGGATTTGTGAAAAGAAGCATTCTAATGTTCCTATACTCACTCTTGTGCAAATGGCAAATAAAGCATTTTTTATACCTTTTTGTAGCAACACTTTATTATTCTGGGTCAGTATATTTCGGCAACGATATTAAAATGATATATGCAGGGCACTGATTCATACTGGCTGTTTAAAAATATCGATCAAGAAAACATTTTTATAACCTCTTTAGAACGTTACGACACTTTACTTGAAATGTCATCCGATGGACTGTTTTGTGAGGAAACTGCACATGCTTAATGTGTTCATTAAGAATGCTGTTATGATGTATTGTTAGAGCATTAGAGAACAAAGACGACGCCCTTACAGGTGTGTGAAGGTGGCTGAGCCCCGCCCACTTCCTCACCCTGCAGAGTAAGCGCACGGAAGGCGAGGCGAGTAGCCGATAGGAGACAGGGTCGAACTGCGATGTTTAGCCCCTGTGACCCTACATTGTCTGCCATCTTTGTGGATAAATCGTCACGTTTACACAGAGAATGGTTCCCGTCATCCACTTTATGGACGATTCAAAAACACATAAGAAAGTCTACTGATGAAAGGGTTCGGTATGTAAACGTCAACAGGACGCCCAGAGGCCAGCGTGCTGTATCTCACAAGGAACAATTAACTTGCCCCAGAAGAAGCCGCCATTAATCACGAGGCGGCTTTTTGTTCATGAAACCTCAGGTAGCCACGACTGTAAATCAAAGGCCCCCCACTGGCCGTCAGCAGCCTTGCGCAGAGACAGACCTGACGGCGAGCACACAAAGAGGCCAGCAAACGTCTTCGCACGATCAGATACAGAAGTGCAGATGTACGGATGCCTGCACGCATATCTAAAAATACACACTGACACACACACGTGCGGATGCATGTATGCATGCCTGTATAAAACACATGCATGGCTAACAACATACGGTAAAGTGATGCACATGCAGAACCAAACATGGACACAGATGTGTACAGCACCAAATCACACATTAATGCATTAATTTATACATCCAAAGCGAGGCCAGTGCTGCCCCCCCCCCCACCACCAAAAAAATACACAGTAGCGCTCCATGAAAAATGATCTGCATGCCAGAGCTGACTCTCTCAGGCAATCGCTGGGACGATAAAGGTGCCCTAATTGTTGTTTCAATGTGGAAGGGAGCATCGCTTAACAGCAGTTCAGGGAAGGTGGGATCATTAATATCAGAGAGTCATTCATCCATCTATCCGAACCCGTGCCCTACATTTCGAAGGTGGCCTCATGCAGCATCTGCCACGCCTCATCTCAGAGCGTTCCTAGAGCCCCGTTACCCGGGCAGCAGGGTAGATTTAAACAAGGAGTTAATTACAGCAAGACAACCAACAACTCACCTGCTCTTAAAGACCCCTGAAACGGCTCCCACGGCTACAGCCTTTGCCCCCCATTTACCCCTACAATCCTTTTGTTCAAGAGATGCCTGTAATGGTGGGAGGGGGCCAGTCACCTATGTGGATGAAGAAGGAATTTTCCAGCAAACATAGGAAATGATCTTCCTCTCTCTCATGTCTGGGGAATTGAGGAGCCCTGGATCCATTATCCTATGTGGGAATCTGTCCTCTGGTCCAGGCCTGCGAAATGCCATCAAGCAAGACGACTAAAGTCAAAATCAAGGAATCAAGGCAGCTTTTACTGAACCAAACTCTCAGGGTTAAATACTGAGGTGAAAGGTCGTTGTCGGTCGAAGTCCAAATAAAAAATAATAAGTAATAAACAGGATATAAACACTAAGATATGTGAACAGAGACATGACATTTTTAAGGCAAAACATTAAGAGGGAGAGATACAGTTATCCACCTGATTAGTGGGGAAAGATTGTGCAAACTGTTACAGATGCTTGGCATCGAAGCAGAACGTGCAATAAATAAATCGATTTATATGCAGGGTTGCGAGTCCAGAGCTGTCAGACCTTTTAACAGACCCAGTCTTAGGCTGGGAGAAGCCAGGCAGTTCAGCAGGCAAGTAGATGGAAGAAAAAAATAACTGTTTCTTAAGCCTGACTGTCTGGGCTTTGAGGCTCCTAGCAGACGACAGAAGGGCAAAAAGATTGTAAGGGGGTACAACAGGTCATGGGTTCGATTTGGACATTTGTGTCCATGCAAATGATAGCCAAACTCAACAAAATACCAGTTCACGGAAATTAACATTATAATCAATAAATTTAAACTACCCGTTATTCTTACTTTTAGGGCTACTATGATAGTAATATAATCATTCTCATGAATATCAACATAACTAAGACAATGGCATAAGATCCCTGTCAACTGATAAAAGCATCGTTCCTCTGTGTTCCTCTTAAGTTTCCATCATCTTCCTTCTTATCCACCCGAATCCCCAAGAGAGTTACTTTCTGAAGGTGAACACAGACAGCGATATCGTCGCCCAACGAATAATTGCTTTTTGTAACACATGAGCCCTATTAATTCACTATGATAGCAAATGTAGAAGTTGGGCCCTCATTATCAATAAAATGTGGCGTTCTGTTTTAGCTGAACAGTGGCCGCTAGTCAGAGGAGCTGGCGTTCCCCAGCTAACCACGAACACCTCCGTCTTCTGCCAGAAGCATAATTCATAAAACAATAATGACCATAAAACGATAATGACCAGCACCATAAGATGATGACTTTATTTTTTATTTATTTTTTTTTTTGTTTGTCCCGTATTTCAGACCAAATACTGCAAAATCCAGGGCTGGAGCAACACTGAACGTTCATTCAGTGTCTGAGACCCACAGGAACCAGGGAAGGCAGAGCGGTCTGGCAGGGCCAGGAGGCTGTGGCTCAAGACACGGGGGGGGGGGGCATTCTACGAAGCCCCCTCGGAGTGAGACACCAAATTGGATCTGCTTAACCAATAAGCAGCCGTACACTGTGAAAACAAAGTAACACAGAGAATTACAAGTGGGAGACGTGACCTTGGATGAAAGCATCTGGTAAACAAATAACTAATGGAACAGCTAATAAGGAACCAACTGAGGTGGAACAACAGATCCAGATGGTGTGACGAAGTCCCGGCTCAGCGCCTGACAGGGAGTCGGAAAACCCACATCCGGCTTGGTCTGGCGGAGACCTTCAGGTGGTAGAAACAGAATTCCCAGGGAGAAAGCGAGAACAAGAGTAGCTGGCAGAGGTAGGGTCAGCCGTGATCAAACGCCGCCCAGCCTAGAAACGCAGAGGAAATATTGAGGTATATTAAGGGAAGAGCTGCACCCGCGACTACAAGGTTGCGTGCTAAGCAATTTCACTGCACCTTCAGGCAAAGTAGTTAACTCAAGCAGCCCAAATGGATCGCAGTGTCCAGTTACAGTAGGTAACTGTAAAGTAGGTAAGTCAGCCGCAGTAGCGGAGCATCTGTGGAGAGCTATAACACCCTAAGTAGCATCTGCTTTCGTTTTTCCGTCTTTTCTTTGCACTTCTTCATCCCTTCATCCCATTCAGTTTAACATATTATGTTAAACTTGGGTTATTACAATCTTCTGTATTTTGTTTCTCGCTCTGATATTTTGTCTTGTGTTTTCTATAAAGAAGTGATTATTCATCTATATTATTAAAAAGGTAACTGGTCTACTTTTTTAAATATCATAACAGCTGTACAGATTATTACTTGGTAATAGCACCATAAATCATTAAAGATTTATATAGTACAACTATTTCCTGGCATTAAGATAAATTAACATTATGACTTAATGACGACAAATTTCATATATTTGACAAAAAAATGCACACACAAGGAATACAATAATGGCCATGGATTTAGTTATTATTGATATGTATGATGCATTGAATTGCAGGGGCTGGTAGTAATTTTTTTTTGTAATTTTTCAAAAGGCGCTGAGAGCTGAATAATGCATAAATGAATGATCTATTTCACAATCCCTCATTCCTTATTAGAAAATAACGAGACCATCTTTTCTAAATTAAGCAGCTTCTGAATATTTATTCAATGTAAATTAACAAGTAGCAGACAAACAGGCTGTTTCTGTACTGCCACTGTGAGACTGCGGCTGGCTTTGAGTGCCGGGCCGTCAAATAGCAGCCTGAGGAACACATGCAGCATCTTGCGGCCAGGAGAGAAGGAGAAGGCTGCTGCATCGTGGGGACTGATCCAGGGAGAGGTTCGGGAGGAAACGCCACCCCCGCCTGGTACTGTGCTGGGGGGGCGCTCTAGAATCGATACTGTCCCGCACAGGAAAGAGCAGAGTGACCCACTGGATGTCCTCCACCCCCTGTCCCCCTAGCCCCCCGAAGGACAGCTCTGCGACTGCCCCCCGCC
>JAODUD010000008.1:11833053-11844764 GCA_026784285.1 Stomatorhinus walkeri
AGTGGGGGGGGGGGGGGGTGGCTGTGTTTCTCAGCTCTGTGTTACTGACCAAGGACCAGAGGTGTGATTCTCACTGTGAAGTGTGGAATCCAAGCCTCAGGGCAGATGAGTGTCCCAATCCTGGAACAGATCTCAGCCTTGGTCCCTCCAGAACTTGAGGTACATTTGAGCATTTGATGATGAAGGTTGGGTCTTTCTAGTTTGGTGACAGACTCTGAAGGGGAAAGCCTGCTTGGTTTACTTTTACTGGAAACAGATTCTGCATATTAAGAGCCCAGTTAAGGTACTTAATGTGTCTTGATTGTGGATGAGCTGTAGCTGTATATCAAAATAGCAGAAGAATGCATTCATAAAACCCGAAGGCAAATATCAGCAAAATACTTAACATAGCGTCTCAGAAAGTACCTTAACAGCTTTTCATAGTTGATCCGATTTGGGATGTAGCTCCGTTTAAATTGATTGACTCACTACAGTATCCGAACAGGTACCTTTAATGTCCATATTCACTGCATATCTCACAATTATTACTGCTGAGAAACAGCTTAATCTGTTGCACTCTGCAATGTGGGCTTCTGTGACCTATTAGTAAATTGTCACTGCTGTCAGCATTTTGCTTGACTCCCCCCCCCAGCTCGTAAACCACACAGAGGGACTGTCAGACCCATTCCGACACAGTAAGGGATCTCTAACACCACTTTGTCGACAGTGCAACCACAGTGACTGTATTTTTTAATAGAATGAATCTTTGTGCAAAACCTCATATATGATATGTTTGTTTTGTTGCCTGGATGCTTATTGCTGAAAAAGAAGACAGTGTGAGAGTGTGAGAGAGAGAGAGAGAGAGAGAGAGAGAGGAAAATATTATAAAGTGTCCTCTAGTTAAAAACACAAAATATGTGGCAAACACTGTGAAAATCATTAAAAATCTTAAGTTATGACTCTGGCCTGTTAGTAATTTGGCAGGGGCTACTACATTATTGCATACACTTAAGAGGAACAATTATATTCATGGACACAGCTAAATGCAATTTATAATAAAGAGTGGAAGAAGGAGAGGGAGGAGAAGCCCCCCTCATATCTGCACGCTTACGGTTCCAGTTCAGAACCAGATGTGGAAAAAAGAATAGGCCTTGAAAATTTGGGCTTTAAACCCGGCTAGAGGGTGGTGAGCCTGTGTAGTCACACAGCGAGGCCTGTCTGGATCAGGGGTCGGGCCAGCTGGACCTGGCAGCGCTGACGGTGTCTCGGACCGGCCCCGGCGTGCTCGTGCCGTGGAGCACCTGACGCTCATCCCATCAGTCTTCGGGCCCAGCGTGTGAAGGTGCTCACGAGGAGAGCCTCCACTGATGCATATTACAGAACGAACGTTTTATTCTCGCAGCCGATGGACTTATTCAGAATGTTTACGGGCAAGAGACTGACAGCACCAGGAATGATGGCAGCAAACAAGTGACAATGACACTTTAAAACACGTCGCCTCAGTAACAGAAACGTCACTGTAGAAAGGTTTACCGGGGACACTTTAACAACCTACAAGAAATCAACCTTTGACCCCCTTTCATGGTCTCACTTAAATATGACTTGACGTTTTGGCAAATCGGTCACCTGTTCTGGGTAGTGCTGTTGCATGTGACTGGGGGAGGCAGCCCCTCCCCTCCAGTATTTGAAGGAGCTGCAACACTCAAGATGGAAAACATTAAAGTGGCGCGTGAACTGGGCCTGACTTTCCCCGCCGACTTTCCTGATGGCACACTCACGTTCACTGCCGGGATCGGGACACTGGATGTTCGACATGCGGGCGTGTAAAAATATATTTTATTCCAGTGCCCCTACCCCACCGACTCCGAAAATAAACGCTTTGAACGAGGAGTAGCCCCTTTGAAGACATGAAAGTCTTGTTTATATGATGTTTTTAGTATTTTATCAGTGCAAAACACATTTATGAATTACTATATTGCATTATTCAATTTTTTGCAGCTTTTAAGTGGCAGATTCTGCTGTTTTTGAGCCCCCCGTTTCATGTCTCTGTTTTATGTCCCCTCAGCTGGGCGACATATTTCCACCCGAGTTCTGCTGTAAGTAAACTTTAATGACTTAGACAGAGCACAGGGCATGCAGCTGTGAAATGTCATCTGACGCCAGTTACGAGGCCTGAGAGCACGAACACGGGTCTTTCTACTCGTTACTGCCGATCTGAGTGCTATTATTTTCGTTTGGGGTTCGTTTAAAGTTGTAAACGGTAACAACAAACATCCCAGAGAACAACAACATCCAGAGGGGAGCATCGCTGGTGGGGGGGGGGGGGGGTCGGCTGGTGGGGGGTGGTCCCCCGTGCCACCCACAGAGATCGGTGGCAGATTCCCAGCATGCACTCTGTCTCCCACTCACTAGAAGCATCTTCCACATATTCCCCATCATTCCCAATCGGAATGCTGCCCCCCCCCCCACCTTTTTTCCACTGGCCTCGGGGTTGTACCAGTCAGACTCGTCAAGTAACCACAGTCCAGCAGTGTATGTTTCACATTTTACGTTCGTGTTGAACACGAAGGGGGGCATGGCCATGATCATGTCTGCTTCGAAGTGCCTCAGAGTGCCTGAACGCTGGGCCCTTAGTTCTGGGAGGTTTGTTAGTTCGCCACGGCACTTTGACACGCATGTGGTGGAACATGCATGAACACGGGACATGAATTATGGCGCTCCCGTCAAACCAAACAGCCACACAGGTAATGACTCACACATGCTGCACTTTTCTGTCTCTGTGCCAGCCCCCCCCCACCGACTCCAAATGAAAGGTACGTGGTTGCCGTGTGAGACGGATTTAAATGGGCGTGGTTTCACTTTGAACGTACCGAGAGCTCGTTAACCGGTGCCACAGCTTAGGAATGCCCATTCCCAGCCTCACCAGCCTGCCCACGTTCCTGGTGCCAGCATACAAGAGACATGTGCTTCCTGGATCCACACGGAGCCAGTGTGGACCCTTTAGACCACCGACCACAAGCCCGGGGTCTAAAAGATCATAACCTCCTGCAGAATCATGCACACTGCACCGCAGTCCTGCTCTGACAAACTTATCACAGATGCCCAAGAGCATAGATACAGACGCAACTGACACCTAAACCGGCTCAGTCTCTGTATTCAGCTGCATAACTCATAACACAAATAGAGTTTCATCTCTGTTCTCACCGCAGCACAGCAAGGCAAGGGTTAATGGTCACTAACTTCACCGTATGTGAACACCCTGTTTACATAAAACTATAATCTCTCATGAATGTCTGGCTAGTGCAATATAATTTACAGATTCTTCTCTTTTCTCAACCAAACCAGAATGAGTCTTTTTGTCATTATTTGTTTAAATAAGGCAATGAAACGATCCCACAATGACTGCAGCTGTGGGCCTTTTAAGAGCGAAGTAGTCTGAGTTTAGTTTTTGGAAAGGGTCGGGGGAGGGGGGTTGTAATGAAATTTTGAAACATTTGGGTGAGTATGTCTGATAAGAAGCTAAATTAACATCAAAAATGAAAAACAGACATATCTGTCATAGTAAAGGACGCGGGAGCGTTGGGTAACAGACAAACAGGCTCCACAGCAGCTACTCAATAGCTGTCAGCATGGGCGCTGTTAGCATGGGCGCTGTTAGCATGGACGCTGTTAGCATGGATGCTATTAGGATGGGCGCTGTTAGCATGGACGCTGTTAGCATGGATGCTATTAGGATGGGCGCTGTTAGCATGGACGCTATTAGCATGGACACTGTTAGGATGCGTGCTGTTAGTATGGGTGTTGTTAGCATGGACACTGTTAGGATGGGCGCTGTCAGCATGGATGCTATTAGCATGGACGCTATTAGCATGGACACTGTTAGGATGCGTGCTGTTAGTATGGGTGTTGTTAGCATGGACACTGTTAGGATGGACAATTTGCACATTGTATATCTGCATTTTATTTTAAGCCCTGGATTAAAGTGCCAGCCTCCTTGGTATGTGGCTTGTCCCCCACGTCCCCGTGGTGCCCTAAGAGAGACACATTTTGCATCCCCTTTACATTTCTGCTGCCTCCCTGCCAGGCGATTGTAAGTTACAGCACCAATTCACCATTTCCATATATCTCGTTAGCTCCAATTGTTACAGTCTGCTCTGTCGCCTCCGATGCCATAATTCCTTTCCTACTGACACGGGTGACAATACAGCCCCAACTTGTAAAATAATCCAGACACATAACATAATGTCTTCAAGTAGCATTTCCTGATGGCAAAATGTTTTACTTCTTGGAAAGATTAGGCAGCTGAAGTGCTGTAATTTGGCATTTCCACTCAAAACGAATGCAGTAATTTTTACACACTCACCCTGACTTGGAACAGCTCCTGCACGGTGCCGCACACAGTCAAGACACACTCTGACACACACTGTGCTCTGGGCGGCTGCTTGCAGTGGAGGACAGCTCCTTACAGTCATCTCATGCAGTTCTTCACAAGCATAGGTTGAACAACTTAACTGGAGGAAAGTTAATTATTACAGTCTAAATAAAGCATCCATTAGCTAATCTCAGTTAAACTTCTAAGCTATAGTTACTAGCCGTCCCCTACAGTATTAGCTGTACCCAGATAATATTCATATTACCCCAATCTTATCCTCTCTACACTGGTTCCCAGTGAAATACAGGATCCAATTCAAAATTTTGGTACTCACCTACATTGCAAAAAATGGCCTTTCAAATGTAAGATAAACAGTTTCTGTCTTGAGACAAGATGGCCTAAAACCAGCAAAATTATCTGCTAGTGCAGCAAGAGAATTCTGCTTGGTAATATTTCCTAAAATAAGACAATATGCATAAATGCAAGCAAGTTAATCTTATATATAAGATGTGTTGTTAGTCAGTTCATGAATGAATTTTGTCCAGAAAATCACACTTACTTAGATTGTCATTTTTGCAGTGTTCAGAGCCTTTCACGGTCAAGCCCCCCCCATCACCGGCCTTCTGCAGCATCATTCCCGCGGCTGTACCCTGAGATCGACTCAGTCAGGTCTCCTTTCAGTCCCTGGGACCAGACTAAAGGCCAGCGGGGGCTTGTGCATTTCGGTCTGTGTTCCCAAGGCTATGGAACAGTCTTCCAGTGTCACCATCATCTGCTGCATCAGCTGAGATGTTTAAGAAGCAGCTGAAGACATCTCTGTTTAAGCGGCTTTTGGATAATTCCACTGTGGTTTTATTTAAAATACATGTTGCTTGTATATCTGCTTTTTACACTTTATGCATAATGTCCAGCGCCTTGTGACCTTTGTCTGTGAAAGACACTTTATAAATAACTTTTACTTACTTCCAATACTGAGCTTCCTTGAAAGGTCAGACGGAAGCGCAATACTTCATTTTTTACTGTCTTTATTTTCCAAATCAGTCATCTTTCGTCCAATAGACCGTGCGTAATGCCGGTGGTGCTTAACTGTGATTAGAACAAGCGAACAGGTCCATGGAAACTGCTGGGTGTTCACAGGTCTGATCTTGTTCACCCATGACAATGAACTTTGGGGTCAGAGCACAGGGTTAGCTCTTTTCGGCACCCTGAAACCGAAGCCTTTTGGGTTAAGGACCTTGCTGTAGGGCACAGCACTGATAAGATTACTCTGCTGGCCATGGGATTTGAACCAGTGACCACCGACATTCCAGCACTCTTGTTCATTCGTTACTTAATATTTTAATAAGCATTGTATAACAGGTTATTTGTACATGAAACATTCTCTTTTGTGCCCTGTGATGCAGTGGCGTGCCACCCATGATTCCCCCTCCCCGTGTCTCCTGGGGTCGGTTACAAGCTCACTTTGACCTCCAGGTAAGCAGTTATGGGGGAGAACTATTTGCACTATCAGCTGAAATATTCAAATGTTGCTCGCCAGCTGGTGTAGGAGTGACAGCACTAGTGAATTACTGCACTAACGACCATAAGGTTGCCAGTTTAATTCCTTGAGGTCTTAGCTGCTATGCAGTTTTAAAAGCCACTTACCCGTAATTCTTTGGCTGAAATTTTGGATGAGAGTCGCTGATAAAAACTACAAGGAACACAAATACTGTCATCTGCAAGTCATGAATTCTGCCAAGACAGCAGTGTTATAATTGTAACGTTTATATAATAAAGACACACGGTGAAACTGTAACATCTGGTTGTCATGACTTGTATGTGGAATCCACCGACGTCATTCCACCTCACTCGCAATTAACATCTGCTCAAAAAACTGTTTCCTCCCCCCCCCCCCCCCTTGTAAATCTGCCCTCGTTAGGAGGGTTTCATTTTATTTGGGGGTCAGCGGTGAAAATGCCATAATTAAAGCATGCGGCGATCGGAAAAGTGTGGTCCGTGCAAAGTGTCAAGTCAGCACAGCTCCGCTCTGCCTAACTGCTCTTACTTTGGGAATCGCGGTTAATCGCAGCGTTTGTGCGGGGATGTGCTGTCGCCCCAGTCGGACTGTCCTCCTGCCAAGTACCTCAGCTTTCCTGAGTCACCCTGCTGGATATGTATGGCTTGCAGAATATAATTAAATGGCTGCAAATCATTAAAAGGGGGGAATTTTCATTAGCTGGTATCAAAAAAGTACCTGGCTTCTTCTAATTGCTTTCTCGTTATTAAGTGTATTTGATTAACGGAAAAAAAGATGGTGCTCAATTCAGGAGAAATAAAATGGATTTTCCTCCTTGGAAGACATGAGTGCACAGCCTTGAGAAGAACCACAACCCGGTACAGTACCTGTCCGCATCTTCCCAACTTCCACACTGGGTTACTGAAACAGGGCCTTCAGGCTTAGATCTGTTTCAGCAGCTGGTTGATCATCACCAGAACATGCTTTCATTAATCAATGAGGCAAATTCACTTTGATCACCGTTATTACTACCCACTGGTATGGGAGTCATCTCCATTTTCATGAAGTAATGGGAACAAATAGGGATCCAACCTTTCCTCATTGGACATTTTATGCACAGTCGTGGTGTGCTGTCAGCGAACTCCTTACTCTTATACTCCTGCAATTCCTGTACACCGACACAGCACAGACAGCCACCAGTAAAACACGGCCAATCAGCCTCACCACAGCACCTACGGAAAGAACAAGAGCGTTTGGAGCAGAAAGGCTCCGAAACCCACAGCCGGTGGGACTGGCGGGCCGCGTCTGGCACTGACGGTTTTCACCAATCCATTGGTTGCGTCATTAAACCATTTTGGGTTAAACCAATTGGTGCCTGGCACTCTGCAGCAAACACTGCCCATCATCTTTCTTTGACCTGATCTGTAAACATGTACAGTAAAATATGAGCCTTTCAGTTGTTACCTGATTGATCCTCTTGGTTTGGGCAGAGGAGCAGATTCCCGAAGCAGCTGTTTTAGCTCTTAGTCCTTTCCCTGCTCTGAGTCCTATTTACATTCTATGTATTGTTATGGTTTTTGCCTAAGCATTTCAGTTAACAGATTCCTCTGGCGCCACAGTAACCCTTGTCTTGTTTGAGTCGGCATGAAATCGCCATGCAGTCTCAGGGGAACGGGCTCGCCTCCTCGTACCGTGGGCCAGCACCCGATTTGCCACTGGGCTTAGAGCTGAGAACATTTCGTTCATGAGGTTTGAGTTTTGAAAAATAATTTCCGTCGCCAGCCAAGCTGTGTTTTACAAGTCGAAACCCCACTGCAATTAAGCCTCAGTGGTTTGGTTTGGCCATGCGGGTTTCCATGTGCGCTGGCATGGCGACTGGCTTGCGGCATCCCACGACTAAGCAGGAAAGCAAACAAACACAACACGCATGTAGCCCCAAGGCTTGCAAAGCCGGGGGGGGGGGGGCTGCCATAGTTTGGCAGGCACTCCCATCTTCCACACCATCTGCCAGCAATGGTACGGTCCGACGCTCTAAGATAAAAAATCGGTAAAAAAGTTCCACTAGGTGCTGAGGTAACCAATTGGCTGATGCCGGAAAGAGAGTTACTTTCGCTGTAGGAGAGATGCAAAAGGGAAGGTCTGGTTCTTCGGTTAATATAGTAAATAGTTTTGAAGATGGAGCTTAATGGTACACTGCATTTGAACTGGGAAGTTTGAACTGGTAATTTCTGAGTTCCTTGTCAGAAATTTCAACTGGAACACCCCCTGAAGTCGGACTTCTCACTCGGAAAGTCGGAGGAACCTCTACAGCCCCAATTCAAGATGGCTTCTGTGTGCACCAACAGCAAAAAGCTGTAGTAATTACTGATTAACTGTTAATTTCTTCTGTCTTATATGCATAGTACTGTTCAACTGCTATCTGTCGACATGTTGACATCACATGATGCCTTATTATCAACTGGCATTGCTAGCAGTGAGTTAACAGTGAACCTGGCTAGAACTGCTATTGCTAATAGTTAACTGGCCGGGATGGTCTGGAGTGCAGTAAACTCAGGTGTGACATCATTCTCAGCTCCGACTTCGGAGGTAATTGGAACACAGCATAAGTCACAAAGAATATCAGAACACACACCTCACAGCTGACCTCTAGCCAAAACACTCGCTTAGGACTAACCCTAACTCTAACCCTATCCTCCGCTTCCGCTTCCTTCGGAATCAAAGCATCTTTTATTACCAGACACATGATACATGTAGTTAATACGCAGAGAGGAAATATCGCTCTCGCTGGTCATAGTGCGAAAGAGGAAAAAACGAATAGTCTAGAAAATAGCCATAAAAACATATTTTAAGACATGGACATTAAGACAGAGAGAAAGACTTTCAGTTGATCACCTGACTGGTGGGGAAAGATCGGCTAAATATGGCAAAGAAGATTGGCATGGAAGGGGACCGTACAAACAATAAATAACTTGTGAGTCCAGAGCTCATAGTTCTGTTAACAAACCTAGTCTTAGTCTGGAAAATTGCTCCTCATTCCCCTTATGAATCCAGCACTTTAACCCAGTACCCCAATGCTGAGCCCAGTAATCTGCTGTCCATCCAGGGGCTTGGAAGGTCTATCAGATCCCAGAAAGGCTGATACAGCAGTGCGCAATACATCGCACTTTGAGTGTCCAATGAATTTGATCAAAGGCAGCAGATAATATAAAGGTTGAGCACTTAGAGACCAAAAGGTTCTCCGTCCAACTGATGAATTGCCTCAGCAAAACACTGCTATAGAATAAAAGGCAAATGCTGAGATAAGGCTGCTAAGACACTAACGTAATAGTATATAATAATAATATTTTAAGATTAAGCAACGGCGCTTGCAGTAAATGACCTAGCCAGAGAAGGTCAATGGTGTGAAATGTCTCCCCAAGACTGTGCCTCACAATAAACCGTTTACAGATAATGTCTGTACTTCTTCTCTTCCAATTTAGCATGCAAAAAAAAAAATCCCTTCTCTTTAATGAGCAATGGGGTCAAGCAGAATTTAATAGGAATCCAGTTTATGAAATGCATGTGAAGAATTTCTGTAATTGATATTCAATATGCCTCTGCAGTCTCAGGATAACAGCACAAAGAGTAAACACTCGCATATCTTGGTTCATAACGGGAAATAAAATCTAATTTACGCACTGTCTGTAGGACACACCTACTTTTAATAACTACTTAGACTTTGCCCAGCAAACCTCATTTGCAAAATAGGAAATTAGCCAATTATCCCCGCATTTAATGAGCAACATATTTTCTAAAATCTCAGCGAACACTTATTGCCTCTGTGTAATGTTGGCAGCCTTTTTTGCTCTGTGTTTTATTATTTCTTATAGGCTAATTAAGAGATTAGCCACTATAGAAATTCCTCTGGGTTCCCAATAGGTTTAAAACCTCCTCTTTTGTGTGCTTCCAAATTACTTCTCAGTGTTTTTCCTCGATATCGAACCACCGTTCCATTGCAGCTACAGCTATTTTCCTGGTGTCGCTGCTTGCCGGCCGGCTGGCAGCACGCAGGGAGAAAAGGAGTCTCAGCTTTAAACTGCTGCGAGATCTGCGAGGCATGTTTTGAATTTGGTAGAGTGCAGGTCTAGTTTATTTATCGTGATTTCTCTTTGACCAGGACTGGGAAGCAGTACTGAGAAACGTCGGGGTCTGCTGTCCTAAACGGGATGGTTTCCATTAGCGGGGTGCGCTTAAAAATGCTGACGATCCGAAAAACCACGAGTCAAGTCCTGTGGCGTGGGACTGCGTCTCACTTCTTCTCCAGAACACAATTCCTGCTTGTGACCTGGTTAGAATTCTGTATAATTTTCTGCATTTTTTCACACTTTCGGAAAGATCAGTCAATAAAAGCAGAGGTGAACTGAGTGCTACAGTTTCTGGAATTGTACTGACCTGTGAGTTGCTACCGGGTAACGTCTCTCACTGATCAATGTCCCCCTAAACTGGGCTACCATTGAACAGCTCCGGTGGGTTTAATGCCGCGTTTCCAGTTTGAACCACGCATGCTAGATAAAGTATCAACAACCAGAGTACTGGCGTAAGGTCATCACCGTAACAGTGTAGTTTACTCTTTAATCATTCCGTCACTTTCTCAAGTTCTAGGTGTGAAACAAACAGGCTGTAATCCAGTCAGCTCACATTGTGAACTCGCTCACGGTTTTACATCATATGGAGGCTAGGTTACTAAGGTGACTTGTGCACATCAACCGTCTTGTTGGATTTTTGGTAGAATTATTACTTTATGTCGTTAAAGCATAGGCACTCATACCATACAGCTTGGGTCCTGTCTACCTTTTAACTACCTTTAAACCCCTCTGACCAAACAGATCACTGCCGATGTCGGCTGCAAAAGCAGAAACATTGATAATGACCTTCCATAAAATCACACGGCAAACATTTTGGAGCCAGCGACTTCATCCCCAATAAACTCATCAACATTCTTCAGCCATATGTGCGTGTTCACATTATTGGCTTTGTAGAAACATGGATAACTCTTGTCCAGCAGGACTGAATAGATTTTGTCTGTTTTTTGATCTCAGATGGACTTCACATGTCTGCCATTTGTGCTGTGACTCACATAACAGTGCCCCTGAGATTACTTTTGTCCTGAGACAATTTAGTCTCTGTGCATAATTTCTGCATATTGCATTGTTTCCCAACATGTTAAATTGTGCAAAAAGAAACGATTGCAATAATAGAAGGGTCTCGCAAAAATTCCATTCCTTTGGTCCGTCCGCTCTGTTTATTTTGTCCTTTCTCCTGTGTGGATATTGCCCTTCAGAAATAGGATATTGCCCTTCAGAAACAGGATATTGCCCTTCCGCTTTTGCATGTGATCCTGGTTATTTAAGCAGAGCTTCTTAGCTTGTGGATACTTTGCATTGTATCCTTGGTTTGGGCAGATCAGCTGTACTTCCTCTGCTTTATCTTCTCTTGCAGAGACTCGTTCATATGAAGCGAGTTTAAACTGTTCCATGCGATAGCTCCGGTTCACAGCACTTCAGGGTGGCTATTGCTGTCTTCACACGTTCCTCTGCATGACCTTCTAAAGGCAGACATGCAGATATTTCAAAGGGCGTCTAACATATTAGGCCTCTGGCCTGGTTTTGAATTATTTTCAGTAGCCCAAGTGGGCCCTGTACCATTTATATTGATTGGCAATTGTCTCCTTTTTGCACAAATTGCAAATGAACAATGAAAATGTAAGAACATAAGAACTATACAAACGAGAGGAGGCCATTCGGCCCAACAAGCTCGCTTGGGGAGAACTTAATAGCTCAGAGTTGTTAAAATCTTATCTAGCTCTGATTTAAAGGAACCCACGGA
>JAODUD010000008.1:11856981-11867961 GCA_026784285.1 Stomatorhinus walkeri
AATGCGGCCCCCCCCCCCCCCCCCCCAAAAACATGTCACTCTTACAGAGTAAAACTTTTATAAAGCATTTATTTGTGGAAACCGAATTAGCACCTTGCTGTTCAATTTAATTGCCTGACTGATTATGTAAGAACTGAGTCCCCCACCGGGGAGTAGCTATTCGACAGCCGACCACGGGTTTCAGGAATTCCGGAGCAGCAGCATTTGCTTGGCTAATTGCCACTTTATCTGTTATCCATCAGGGATTTTAGAGAGCTGGTGGTATTCTCTGTTAATAGCCCCCGGTGTGCCCCCACCCACATGCACAGGTGCTGTATATGACTGTGAAATTGTACATTTATATGGAGAGTGCTGGTGTCAGGAACCCAAAGCTGTCTTGGGGGGTAATAGGTGGAAAATTGTGTTTTGCCCCCTGCCCAAGAGCAGCCTGGCCTGTGTGCGACAGCTGCCTCCGGCGTCCCCCCCCCCGCCACACCGATGCCCTAGTGAGAGCAGAGGGAGGACAGCTGGGTCTGGATGCGTTCACGCTGAGTGTGGACGTCTTGGTAAGGTCTTTCAGCAGTCTGGATAGATGGGGCCAAATCAGCTGGATGTGGTATGTAAGGGTTAATCAACTGGGGGAGGGGGGCGGAGGGGTGAGAGAGGAAACATGAGCACAGGCACGAACTGGACAAGGGGGTGTCAGCGGAGCTGCAATCTGGCCAGCGGCTTTAATGGGAGTCAACGAGAGCCGCCTTTGATGTGCCGCAGGTGGCCGTCCCGACACGACGATCGGCACCAGAACCGAGTCAGTCGGCCTCGTCCAGCGACCAGCCAAGACACCGATGGGCCCGGACCTCCAACAGCCCCATACGTGGACCAGAAACGACCCCCAGGCACCTCACGTCACTGCGATCGGACCTAAATGAGGACCCCGCAAAGCCGTCCCCGCAGCCGACCCGACGGCTCGGCCTGTCAGCATGGAGGCGTCCAGGCAAATGCAAACAGACACCAGCAGTCACAGCCTCCCCAATCAGCGCAGCCAATGAGAATGATAATAACGATGATGCTTATACATATTTACCAACAGCGGGCTTCTGCATATAACCTCGAATAAATTACAGTAACAGGGAGAAACATCAGCTCCTCTTGTTTGCTCCTGTTGGGTCTGTTTTCTTCCCACACAATCATCCCGTTTCACCACCTTATATGCTGGCTGTCATTTGGCTAATGAATCTGGGCCGTCACACTGGAGTGCTAGCACGGACACTGCTAGGGATTTTGGGTCCCGTGAAAAAATATCAGACTAGGCCCCCAACCCAAACCAATCCAATTATGTTCCATATTTCTCAGAATCATCCTACCCCCCTCCCCCAATTATGGCACCACTAGTGCTCTCTCCGATGATTTGTCGCTGAAAGCAACTCAAGAAGTGCAGCGGGTTAGCATTTAGCTGTGGTTAGCATGTTGTTGTTGAAGTGCCTAGTGCCGTATTTGGCTTAAAGTTGGTCTCATACATGTTCAGATACCGCCATGCGTTCAGGGTACTTGCCATCTGTGAGGCTCAAGGGCGACGTCCCCGGCCGGGCTTCCTACTGGCATGGAGGTACACTAGTCACAACATCGCTGAATTTGACCTTAGACACCTGAGCGCTGGAGCAAAACTCTGACTGATGCCTATGCATGTCACACACACAAACACAAGGCAACACGCATTTCACACATCAATGAAACTGTCTGAGACACGAAAACAAGCAAACTGACAAAGGCCGCGCCGCAACACAGGAAAGCACCTGAACAGCGCGCCGCAAAACTCTCTGAGTAGAAAGAAATCGCTTGGAAGGTTTCATGACATTAAAATACTGAGACAATATACAGCCTCCAGGCATCCCCCACCTGCCTTTTAATTTCAAATGACAATGTTTTCTTGGGATTTTTCCACCACGCACCCTGTCTTGGATAATGTCATAAGAAAAGCTCCTTCATTATCTGATCACGGAAATTAATCCATATAGGCACTTATCACCCTTTTTTTTTGTCCCGTCTCATTTTCCTTCTCTTTCCTGTGTCCCTCCCTCTGCGAGAAGGGTCTAATTAGAGGCGTCTGCGCAGCAGTATTCAGGTCGAACAGAATATTATCTTTAATGAAAAGAAGATCTTCCAGAGAAGTAGCCCACAGTGAAAAAAGCAGAGCCATCAAGTTCACCTGTGTCCACGTCTGTATGTAATAAAAAAGGATAATATTGACACTGAAATGGAGAAATTATTCATACTGATAAATCTTGAATACTTGGGCCCTTTCAAGTATTTTTTTTCCCTTACTAGAGATCGACCGCACTACGTGGGGAGGTGCCCGGTGATATTGACGATGGCATCAGCCCATGCAGATGGCGCCTTAAAAAAATTAATTGGCCTGCTCGTTAAGAGCAAGACCTCTGGAAAGTATTGCCTGAGTCAGGGCATCAAGGGGCATTTCAGCCGCAGACAACGTGAAATAGTGGAAAAGGTGAAACATCCGACGGATGGATTAATGTTCCCATTGTGACTGTTGCTGTGTTTTTCATTTTATTGTTTTGTTAATTGTTATATTATTATATCCATTTCTCTACTGTATTCAATTTTATTGTTCTTGGAAATTAAATATCAAGAAAGGGATTAGAGTCGATTCAAATAAACTAATAACGAGGGACATTGTGGTCATTTTGAGACCCCAGAATAAGGAGGCGGAATCACTTTTTTGTCTTCCGCTGTGCCAAAATGACTGACAGCATAAATATATCTACTCCATGCTGCAGGGGGCGCCTACAGACACAGCAGGCAGAGGGCAGCAAGAGTTTTTTACATGTTTTCCAAAGTATCACTGTGAACTACTTTAGCAAAATGCTGGCAACAAAATCACCAAGGAACAAAAACTGATGACGTCCTCGATGCACTTTGTGGTAATTAACAGGGGGATCGTCTGCTGAAGCGCGAATGCATCGACTCCCAACCGCAGCCACGTCCAACGCTGTCGGGCTTGGATTACAGCCTCGGCCACTATTGACTCAGCCCACTCCCCCCCCCCCCCCCCCCCCGGTCGCTGGAGGAGGGGGTGAGCAGCCTGGGGTGTGATCCCCAAGGCCCACGCTTCATGTCGGACTTCCTAAATGGAGCGTGTGAACTGCGTGTTGTCAGGCTGCATCACGTAAGCAGCTGCCTGTAGTGCTGACAGTGACTCACGCCCGAGGGTAACAAGACCAGAGACGGAGGACTTGAGGTTCATGCCCCGAGGGAAGACAGCAGACAACTGGAAAGGTAAAAATTGGGGGCAAAAAAAAAAAAGATGAAATCTCAATTTTTTTTGTCTGCTGCCACCTGTCTGAACTGTAACAGAGCAATGTGACTGCCACAATAACTCGGTCCAACTTGAGTATGACTACAGGCAAAGCTGCACCCACCTTGGCTTTCATTAATGTCACCGGCTGCTCCGTGAATGCTAACATCCCCTGAAAGCACTTAAAGAGCGGCCATACAATGTGCGCGGGCATGTTTCCCTCCTGTCGTTTCATTAGCATTAAGATGGTACCATTACGGCCTTGCTGCTGCATTCTCTATAATACAACCAAGTCCGTGCTGTGGGGCATTACCGCCTAGCGAAGAGGTCTTAGCTTGCTGCCCCTACACGCATTGTCTAAGTGCATAAATATCACTCCTTAGGGTTGCCTTCCATTGCCTGGAGATAGTAAAACTGATACTCAGCCTGTTCCTCTTGCTAGCCTTAATTGGCGGTAGCCTAACTGCACAAGACTGCATGCCGATATGTGCACAGTACTTTTCCCCTCCGATTATTTTCACAGCCACATGCTACGCTAAACCGTAGCGTAGCGTCTTTCTACCCCTCACAGCGGCCATTGTGATGCACAATTAAAGAGATGTTTCCTTGACTTGATTCAATATTTGCATGCGTGTTAAAAAAAGACCCGCGGAGGATTCAAAAGGGGCGGACCCGTCTCCGTGGACCCCCAGGCTCATCTCCGTCCTTATTTAGCGCGACAATTATAGCCGCTGACGTGCTCCCGGTTCCGTAGCGGCTCCCTCTGCACTTTATAAATATGTTTATCCGATGGTAATTGGCCATTAAATTCGTAACTGACAAGTGTGAAAATGCCACCCCGTAGCCGTCCGCCTGCCAGGAGAATGAAAGCGGCCGGCAGCAGTGGCGATGCCGTCGTCGCGTGCAGTGGGCCACGGTAGAAGGCCAGTGAGCCCCACGTCAGGCGCCTCTCCCGCAGCCGAATTAAAAGACAAATCTAATCTGCCTCAGCAGCCACACGTTTCTGTGCTTATAATCTCTACGAGCAATACCGCTCTATGGTTCTCTGCAGAGGAGTCTTAATTCCATGTTCTAACACTGCTGGTCTAGATCTTCCGGCGATTGGGAGAGCGCTAATTTGTGTTTTTGAACCGGGGCAAGTGGCAGCCCTTTGATCTCATTATCAGCAAATTTTATATTCAATTACTGCTGCTGGAGCTCTTTGAGGGACACAATGCAAAATTGGATTCCATTTAGCTGAGTATTTGTTCAGCTCGAGTTGATGGTTATCAGGGACCTTCAAAGCATGCGAGTGCATGAGCACTCAAGGTTTTTCGAAAACCTTGCCAAGGCATATCAAAAGAAGAGCACTGGATTCCTGCCCTTTGGTCTGTTCAACTGTCTTGGCCAGTGGACAAGCCACTAACGCAAATCAGCCCTACCCAATTATCATAATTACAGACAATAAGCAAAAAAGAACAAAAAAGATATTGTTTAGGGTATGAAGCAGACTTTGCCTGCTGGGCAAAAAATTTCCTTTATCGTTTTTTTTTCTTTTTCTTTTTTCTTCTTATAAATTTAGTCCAGATTTTTTGGTTCAATAGTAGCTAAATCAGTGAGAGAAGGTTGAATCAGCAAACATCCCCTGTTACTTATTTGATGCAATGGAATGGGAAGAGGAACACTGTCATGGTTGACATTTGGATCGCAGCACACACAAAAAAAAAACAGTTTGGCAAGAGCAGGAGTTGCTGACCGTGACAGAGTGATTGCCACTGGAATGTGATGAAGTCGTCCTTCACATAGGCGCCGTTAATTCTCCTCACATTGGCCAATCAGCAGCGGGACATATTGTGAGAAGTGGAGTTGTTGCTACAGAGAGAATGATGATGGTTTCTGTGCCCTGGACCCAGTGATGGAGAGGTGGTGGTTGCTGGGTGAATGGAGGACTCACCCTGATTGGTGTTGTGGTTTTTGAAAGTAATGTGACGGTACTACGTGGTAGTAGCTATGATCATACCGCCATGATGTGTCACAGGACAGACAACAGTGATGGGTTAAATATGGGGAATTACCGATGGAGGGAGAAATTCCTCCACATTTTTCAGGTACTTTTCAAAATATTTCTAGCTGGAACATCAGGTGAAGTTAGTTCTTTCTCCAATAGTTACTTAAGTCAGGCAATTATGAGGTGGGCTAGAAGGAACATTAGTATACCAAGTGGGCCAGGAAATGTTCTCCTGGAATACAGATTCACCATGGGACTGCCATAAATGAGTGGCCCTTTAACTAGTGGATTATGACCAGGGAATTTGGAGCTGTTGCTCTTGTCTCAGTGAACCGTGGTCCAAGGAGAAAACTCCTCAGATGATGAGTGCCATCACAAATCATTGTTTTATGCACATTTAAATCAGGAATTCTCCAATAGGAGACTCTCCCCAGCCTTGGAGCGGCTCCACTTTGAAGAGGCCCAATCTCGTTAGTGTGAATGTCACGGTGGGGACTGCAGCCCACCCCACACAGCCAATGAAATCACCCTAGAGGCAGAACGTGAACGGGGTGAAGAGAAAGTGACTGGGCATCTCCCCAGGACCCCTGATTTTGTTGAACGGCTCTTGGACCGTGGGTATCTGAGTTCATTCATGTGCAAAACAGATGAGGAACAGACAAGACTTTTTGAGCACGGTTTCCAAACCTACAAGGATGACTTACAGAGAGAAATACTGGAAACATAATGCAATGGAATTCTCTGGCATGCAGAGGACTGACAGCTGAGGCTCTGATTGCCTGAGGACAGCGACTTGTCTTGCATTCAGATATCACATGTGGAGGCAAAATGATGGTGCGCCGTCCATGCTGAAGACAGACATAAGACGTCTGATATACCTGGTTGGGGTGTCTTTGTCCAGAAGTTGTGAGTTCTGTTGCACTTTGAGTTGTCAATATCCCCCCCACCACTGATGTTCTCTAAAACCTTCCTGACAGATGAACTGTCCAGGATGTGGCTCTTTGAATAAGGAACATTTTGTGCTCTGCATCAAACAGTGCACTGTCCACAGCAGTACTACAAAGTGAAATTATAATGACAGAAATGATGTGAATCAATAAGAAATAAGTCATTTTCACCTTTGAAGGCCCCCGGCTCTCACTTTTATTTATTTAAAGGTGTGTGGAGGCTTTTGGAGCTGTGCTTTAAAAATTACATCACCCTTCTGAGTGCGGTTTCATGTAGTGATATTCAGAGGCTGAAAAAAATAGGTATTTGTGCATAAAGAATTCACAGGGATGCAGGGACAGACTCCTAGCTGTAAGCTGGACTATGGTTAAAGTAAAAGTATAGGCTACAGGTGTCTTAACACTTTCCAGTAGGAGCACTTGAACCAAGAAAACACAAAATAGTTGGAAGATACAGGCCATGTTGGGCTTCATCATTCCTTCCTCTTGGGGGGGGGGGGGGGCGGTATTTACTCCTTTTGTGTTCTGCATCCTGTTGACACAAGTCTGACAAGTAGCCCATTGCAGTGTACACAATGTATCCCATTCATTAGATACAAGCTTCAGCCACATAATCATATAGCATAATAAAATGATGGGCAGTATTGACCGGATACTGCAGTGCCTGTTGGTGGAACACGACTGCGACTGATGCCAGAATTCTCTTGCTCGTATTTGTCTTTTTTCTCTGTGTGATATCTGCATCATCCTACTCAAAGCCTCCAGCAAGCATGCAGCACCACCTCCTCCTCGGTAAACACGTGCAGATTGCATGTTCAGCAAGTCTAAGCCAACACAAATGGCCGGGTCCAGCAGCGCAATCATCTACGTTAGCCTTTTCCACACGCGGGTCAGCAGTTCCTGTGATGGCTACCTGTGTAAAGGGCCGGAGGTCATTTTCATGGTGAGGGGACAGCAGGAGACATCCCATGGCCCTCTTCCATGGAGGTTTACCTTATGACAGTTGAACATTAAGTTATCACTCTTAAGAGTTACGTTAGCATTGCTAACAAACACGGTACACTTTGACCATGTGACCCAGACCAGATGCTTTTCCTGCCATAGCAAAGACTGAGCAATATAGATAGATTAGGCGCGACAGGTGGTCCCGCAGCCAGGGCCGCATGTCTCCGCACATCTTGCGCAACGTGTCCTGTGAAAACTCTGTTAATTTTTAATAAAATATTTCCTTTCAAAGTGCCAGCTCAGGATTTAAGCCCTTTGCGTACACTTCAGAAACTAAAGTTTGGTGTTATCCTAATCACCGCTCCAAATGAAAAGGCCGTTAAGCCTCATTAGGACGTCTGCGCTGTGACGATTTTATTGGAAGTGGGAGATGAAAATTGCCTGGATTAATGTGTTAATCCACCTCTTTAAAATGCTAATGTCCATTTTATGCACATTAAATCTCAGTATGTATTTTTTCTTTGATGCGTGCAATTTCTATCAATTAAATAGAAAGGAGTGGAACAGGCAGAGTGCAGATTAGTTCTCCTGCTCCGAGCGTGAATTTCGTCTTTCAGGCTCAATTTGGGCCGGAAAACTGGGAGACCACGAATGGTGCTAAATATTCAGAATGGCTCAGCGAAATGAGAAAATATCAGCACCACGGCACGACTAAAGCCCTTGGAAATATCTGCCCCACCACACCTCTAGATAAAGTGCACTTCAGCTGGGGCGGGAGTATTTATCTTCAGCAGCATGGCCGGTGTGTGAATCTTGAATCGCACACAGGTTTCACGGCTGACACAGCTGCCGTTTTCATTCAGTCTTCGCTCAATCCCAGACGTGCCGCCAGACGTGGCGGTTATCCCCATAATCAGTGACTTTGCCCTTGTTAGATATATGTTGTCGCACCTGTATTTCATATATATTCTGTTTATTTTGATGTCCTGTATAAGACTGAATTGTTTGGTTTCGTCAGTAGTGCGTATATGAAATCAGGCTGTTTTTATCCCTAACAGTTCCTACCCTCTGGGATTCGGTGAACGGTTTTCTGTAATGATTACATGCAAATAATCAGGTAAAACAGTAAACTGTAGAAAACATTTAGCTGATAACCACTTAGCTGATTTTAAAGGTTACACATTTATCTAAAAGAGAGAAAATTTAATCCAACGTGATGTTTATGAATTATGACTGACTTTGTGATATTAAATTTATTTACTTGTGTAGTAGCACTATCCAGAAGAAATGCAAAAAATACCTGAGTAAACTGCATAAGATTTAGCTAATGGGATGCCATCGATTACGTGACTGCATATTGTGCAAGTTAATTAGCTTCTTATCTCAATGAAAGTTTTCTGAGCCAGTTGAGCCAGTTATCCCAGTTAAGGTGGGAAACAAAGCCCACGAAGTGGTTAATAGAGCCAGACTGGCGGTCGCAGCTCGCTGAAGACAGCGAGCTGACATGGTTTACGCCGTCTCAGCGTGCGGTGGGGCTGGCCCTAAACTGGTCCCAGATTGGCCACACAGAGGCATACTGTATGTGAGAATGTTAGGTCCCCTGAGACTGCAGACAGGACACATTTATCAGATGAAGATTGAGCTGCTCTGGAGTGTGGAGACTGATTTATTGGAGGGGGCTTCTGAGCTCCATTTCTTCTTTTTCTTTCTCTCTCTCTCTCTCTCTCTCTCACGCACACACACACACACACACACACACATTCTCTCTCACTGCCTCGGTCGCTGTCTAACACCTTCCTGGTGGACAGAGGATAATTCCAACATATACTCCAGCCCATTCACAGGCAATAACAGTCCAGTATTAAGCTAAAGCAAAATATACATTTAGATTACAGTGTCTGCAAAGCACTGCACAAAAAAAAAGTTCAAATCCCCTCAATCTGTCCCTTTTCATGCGCCGCCCCCGGGTGTTCTTAACGTCAGAAAGTGGCCTGCCATTCTTATGTAAATAGTTTCATTTACAGGCAGAGAAACCCGAGAATTATCTGATAAAACAAAATGGAGTTGGGGGGGGCAGTAAGATAGCACCGTGGTTAAGGGCATGACCGCAGTGCTCGGAGTGAACAGAGGACAGCGTCGAGGGCCCGGCCCCATGCGAGCAGGTCGCCAGTACGGTCTGATTTCCACTCCCAGGGAGCAGCCCCCCCCCCCCCCAGCATATGTGGTGCCTCGAGCGGGACGGCCCATTCATTAGAGACCTGCCTCATCCGCTGTGATGTATTCTGTCTCGCCGATTGTGGCCCATTTCGCTGCGGAAATTAGGCACCCACTCCTTTATGTGATTAAATCCCTGGAAAATGAGGCCTCCGCTCAAATTAGGAAGCACGCAGTTCCCGCCGACGGCGTGGAGATGGCGGAGACTGCAGGGTGATTCGTTACAGGGCAGTAACTCCCCCTGAAGGGTGGATATCGGCCGATGAGTCTGTGAGCGACCTGTGTACCCACGTTCACGGGGCTCCCAGTTAAGACAGTGTAGTCTCATTGGGAGGTGTCGTGTAGCGGATTCTGTGGCGGTGAGATGCCTTGAAGACTCTGCCTGACCCCTAACAAAAATGAAGCACCAAAGCCCCCCATCCCATAGTCAAAACATCCACTTGGTGGTGCACAGGTTAGACCTGATGTGGTCTGGCTGTGGCTTCCTTTGGTTCCCGCCGCTGCGCAATCGCTTGCCCGAGGTCTCCCTGGTCGTATATCAGCCCTGTCTTGTACAGACACTGTTTACGTACAGCACAAGTTCAAACCACCCACCCCATTGAACCAAAGGCTCTTTATTTCCTCTGGGAAAAAGAAAGCTTTCCTTCCCAAACATGGAAACTGCTTTCTGTTGTCTGCTCCCCATAAGAGAGGAGAGAAAGCAAAGTAAAATAATGGAACGGCACCATCTTTTACTGGTAGTCAGACCTCTGAACCCGCCTCGTTGCGGAGGGAAAAGGTTTAAGGGTGTGGCTGATTTTCCTTCTTGTTGTTTTGCTGCTTATGTATTTTTGAGCTGGACTTAGCAGCGCTGTGGGTAAAGAGAAGCAAACAGCAGTCTTTGTAAATTTGTAATTATGTCGCTTGTCCTCCCTCTGCATGTGGATGCCGAATGGGAGCGCTCTGGGGGGGGGGGGCTCACAGTTCCCGTGTTGTCAGGAGGGGGTGCTGAAACAGGTGTGGCCACGGGACGGCTGTGATTTCCCAAAACACGAGGCCTGCCAACGCTCAGGAAGGGTGTGTCAAAAATACAAAAAACATTGTGGTTTTGCAATAATGAATATTTATTTTAATGTTAATCAACATTTTCTAGGCAACTAATTGTAATCACTCATCTGTGTACTACTCACAAAGCTGGGGGGGGGGGTTCATTGTGGTGCTCCAACAGTGCTACTCGACCCCAGTGAGGATGGTGTTCTGCAAGGTCAGACTCTTTCTTCCTTAAAGTCAAGATCTGAGTGTGAGTCAGTAGGTGCTTGTGCACAATGTGATGTTATTTATACAGTGTCACTCTTAATACACTTCATCGTCTGTCAGGCCACCTTGTCACCAAGCCTTATGCAAATGAGGGAGGCAAAATAAGAGCTGTATGGGATATGCTTCCCTTAATCAGATCAGGTCACCTACAAAATCAACTAAAAAACAAAAAGCACACCTGTGAAACCCCCTGTTAGAGGTGTATTCTCTGCTTACTGTCTCACACATCTCTGTGTATTCTCTGCCTCCTCTGCTTACTGTCTTACACATATCTGTGTATTCTCTGCTTACTGTCTTTT
>JAODUD010000008.1:11877093-11892884 GCA_026784285.1 Stomatorhinus walkeri
TACTTCGCGGAAATTCAGTTATCGCGGTCGGCCTTGGAACCTATCTCCCGCGATAAGTGAGGGATTACTGTACATGCAAAACTGTGTTTAGGGTGCCCAGATAATCCATGTCATCCTGGACACTTTGAGTCAGGACAGGATTTGTAACCTACCATTGCAATTAAAAAGACCTGAATTTCACTTAAGCACAGAGTTCTTGCTGCGTGCAGAATGGTCAGTCTCCTATAATTATGCATGTGTTGCTAATATTAATGTGAAACAGCTGGATGAGTCAAGGAAACAAGCCAGTAAAAGCAAGAACTGAACAATTTAGCCAAGCACAGGAGCCTTTCAGATTTAAGGTGGTTTGTAAAATCTGAAGTAGCTCAAGGTGTCCGGGATGACATGGATTATCTGGTCACCCTACTGTATTATGCTGAAACATCTACACGGTCAATTAAAGAGAGGCTCTTCAGAAAGAAAATGAGAAATCTCAAAGGTACGTGTAACAAAATGTGAACTTTTAAAAGCTTTACATTAGAATGGTTATACTGTGGAGGGTTTTCATACATTATAGATGCAGCTTTGTCAATGTAACTGGAATCGATATGATTGCAGGCAGAGGTCCTTCCATTTCAGTTTTCACAAGAAATATAAAAAGCTCACGGAGTCCGAATTACACATCATGCCCACCTCTTCAGACATAAATACTTCATTGCTTTGGTTCAGCTCTGCACTTGTCGCGTTTTATTTACTGAGAAGCTTGAAATGAAAACAGCCCTGTGACCTCCTTGAAGGAGTTGAGGCGGCCAAAGTTGCCTTTTTAATACCGAATCTGTCTCCATAAAGGAGATGGGCTGCACCAGGGCGGTCTGGCTACGGATGACAACATAGGCTCAGCTTTTTGGATCATTCATCTCGCCAAGCAATATTCATAAATTTAATTTTCCAATCCATTCTACTTTTATTAGTTTGGGTGTTATTAAATGAGATTGCTTCATCTTAATATATTCCCAGAGCTGTGGAAGCGGGACTGTGCACTGTTATTCAAATCCAATAACATGCCCTGTATTTTGTGAATGGCACTAATAAATGGCAGTCCGTGATACATTTACAGGTGTCCCTCGCACATCTATCACCGAGGCTGCTGGGTATCCTTGCGTCCTCTAGAAGTACGAAAGGAAATGGCTGCAGTCGCCTGAACCTTTGATCGATACTGAAGTTCACTCACACTACACAGGACCCAGACCACTGGCATGTTCGTCTGCACTTTCTCACAGTGAAGCCCTAAGCCGGAGTCCCCACATGACCCCATTTTCACTACTCTGCAGAGTAATGGACTCATTGAGTACCAGTATTCAATAAATCTGTCCTTGAGTACTACACAGAAAAAAATACTACATCACTCATAATAACCACTAAAACGATGTTTTTATGTTTTCCAGAGTACATGGCATACACACAGATCATCTCCTCCAAAATAAAGTTTTCCAGACAGCTGTAGTCCAGCCTCTGAATTCCTGAGCTGCATCCATGCCCTTGCCCCTAAGCCAGGGCTCTTCAAATCTGGCCCTCGATTCGAAATCCAGGCCATGTTTTCAGTTCTCCCAAGTAGTTAGATAATTGCTGATTCTGATTGGCCACAGAGGCTTCTCACCCGGCTCACAGGTACAGGAAGGTTGGAAAATCAGCAGCACTCGGCCCTGGAGGATCGTAATTTGTGCGCTGTGGACCTAAGCTACCTTGGTATAGCCATGGGTCAGTGTCCGCACTCCGCTTTACCTACGGTACCAGCAAAAAAGAGTCTAAGAACAGAGTAGGATACAAATCTGCTGTCTTACATTAAAAATTGACTATATATGAGAATAAAGACTGCAGTGTAAAAATAATTAAGATAATTAGTTGGTCTTTTGGGAGTGGGTGACCATGATTTATAGCAAATAAATACTACATGTTCTTATCAAAATCACCTGTAAGCCAGTCTGATATCATTAACAAGTAAACTGTAAACTATGGAGAATCATTACTAGCCTTTTCATATCACGGACACTCAATCAGCAATAGAGGAAGTGAACGCTAGGGCATGGCCGTGTGTTTCAACCGCTGATTTAGCTAACCGCTCAGATTTTGAAGCATTAGCGAGCAGTTTCAGCATGCATTGAAGCATTAGTCTTTGCCAAATGCTAGAGGAGAGCTAAAGTGTTAGCATTGCTAAATGGTTTCAGTATGACTGAAACATTAGCTCCTCTAATACAGGTAACCCATCAGCATCCCTGTCTTGCTGCTTCCTTTATGTACATACCCATGCTAGGCCTCATGGAAAGATTGAAGCTTAAGAAGCGTAGCTATTTCGGGGAAACGACCTTTAGTTTTAATATAAATATTTTCTATCACCATTATTATATAGTGAAATCTATGCAGGTGATAAAAGGAGTGTTTTTCTTTCATCCTTATGAAATGCCACAGAGTGTAGGCTTGTGATTGAGCCCCCGTCACTTACCCCCTGTTCTGCCCCTACGCCTCTTGCCTTTGTATTTACCTGCCCGACAATGGAAATGAATAAACGTCAGAATCCCTTCCTTCTATTTACTTGCTGGGCTTTGCCGAGGCAACTTTATGCGTGGCAACGTTATCAAGAGCTCTGCGCAGAGCCCCTTCATCATCTTCACATCTGTGCCCGCGCAACACTTGTCACTGTCAATCACGCCGCAGTAACACACAGCTGATTCTCTCATTTGGTTTAATAAAATCTCTGGGCTTCTTTGCACTGCAGTCATTATACTGCATAATTGCTGCACTGAGGTGTAACGCAGTCTCCGGCCTGAGGGACAGAGGAAAGCTATTGATATATGAAGATTTTTTTAACCTATTCCCCACCCAAGTCATTCAATGCCTAAAATGAATGTTGCATTTGAATCCCGCGCAGGTTCCCCCAATGCAGCCTAATGTTGTTATTGGTTATTATAAGGACGTGGAGTCATTTCTTCATGCGTTTTTGTCTTTACTGTCAAGCCAAATTTCATTGGGAGTTGCCACATACTATTTGTAACTGTCATTTTAAACGTAATTTCCAGGCCCGAACCGGTAGGGAGGGGGGGGCCAAGGATCTCTGAAGAGATGGACTGATGTGATTTACAGCCGCGGCAATTGTTCAAATTGAAGGAAGTGTCACTGTGCCGATCTGGTGCCCTGGCCGTCTTACAAAAGGGAGCGTCCCTGTGGGCTAATCATAGCCGATAACATTTACACAGCCATGTTTGCCTGGGTAGTCTTCAAAAACCGTGTTCATTGAGTTGATCCCTCGCCATTTTTGCATCACTTCTTGCACGGACTGAGAAATGCACATTTTATTTTCTTTTGCCATTACATCAAACATGTGACCATGTAGTAAAATAATGGGGTGAACCCCCCCCCCCCCAAAAAAAAAAAAAAAGAATTTGATACCAATCAGGCACATAGCAGGATAGCAAACTTACGAGTTTGAACCCCCGTGAAAACTTATCGTCAGAGTCATGGACAGGGCCTGCCCTGGACACCTGGATACCTGCAGCAGCCCAGGTGAGGTTCTGCTGAGCTCCAACATGCTCCTCAGCAGCCGAAAACAAATTTTATCTGGCTGCAAACTAGCCAGCACACATCTGATTTACAGGAAAAGTGGTGAAATATAAAAAGTAGTGTAAGTAACCGTGACATCATGAAATGCAACTGGAGATATTCCTTCTGATTTTTTTTTTCTCTCGATATTCTGCTCCCCATATCCAGACGTCGTCCAGGTGGTCGCCTACGTCATCGCTGGACACCTTCCGCCTACATGAGAGCTTGCCTGGCCTAAGATGACGGGTAAACAGTCCACGTGGTTTTTGGGAGATGCAGTACTACTTCAACTGTACGCATCCAACACAATTCAATACTCACTCAATATGACAAAATGCTGAATCCACCTATTCGACTCAGAATAAAGGACAGATGCATGATGTACGGCTCTATTTTAAGTTCTGTAAAAATAACATGGTGGAGCGGTGCACTATACTATACTATACCTTTCAACCACACCCATTACAGGGTCATAGGGGCTTACGGTACTTAATTTAATGAATATACTGTAATAACTGTATTGTGGCTTAAAAAGCACCCTGTCTGTATGCCTTCAGACTGTTGGAGGAAAATGGAGTACCCTCATGAAATGCACTCTATTCCTGAAGATCAGACTCCACACTCACTGAGCACAGGTGAGATTCAAACCCCCCCTGTGGAAGTAGCCACCACACTGAATCTTTTAGAGCGATAATTTTGTCAATATGGACTGCCATCACCTGGACATGCATTCAGATGACTTAGGAAAGTCATCTGAATGCATTTCAAAGTTTATTTCTGATTCCCTTTCATGGAAAAAAAACACTCATGGTCCTTTAGTATCCAAGGCCACTGCACAAAATTTGAGAGCAAATTGTCCTTGTCTAGACCATGGTGGCAATAAAACAGAATTAGATTCTAAGCAATAATTAGTCAATAATTGGCTTTTACATTCTAAGCTGGACAATGCCATTTTCCGCAATTAATTTCAGCAATGAAGCATTAAATTAGATTTATTCTGAATTATTACTGAACTTAATTGTCAGTAAATTAATCATAACTCATTAGTTATTTTCGTATTCATAGCTTAGAAAAAGTAAGCAGTTAAGAAACTTGAGCAACAGACCCACCTGTACAGCTGGACTTTCCTCAGTTTATTCAGTGCAGATTTTATGCGCTTCATTCTCTTTCGGAAAAAATAACTTCAGCTTTTTTTTTCTTTCTTTCCTAATAATTTCTACTTGTTACGTAATCAATGTAACACGAAACCTTACAGTTACGTATGTATATGCTATTTGAAATGAGGAAATGCAATTAATTTCATATTAATTTTAGTAAAACTCCTCTTAAAATATAATTTGATTCAATTTACCGATCATTTTAAAAATATCATTTGAGGATTAAACTTTATGAATGTTACACCTGCTCTTTTTCCTTACCCCTGACGCGATACCTTCCAACTTTCTAAATGTGTCGTTTACGGTCCATGTAAAGTTGTAAACAATCCATATTTCTTGATTGACGTAACGCTCACCAATAAGACGGTCCGCCCGATCACAGGAAAATATTGGCCTATCAACATTAATCTGTGTGGGTTTTATAATGATTGACAGTGGTATTGAGCAATAAGAATTCTCACGTAGAGTACTAAAAGCAGTTTAGCCAATCAGAGTTTAGATCATTCTGAGCATTGTATCCAATTTCAGCTGGGTTGGTTTCGTGAGAAAAGGTGGAGAGTTGTATGTTTGTCTAAAAAATGTCAGGCTGTCGATAGGGATCGGTTCGCACACTGACAACCAAAACAACAGTGCTCTTAAAGTCGTCTGATATTGACACGCTTTTTGCTTTTTATTTCGAAAGTAGTATGCGATAGTGTAACTAGAAGATCGTAAGAGGTGAGTATACTGCCTGAGCTATTTAATATCTTCCTGTGACGATTGTTTTCAGTGACGTGGAATTAGTTAAAACTTTAATTTCGTGACACAGTCAAACATTTGTGAACTATTTTGTTGCCTTTACGTGTGTTGGGCGGAGGGGATACTAGTGCAAGGTTCACTTGCATAAATATCCCGTGTTGAAGCTACAGTTTGTGTCGGCGACTTTTTTATTGAGAGGCGCCGCAGCGAATCACATTGACGCGTTCGTAGTCATGGCTAAGTATTGGCCAATGAACTTCAAGAAAATGACGTTGCACCGCCTTCTGTAAAGTGCGGTTGCGGCGAAGTCAGGTATTTTGTCTGGCAGATTTACTTTGAGGTGTAGCCAAGGAAGTCTGATAGACTCTCATGACAGATAGATTATCCAACGCCGGTGACGCATACTGCGCCTAGTTCTGGGTTTCTCACGTAAGTTCATTTGGATAATATTGTATCAACGATGAACTCGTCGCTAAAATACCGCTTTCTTGTATGCTGGAATGGTTTGAAATCAAGTTGAGTAGGCAGCGAGTCAGCTGGCCGGCTAACCAGGTTATCTGAAGGGTGTAAGAATAAAGCCGTTATCCTCTTCGGTGATTTATTGTTTGAGGTCGCCGATTAACTGCAAAAATCTTCTTCATTTTGCTTTTTTATACTTTGCATATTTTTCCCTGAGACGCGTATGCTATATACAGTAGCTGACATTTGGGGGTTAGGCTGCGTTTTTTTGCCGTGCAGTGAATGAATACAGAGCACGGATCTCCCTCGCAAATGGGTCAGCTATTTAAGCACCTTTCTAGATTAACAAAAGCCTAGTTCGTTTCTCATTCGCTTATTTACATGTTCTAATATTCTTAATGCTTATAAGGTTGACGTGTTTTCGGAAATGAGTAAGGGATAGCCCTTGAATTTAGATGAATGGACACCATGTAAAAGCTGCCGACCTGTGTCAGGCCTTTCAAAAGCTACTTGATCCTTCTGGCGTTTACCTGGCCTTGGCCTTATGATGCCGTTGGGCTGCATTCCTGCTGTGAACACTGTGTACAGTATGAAATCATTGACTCGCTTTCCAAACCACTGTCAGGAGATCAGCTTAGCAACAACTGTCACACCCCTCACAGTATCCCATTGTGTTTACAGGCAGAAACTCATCTGTCATCCCCTCTGACCCACCGACTCCCCCCTCCCCCGGCCCCCACCTCAACTGTGACTGCGGATGTCAGAAGGCCGTGGGGCTCTCGAACTGGGGCTGGCAGTGAGGCTGAGTTCAGGCCCGGTTTGCGATCCCTGAGTAATGAACACGTTCTGGAGCATGTCTGCAAACGCGGGTCGTAAGGTACGTTCATGCAAAGTCTGTTGGGCAACCTAGATATCAGATGCTCTGGTTTTCTATTAAGAGTCTCAGAACGCAAGACTTTTCACCACTGGGAAATCCAGGGAAATTGGTGTTGTGAAGAACATAGTGTTGTGACCTAAAAACCCAAGGAGTGGTATCCAGCAGTTTGAATGGTCTAATATTTACCTCTTGCTGGAACACGGGGTCTGGATCTGTGTGGTTCTCTTGTCAGCCTGTTAACATAGTAAGGAATGCTCTAAGGAATGCATTCTTGTGTGAATGGTGGTTTTTTTATCACAAGACTCTTCTGATAGAAATGATTTAGATAATTACTCGCTAGTTAGACAGATCAAGCAGTATCTGAGCAAGCAGTTTTCACTCTTGAAGCCCACAGTTTGGTTTTTGCTTAGAAATAATTTCCTGGCAAGCTGAAGAGTAGTTGAAAGTATATAATCATTTGACTTAAAAGGAATTATTTAATTAATGGAAGTAAATATGTTGTGTTGAGTTTGAGATGTGTTTGCATGCACTATAGATACAGGATATTATTTATAAACTGAAGTTTAACATCTACTTGGTTTTTGTATGGCGACGGGTGTGGCAACTTTGCTGTATATGGTTAATAAATCTGCTTAACTTTTAGGTTCAGGTTGCAATGCAGCTATTAATGTAACTGTCTGGCCTGCATGCTCTGGTTTGTCTGAATGCAGGTAGACCGGTATGGCCCTATTGGTCTAGCCTAAGGCGTGCCTTGTCATAAAGCTGAATGTCACTTATTGTATGACTATTTAATATTAGTATGTTTCTTTGAAGACCAAAGGAAACTGTGTTTGGGATCGCCATGCATTTCAAACATGGACCTGTTTGAAGGATTGTGAAGGAAGAGCTGTTTGACTTTTCTTAGGCATTTGAATATCTTAGGTTCTTTTAAATCAGAGTAGATAAGATTGTAACAACTCTGAGCTATAAAGTTCTCCCCAAGCGAGCTTGATGGGCCGAATGGCCGCCTCTCGTTTGTGTAGTTCTTATGTTCTTATCTATTCTGTTAATTTGAGCAGACTTGTCTGTGATAGTTATTTCTACATTGGTAACACTTCAAAATCTGATGGACTGTAATTTTGTAATGCACGCGATGAAACAGTTATCTGTAATTGGCTAATTGTTAATGCGGTTTAAGATTTTACTTCATTAGAAAATGCATTTTATATGCATAATCTATGAGCCATATGTGTTTAAATACAGGTATTTCATTATTCTTAAAAACATTGAAATGGTCTCCCTTAGCTGATTCATGCAGGGATTTTATTCTTTCCTGTGGAAAAAATGAAATCCCACCCATGCATCAGCATCCTGATCTCTGAAATACTACCGTTCCCCCAGAAACTCAAGTCCTGCGTTGTTTTCTGTTAATTGGGTCACAAGGAGCCGTGATGTTTGGAGTAAGCATATGGGCTGTGCCATAGTCTTCATTTCCTGTGCTGAGAGGGAAGGGTGGAGCCAGACTGGAATGTTGGTGGGGTGTTGGAAGGACTGCCCCACCCAGATAGAAGGGGGTAATGTTTCAGGGATTATACTTGTAGAAATGCATCTCTTACTGATTGCTTTTGCCAACCCCCTGTCAAAAATTCTCTTGCCAGTTACCGTTTAAGTAGGTGTTGGCTAGTTGCAGACAAGCACGCCCTTGCCCCTGTAATGTGTGCTATTCCTGACCTTGAGCTGTAAACCTTGTGCGTGTTTTGCCATTTTGTGGGACGTTGTGCTGGGAATCCCATGAGTGTCAGGCCTGTATTTTACAGGTATTCATTTTGCATATGACTTTGTTCAAATGTATTTTAAGAATGCATAAGCTGATAAGAATGCTTCTGTTTTGCAATCACACACTTGGTGCTCAGTCCATTTTCATGGTCAGCTAGCATTGCATTGAGAATCCAAAGCATGAGCTATTGTCTTTATCCCTGTGGCAGAGATCTGACAGCGAGGACAAGGCAGGAGCCGGGGAGCAGCGTGTCAGCCCTCCGCGGGCCTCGTTTGGCAAGAAGCAGCTGCCCTCCATCCCCAAAAACACGGTGCCAGTCACCAAGCCTGCGTCGCCCGCCCCCTCTGCCCAGTCCACCAATGGCACACACGCATCCTATGGGCCCTTTTACCTGGAGTACTCTCTGCTTGCAGAGTTGTAAGTGTGTCTGTCCTTTCTACCCTTTATACCGTGGCACGTGTGTGTGTGTGTGTGTTTAAACATTTGCATCCCAGGTATGTTGCTAGAAGCATGATTGTACAAAATAGTTCACATGATTGTACAGCTTTATATTTTGATGGACTGCAAAACTGAAGCCAATCAATTGTCTAGTGAGCAAAATCATGCGGGGAAAAATAAATTGTATTTACAGTGTCGGAGCCTGGTGCTGCTCTGCATAACGTGTTGTTTTTTCCTTCCTGAAAGCATCTGGTCTCCTCCTAGGTTCCCTTAGCTTCTGATCTGAGTCAAAATCGTTTGAGAGCACATGCCTGGGCCCAGTTGGATGTGTAATTGGATGTGTATTTGACTGCTGTTGTCTCCCCAGTACCCTGGTGATCAAGCAGAAGCTCCCAGGAATATATGTGCAGCCATCATACAGATCAGCATTAAGTATGACCAGACTCCTCCACCCCCGCCGAATAATTTCATGTGGCTGAGTGGAATCGGAACCTTACGATGTTACTTCCAATTTCAGTGTGGTTCGGGGTCATCTTTATAAGACATGGCTTGTACCAAGATGGCGTCTTCAAGTTCACTGTTTATATCCCCGATAATTATCCCGACGGGGAATGCCCTGTAAGTGCTTCTCGTGAATTGTGCCACTTCTTGAATGTTGTTGCATTTATGCCAATCGGGTTATCTTCCATTTTGTCACCTTAAGGGCTGCTTGCTGACTTTAAGCGGAACTATTGTGTAGACAAACAGTGATATGCAGATGGGACGAGGAATCTGAGTCTGGAGCCTGAGGTAACAGGCATAGTCTCACACCTTCGTGGTCTTTCAAACGCTCAACGGAAGAGATGGGTGCGCCCGCCATGAGGACGATGCGTTTTCGGGAAAGCGGGCTGCTTCCGTTGCATTTCCTGAGAGCGGCGAAGAATTTCTTGTATAACATGGAGCTGAAAATGACACGGATTAAATTTCATGGAATAGGACTTGGTGTGCTGTAGAACCTGGCTGTACAGCTTTCAGCCCAGAATGAACCTTTGGGTCTTGTGTCTTGGATAAAGCTTGTTGCCAAGATGGAATTCCTTTCACAAACCAAATTCCCGTTTGATGATAATGGAGAAATGGCAAAGATTTGCCGGGGTGCTAACGGGGCTGTGCTCTACAAGTATGAATTCTTGTTGGCCTTCACACACGATTGGCTAGAGCGCCAGTCTCATTCGCATCCTTTCCCGACTTGCTTGCATTTCAGAAGGTGGTCTTTGACATCCCCGTCTTCCATCCTTTGGTGGACCCCGTTTCGGGAGAGCTTGACGTCAAGAGAGCTTTTACCAAGTGGAGGTCGGTACTCTCCCGCTCCTGTTTAATGTCCGGGGTTTATGGTGCGCATGCACAACATAGGCTGTGGTGTTAATGTTATATTGATAAATAGTGTGAAGCCTTCAAAGTGTAATGTTACTTCTAAAATCCTCAGACACCACCAACTTAACTCTTACTCTATACCACAAGTTACCCATACAAGGTGAAAGCACCATGCTTCCATTATAATGAGAAAATCGAAGCTTCAGTTCTCATAGTGGGTGAGATTACTATAGAAATCATTGAATAGTTTTAGCCGGTTGGTCTATATTGAAACCAAAATAATTTTCACTAATCATTGGTGCATGGGTGTTTCTGGCCTATGTTCTGGCTTTGACACTGGACTTTACTGGACCTGTTACTTTGGTTGACCTGTCAGCTTGTGTATACGACACACAAATCAGAATAAACCATCGTTGCTTTTGCAGATGTCGTGCTAATGTCCACGTCATACCTGCTTTCTGTCCCACAGACGAAACCACAATCATATCTGGCAGGTGCTTATGTATGCACGCACCATCTTCTACAAAATCAGCACCCAGGAGCCCCTCAACCCAGAAGCTGCTGTGCTGTGAGTCTCTGTGTGTGGCCTTTCATTGTGCACCGACTGCTTAGGTGAAGGTCATGGTGACCATGTGCCTGTGAAGTCTGCAACCCAGTGTTTCCCAGTCCTTGGGGGACCCAAAGACAGTATATGTTTTTGCTCCCTCCAAGCTCTCCGTAGGAGGGAGCAAAAATGTGGACTGTCTGGCAGGGAGCTCGGAGGGAATAAATATATGGACTGGCCGTGGGTCCCCTAGGACTGGATTGGGGAACTATGGCTCCAACCTGATCATGAGGTCTGCATTGCACTGGTAGTGAATTACTTATATTAGGTGTATGAGACACCTCGCCCCTACTACAATAAGCTGGTCAGTAATTTGGCAGATGGCTTTTAAATGTAGATATGTCATGCGTCCTCTTTTGACAACAGTTATGACTTTCCTCCTAACACATGCTTCTGTCTTGGAGAGCTGAACAGCAGTTGGTGTTGTGGTTGGCTTTGGGGATATTGCTCCTGCACTACGTGACCACAGTTCACACACGTTTTCTGCAGACCCACATGTTCAGGCAGACCACCCTTGCATGCAGCACACGTTTTACGTTTTGCATCCCCGCAGGTATGAAAAGGATGTCCAGCTCTTCAAGAGCAAGGTGGTCGACAGTGTGAAACTGTGCAACAGCCACCTCTTCGATCAGCCAAAAATAGATGACCCCTATGCAATAAGGTACCTTCAGATAAATAGATGATGTTGCTTCCTGTGGCTAAGTAAATGCAAGAATGTATTTTTTAATAATGTCATCGGTTGCTTTATGTTTATACAAACTGCTAAAAATGTTCAAGGCGTAATTTCGTTATTTATTTGGAAAATCAACATTGAGTTGCATGTCTGAACGTTTTCTAGTTTCTCACCATGGAATCCAGCTGTACACGAAGAAGCAAAGGAGAAGATGTTCAGTCATAAAGTGAGTCCTTCACAGTAGCTTTGGGTCATGGGTGCACATTCTTTAAGGCACTTAACTCTGAAAAATAACATCCAGTATGAGGGAGTGAAAATGCTAATTTGCTTTGTATGAAAGTGGTGCTCAGAAGTGCTTGGTTATTTTTCATCCATCAGAGGTGAGTTGACTGAATGGCAGAGGTTTCGAAGTGAGGTTCCCATTGGCAGGTCTTTCGTTCATTTTCACAGAGACGGCCTGAGGATCATCACAAGGGACTGCAGGTGTCTGGATTGTCGTGGGTAAAACCCGGGTCCACACAACCCTTCAGTAAAGAAGACAACAGCCTCCAGACATGAACCTGCAGCTCAGCACGCTGAACACTAGAGGGAGTCACCAGCACAATGGCTAATACCCCAGACTTGCTAGAGCAACTTTTGTGTAAATGAATTTGATTGGTTTAAACTTTCAGTTAGTATTGATACTGATTTAAGTTACTGCTCAGAATAGGTTAAACGTAGGCTTTTGATATCCCTGCTATAAATTGACAATAAATTAAATTTGATGAGTCTGCAATGCTTAGAGCTGTGAATGACTGCAGGTCTTCCCTTTCCACTCCTGGTCCATATGAACGGTTTATGACGTCTTTACAAACGAATGCTTAATACTATATTCTGATGGGCCTGTTTCATCAGCTGTATATGGCGTAGCCATATGTGTCATGTCTTAAATAGTTCTAATATATATTGACAGAGCAAGGTGAATATGGTTTTTAAGAAGGTAATTTAATCATGACCCATGCCTACTCCTGTAATGTAATTTGAAGTGTTTGGTTTATCCTTTAGGCTTATTGATGTGTAAATATTGGAGGGATTTGTGTAAATGAAGTCGTTCGGACAGGTAGTTTTCTGGAAATTGTCTTTTGGCTTATTATTTATGTACAGCTGGAAAGATTTTTTATGTTTAATTTACCATTTGGCTCTGGCCTTTGTTTTCAAACGAACTTGTTTTTTTTTTTCCTCCCAGAGGAAATGACTTCAGACCTTTGTTTGAGATACTGTATAGGTAATGCATTTTTAAAAGGCAAATATTCATTGGAATAAATTCAATAAAATCACTGAACCTGAGTATCGGTTTTGACACTGGTAAAACTTTATGGATGGTCTTATCAATGTAACCAATCTACTGTTGCCAATGTAGTGTTAAGTTGATTCTGCTCAACATAACCTCTACTGAAGGGATTAGGCTACATTCATCCATCGTATAATTGTCACCTGGAGCCTGTTGCGGGTAGCGCAGGAAACCCGACAGGTGCGTCCTGAAGAGGTTCAGTCCATCATATATCACACTCACACATACAATACACTACAGGAAATTTAGACATACCGATTAGACTTACTGCAAGTCTTTGGAATGTGAGAGGAGACTAGAGTAGCAGGAAGAAACTTGTCGGATGGTGGTTAAGACTGTAGCCTCACATTTCCAGGGTGGGCGATCAATTCCTGATACTCAACTTCCAGGTTCACTGTGAGCCCGCATTAAATAAGCACTGAGAAAACAGCTGGACGTTTAAGTGTCACAGATACATTCCAATCCTGGTGTCCATAGTTTGACTTGTTCTCCCATTATAATTTGACCACAAAGGCAGCACCTGTTGCATACCTTGTGGTTACTGAGGAGGAAACATTTTAAAAACTCGTGGGCAAATAAACAACGTTATATTTAGAGATTAGAATCTTTTTTTTTATATAGGTGGCCCTTATAAAGTTGCGTTCACCCATTGCTTACGGCTTAAACATTTAATACATTTTGCAGGAAGTGACTAAAATCTGCAGTGATGTAAAAATTCAATTTCAGCATATAACATATTAATATGCATACTATTGTTTTAAAAATGCACTATTTACCTTTAAAAGGTCCTCCCTGTTGTTCTTAATGGGTTTTTCTTAAGGGCGGCACAATTAATGAATTGCCCATTTAATTTGCATTAATCAATTGGCATCAACATATTTACATTATTGTATCAGGACTGTACGCACTGACCTAAAAACTACCGAGGTTCACTGTTTATCTGGACTCCGATGGACTCATATTCTAACACAGTTTTACTTTTTGACCACGTCCGGTGTGGGAATTGAACACTTATTTTAAGATATAACGCTACTGCACGGGCCCGGGGTTACGCAGGCGCTGTACCGCGACCGGCCACCTGAGGACGCGGCTCACTGACGGACGGCTGCCGATACGCGACTTTCTGCTGTCTCTCGGCAGACCGCCTCGGCGTTAGTATCCGGGAGAGTGCGGTTCGTGCCACTCAAGTAAAACCTCCGCCGATTGGCCTCACCCTGGAAGCGGCCATCTTGTGCGTGCGCGCGCGCGCTCCGCCGCTGCCCAGCCAGACCTCGCGCTCCGTCCCACGGCAGGTGCGTCTGGACACAGGTGAGGCGGGAAGGCGCGCCCGGCCGGCGCGAGCATCTGCCCCCCCCCCCCCTCCCTCCGCCCTCCAGCGGTGCGAACGGGACCGACTCCCGACCGTCCAATCAGAGGGCGAATAACTGGATATGCAAATCAGACGTGTCATTACGTCGGCGGTGGCGAAAGCGCTGAGGTCGCCGGCAGCGCTACAACTATAACTTCGCGATTAGCCGTAATTTAAAAAAGGGGAAAAAGAGAAAATTAATACAGTGACACGTCGTGGCCCGGGAGACCGCCGCTTCACTTGGGGGTGGGGTGGGGTAAGTAGTAACGCTTACTTTGTACTAAGGCTTAGCGGCATCGTGGCTGTCATTTCTGATGCGGGACGCCGTCTCAGGGAATCCCTGCATGGGATCCGGCGCTCCGGGCTCAGCTTCTCTCTCCATCTCGCCCGCTCCACCCTCGACTGCGGGCGCTTAGATAGCGCAGGGGGGCGAAGCCCTGCGGGGCGGCTTACATGACAGACGGCGGCGCCTAGTTTTACTCGTAAGTTTGGTGCGTCGATGTGCGGCACTAGGCGGCATTAAAGTAAGACGTCCGGGTGCCCCCCCCCTCGTGATATTTAAGGAGACCTGCGGGGGTGGGTTTCGGATTAGGAGATTCCCTTATACGATACACGGCAGCACCCCGGACTACGTGGGGTCGTCTGGATGTGTGAATGACGATGGACCCCCCCGCCCCCCCATCCGTTTCCCGGTCCGCTGGCAGGGAGGGGGGGGGGGATTTGGGAACACATGTGCGGGTCGCTTCTTGGACGGGGTCTCGGCGCAGCTGGCGGGGGTGGGCGAAGTCTCGGCCAAACTCCCTCTTAATATTAAAGGGAGAACGTGTCGGTATAATCAGGGTTACGGACGATCGCCGGCTCGCAGTTATCCGGCGGAGTTTCTCTAAGTCCCCGACGGCACGGACCGTCGAGGACGATGTAAGGTTATATTATACAGCCGTAGGAACCCCCCCCCCGTCTGTCTTATTCCGGACTGAAGTCCGGTGCAGGTGTGGACGGTAACGCCATCTGCGCGCACGTTTAAGCGGCCACCATTATAACGGAGCAGACGCCCATGGCACTTACGTTTACGGCACATAATGACGAAATGTGACAAGATGCCCGGGGCTGCGGTGGCCGGAGCTCGGTACGTACCGCCGGCCGAGCGGCCAGCCCGCAAGCTGCCATTTTGACACCCGGGAATGTCTTTTCTTATTATTTTAATTCTTATTCTATCTGGCGAGTTTGCGATGATAAGACCCCCGTCACTGAAATCGCCAACGCCTATATATTTGCGGGGGGAGGGATAACACGTGTGGCGAGATGATATGACGCTGCGCAGTGGAGAGGTGTATACCTCACACCCCCGACTGAAAGGCAGGGCGAGAAGGAAGGGCGAAGGCAAAGCCGCCTGCAGCAAGTCCCCGATCGCTCTCTTCCTGGGGTCTCCTTTAATGTGCCCCCAGTACGCATGGCAGGAAACACCGGCGGCGCCCCCCCCCCCCGGGT
>JAODUD010000008.1:11950299-11962773 GCA_026784285.1 Stomatorhinus walkeri
ACGCCGCCCACCCACCCACACAGAAAGCCGGGTGGCAGAGATGCGACACACTGATCCGCTCAGGATTCCTGCAAAGCACCACAGAGTACAATAGTAAACACTGGCAGCAATAGGATAGCTCCCCCTCAACTCTATTAATTCACACAGCAGGCAGCGTATGACGGGGGGGGGGTTTGCAAGATGCGGCCAGTTCACCTGTCTGTTTACATGCCGGGCTTGTTTGCTCATGACTGTTTAAGATTCAATTACTCCATCCCTTAATACAACAACAAGGGAAATACACAGGTCGCCAGTTTTATGCCTAATGCTTCTAATGCATTTGAAGGCTTTAACAAGCTTCAAGTCTGTCAATAGGCATTGTCACCATACTCCTGCATGTCTGCATTCAGTGTTGAGGACAACCTCTTTTTGCAGCAGTGGACTGAAAAATCCCAGTCCGTCAATCACTGCTTATTTAATCCAATAAGAGCCAATACAGTAGCTAGACTGGAGTGAAATAATTATACAGGTAGTAATTAGTGGTGTCCAACATTTTTGTAGTGCAGTCTACTTTTGCGAGGAAAATTCCATTGTTTTTATTTAATTTTTTTTTTAGTGTGTCATACTGGTGGGTCGTTTAGCGGTGTCAAGATCCACTGGGATTGTCTTAGTGGTCAACCTTTTGATCGCAATCGTCTGGTTGGCAATTTTGTCATAGATGGTCCCACCTACTGAGAGTTTCATCTTCTGCTTATATCACTGTTGGCTAAAAGAATGTTGCTGTTGAAGCTACAGACCAACACACATCCTGTCATTGTCCAGACACAGTTGCTACTAAATACAGTTTGGCAGCAAACTTGAACTTTAAAAGACTATAATCAAGCTGCTGCTCCACGTGTGATCCGCCACGGTCGCGGTGGAAGCCCATATGGTCTCAGGTTGTCTGCTGGTGTGGAGCGTGATGGTTCTAACATTGCTGTCCTGGTGAAAATTCCGGAGGGGAACAATTGGTCTTCTTTCCCGCACCTGATCCGGGCTTCTGCTTTCGTAGGACGGCTCCCTGAAGCTGACCTTCCAGAAACAGGCCGGACCTCAGAAGCGGCCCCTGGATGCTGAGGACGGCCCCCTGGGCCAGCAGCAGTACCTGGCCCGCCTTCAGGAGCTGCAGAGTGCCTCGGACACCAGCCTGGCCGACTTCACCAAGCCTCATCCGGCCCTGTCCCACGGTACCCCTCTTACAGAGCTGCTGCCTGACCAGCCTGTGCCTGGGTCACATGAAGGTTCCATGGCCCTGAACTCAGCACCTCTGACCCCTCTCACTCCCCACAGGCATCATGGGGCAGATGAGGGTGAATGGGACCGTGGACGGGCAGCCTCTCATGAAAAAGAGACGGGGCAGGCGGAAGAACGTGGAAGGGGTGGACCTCCTGCTTATGAACAAGGGCAGGGCCTCCGCAGTTTCGGACCATGTAAGATCTCCAGTGTGACTTATAATAATCAAATGTTAATTACAGTATGCAACCATGTAAGGCTATAAACATCTGCATGTCTAAGACATTGGCCAATGATTGTATCGAACTATGAATTTAGACATACGTTGAATATTTAGATTTTTAAAAGGTCCAGCTTAACATTGTGACAAGGTGTTTTCTTGCATTAAATTGGCTCCCACTCTGGAAGGTTGCTGGTTCAAATCCCGTGAATGCCCAGAGTAATTTTAAAACTTCATTGGGCCCTTGAGCAAGGCCCTTAACCTGCAATCGCTTCATCCTGGGTCTGACATTAATCTACATCCAGCCCTGTGAGGAGGTGCTCCAACTTACAGGAAATAACTCGGGGGGGGTTGGTGGCAGGACTGGCTCTCCAGCCACTTGAAAAAACCTCCCACTGGTGCATTCAGAGTGGTGTGGTGCTGAGGTATCACCCGCCACATGGCTGCACTCAGGTTCTCACGCCTGAGGCGGTTTGTCATGTTATGCGTGCGGCAACGCGCTGTAATCAGTGCGCGCTCCTTACTTGTCTCTCTCACCTACTGCCTTTTAGCTTCAGGAGAAGCTTGTGGGAAATTCCATGTAAAAGTCTGTTTGATGTCACACTGATCTGTAATACTGATAAAGCACTCTGTATTTCTAAATTAATATATGAATTTTGGGGATTTTATATTTAACCTAAGGGGCAGTATAAAAATATATGCAAAGTGCAACACTAGGCATGTCATGGTCTGGGGCATTTTTTACCCGTATGAGCCTAAATGTCACGTTGATATTGCTACAATCATAAATGTCATGTTGATAACGATAATTGATAATCGCCTCAGTGTATGTTTTTCTGTGTGGCAAGCTAGCTGGCAGCCCAGGTAACTTTATACCATGTTCTGGTTTGCCCCAGCCCCAGGTGACCTCTGGTTGGTCTGGTGGCACCCACTCAAGCCCAGTCGTGGCACCCGCTCTGGGGTATGGGCAGACCCCGATGGACCTGGAAAGCAGAGTCCCCGTCATCAACTTGAAGGACGGCACGCGACTGGCTGGCGACGACGCCCCCAGAAGGAGAGACCTGGACCAGTGGTTGAAGGAGCACCCAGGTTTTGTGGCGGACGTGGGAGCCTTCATCCCTGTGAGCAGTCCCACCATCCTCTGTCCTCTTCATGTTTTCAAACCGCAGCTGCGATTTTATTTCTAATAACTAGCTAATTCAATGTTATATTTTGGGCAAAATACCTTTAAAAGAAAGATTTAAAAAAAGATTTAAGGTTGTCTCTTCACCTTGTGGGAGGATGGGACATCTCTGGGATCATTTGAGGTGACCTGGCAATAATTGTGCAATTGGCACTTGCTGGGTGTCTCTGTGGATGGCGCAGGGGGTTAGCAGGATGCAGTTTCCAGATGGACGGCCGAAGCAGAAGAGGCACCGTTGCCGCAACCCCAACAAGATCGACGTCAACAGCCTGACGGGCGAGGAGCGTGTGCAGATCATCAACAGGAGAAACGCCCGCAAGGTGAGCTGAGTCTCCTGCTCCTGCTCCTGCTCCACCCCTTCCCTACCTGAAAGATCCTGGGCCTCTTCCTTCCGTTCCCCACTGAGCTTCTTGTCATTCTCTCCCCATAGGTGGGTGGAGCTTTTGCTCCGCCCCTGAAGGACCTGTGCCGCTTCCTGCAAGAGAACCCCGAGTATGGTGTACCCCCCGAGTGGGCCGATGTGGTGAAACAGTCGGTGAGTTGGTCAGCCCTGCCCCAGTGACATGCTCTCATTTATCCTGGTGGCATGGCATTATGGGAAGGAGCAGCTGAGTTTCTGTGCATGACCGTGACCGTGACTGTGACCACATGCTTACTGGTCTCCGCCTCCCTCCACCGGCAGGGTTACCTCCCAGAGAGCATGTTCGACCGCATCCTGACTGGACCCATCGTCCCCGAGGAGGTGAGCCGGCGCGGCCGGCGGCCAAAGAGCATGCTGGGCAGGACGGCGGCGGCGGCTGCAGGCGGAGCTGGAGCCTCCGCCCTCGGCCTCAAACCCCTGCTGGCCAATGGGCTGCTATCGGGGGTGGACCTGTCCAGCTTGCAGGCCCTGCAGCAGAACCTCCAGAGCCTGCAGTCGCTGCAGCTCAGTGCTGCTAGCCTAATGGGCCTGCCAGGGGGCCTGGCCAGTAGCGCCGGAGACGCCGCCAACCTGGCCGCCATGTTTCCCATGATGCTCTCTGGCATGGCGGGGCTGCCTAACCTCCTGGGAGCAGGCGGCCTGCTGGGGAAAAGCCAGGAAGGCGGAGCCGGGGAGGTGGGCGAAGCCGAGCAAGGGAAGAAGGGAAGCGCCGGCAGTGACTCCGCCCCCAAGGCCCCGCCCCAGCCCATGGACGCTAAAGGTGAAAGGACAGAGGCTCAGAGCACCACCCCGTCTGCTTCTGGCAGCACCGCCCCCCTAAGTGCTGCCGCCGCAGCAGGCTCCGCCCCCCCACTGGCACTGAACTCCTTGCTCCTCTCCGGCATGCTGTACCCAGGAATGCTGCTTAACCCAGGCCTTAACCTCCCTGTGTCCGCGTCCCCCCAGCCCGGCGCGGCCGAGAAGCAACGGCGGGGGGCCGACACGGAACGCGCCCCTGCCAGCTCGCCGGCTCAGGGAGCGCGGCCGGGCGAGGCAGAGGAGTCCGGAGAGGAGGAGGAGGACGACGACGAGGATGAAGAGGACGAGGATGAAGAGGAGGGGTCCACAGGACATAGAGAAGATAACAGTGGAGCAGAAGGGTCCAATAAAGTAGAGTCTTCCTCTTCTGAGTCGGACAGCTCATCTTCCTCCTCTGAAGACTCTGACTCCAGCGATGAAGACTGACCCCCATCTATCCTTGCAATGTATATGTATGGATATATAAATTACCGTGCACCTACATTGTATTTTTTTTTTCTTTTTTGTAAATATCAAAACTAAAGTATTGTGTAATAAAGGAAAAAAATTAAAAAGAAACTGTATCTAGAGAAGCTGAAATGAATTTTCAGTGTTTGTTCAAAGGTACAATATTGTTTTGAGAGACATTTTGCATGTCAACCTTTATTAGATTTCTGAAATTTGTGAACTTGTACTACACAATGATGTACAATTGCAACAAAAAGAGGCAAAGGCATTATTGTTATAATTATGTTGGGATTTAATTTTATTAAAAAAATAATGCTCAATGTGAACTGTACATTTAATATATTTGGAGTTGGGGGGGGACTTTATACATATTTTGGTTTAAGTTGTAAATAATTTTTCCAGATCCTAAACACTTATAATTTACAGATCGAGCTTTGGAAATGTCAGCAATAACTCGGGCAGCTAATGAATGTCATTGTAGCTGTGCATCCTGGACGTTGGCCATCTCGTCTTTAGAGCCCTGGGGAATGATGCGGCTCATATTTCCACGGTCGCCATTTTTCAACCGTCTGTCTCTCTTTATGCGACTCCTAAACTGCAAATGAAGAAAAACCCATTCAGCTCTAACGGGAGAGGACTCATCTTCAAGCGTCCGGTTGCACCACACACTAACTTGTGCATATGATCTTAGTGTGTGGTACTCCTGCTGCGGTATTTGCCTACAGAAGTATAGGAGTAGTCTGTTATACTGAGCTACACCTCACCAACTCTGCTGCTGCACAAAATCCCAGTTGACTGCAGATCACATTTTTTTCCCCCAAGTCTGCCATGACTTGGATACGATACCAAGGTCTTACTGAAGGTCAAGAAGCTGGGGATGAAACTCTTACCCAATATGTGCCAAATTCCACTTCTGTCAATGGAATAATGGAAGAAAGGCTCGTATTACATTTTTAAAAAAAAAAAAAAAAAACAACACCGCTAAATGCATTTAAAAATTCAGGTACAACAAAGTGTTCTGGAGACCCGTGGAATGGAAGGGAATTCCAGTGGGCTGGTTTTCCAGCTTTTACCTCACTTAGCGTGTAAGCGCGTGGCGTTCCTCGCCATTTGCCATTTTATAGGACAGCCTCCAGCGTTCTGCACTTTTTCTAGAGACCGTTAGGAATTCTCCTGCTTAGCAGAACCTTCCAAGGGCACACTGTGCGTTTCTGTTACCTTCTTATCTGTGCGTTTCTGTGTTGCGTCTATGGCTGCATCCTGCACGGTCCTACTCAAAGCCACAATCTCTTTTGCTTTGAGTGTATTGGGCCGTCCTCCAGCTAATGGTACACGGGCGCTGTGTACCATTTGAGGGCTTCCTAGTTCTTCAGAGAAAGCCCAAACCCATCTCAGATAGCATCAGAGGTCAGTGTGATGGGCTGCCACTATCGTGGAACTTCAGTACAGCTGGGCTGAGGTCATCAAAGTGTATATATATGTATATTTTGGGGACTTAAATGATGCAGTTCTTAATTGTAGTGAAATGACAACTTGCTAAAATGACCACTAGGACTTTTGTGTAAAATACTTTTTGACTGTACAGTGGTGCCAGGGTAAGGGTCCAGCTCCATTTCACAGTTCGATTTACTTCTTCTCAGGCGCGCAAAGTAAACAGGGCACGCAGCACACTGTAATACTTTTGCATTTTGAAACGTCACACAACATGTGACATGGGTTATGGATCTTTGTAGTCCAGACCAACTCGGCGTTCGATGATCTTTGTTTTCCTTGGGCCGTACTTGGCTATTTTGCAGTTCATCCTGTATGTTTTTGTTGTGTTTTTTTTTTTTCTCCTTTTGAGAAATTTTCCTATCCCGTTCAGTTAATCGCTTATGGAATGGTTGTATTTGAGCTGCACTGTGGAAAACTTTATTTGTGGCAGTATATGACTATGCTCACAACATGCCTTTATGTGTATCTAGAGTTCTGCTGTGCAGGTTCTACCCTAGTAGTTCAGCTCCAGCTGTGTAAAAGGACTGTTCTCTAGTATCTAATATCTATTTTATTTGTGTATGTGTATATATGCATACACGCACACAAATATGTGTTTTTTCTGGCTATAGACACGCCAGCACCCTCCATCTGTAACATCAATGTTGAACTGGTTTTTGTATAATTACTGAAACATAATAAATATATTTAGCTACCAACACTGATGTATTCACTGTAATTGACCCACTTGTCACCACACAAGGATTTCTACCATAATCGACTAAAGCAATCATTTTAAATGATGATTGATGATAGAAAAATAGAAATTGTGCGGCATCCGTGTTGTTGCGCTTATTTATTTTGAAATGGAAAGCATATGCAGACTACTCAGCATAGCAACCCACATCTGATGCCCTCTGTCTTTCTGTCTGTTATTGATCACTAGCAGACACTGCTGTGACCCAAGATGACCTTAAATGGACTTGGTTCACTGTTTCAGTCATGTGCTGGGGTCGATGTAACATATTGCTGAAGTTACCTCCTCAACTTGACCGCAACTGTAATCTGTACCACTTCGTTGTTGTGTTAATCAAGGTGAACTCCACCCTATTTTCTTTGGGAAATACCTGCAAAAGTGTGCTTTATGTTTTGCATATTTCTTCTCTTGGTGTGTTCTAATATGAGTGCAGCCATGGATAGTTCTAGCGGTTGTCTTACATTGTACTTAAAATTATATAATGCAGAATCAAGTCTGGGTATCAGCTTATACATGTAAATGTTCCAGAGTTTGTATTTTACATGTGTAATCTTAACATTCAGGGATGCAGATATGGCTCTAATTCAGTAGTTGTCGATGTGCGATATACAGGCAGTCCCCAGGTTATGAACGAGATCCATTCCCTAAGTCTGTCTTTAAGTCAAATTTGTAGGTATGTTGGAAAAATAATAATAGGGTGCAAAATAATTATACAGTAATAATAAGTTATTACATGCAGTCCTGTGCTGTATCCAGAGCCAAGGAACCAGTGAAGCTGCACAATGTTTTCACAAATGTCACAAAATTGTCTGTGTTCATTATTACAAACCATATTATTTAACCCAAATTTTTTATATGATAGGCGTTATAGCAGTCACTTTGTAAGTGTAAGTTGTCCGTAAGTCGGATGTTCTTGACCTGGGAACTGTCTGTAAACTATATGTTACACCTTCTCGGAACACTACCTTGCAATCTACTTGGTGTATAAATGTTTTTGGACATGATTATACAGCGAGAACGTGACAACACTGTTGCAGGTCAGAGAGGCCTGAGGCAACATGAAACTCACCTTCACATTCATAGCTTTTAATGTTCTTTCTCATAATAGCCAAAAAGCATACCAAGCACCAATAAAGTAAGTTAATTAAAAAAAACATGGTATTATTTATTGACAGTTTTTAGACAAAACACAAACTATTTCTGTCTGTACATCACACTTTTGAAAGGTCACTTTGCACATAATTAATTGGAACCGTGGCAAGTGTTTTCATCTGGACTGTAGTTGCATATTTGTGCATGTATAGCTGTCAGGTCTAAGGATTTCAGGTCTCCAGTTCGAGCCCCTGCTTCGGCAGAACAGTCACATGACTGTGGGCCCTTGAGCGAGGCCCTTAACCCCCAGCTTCCAGGGGCACCGCACATTAGCTGACCCTGTGCTGTGACTCCCAAGCTATGGAGAGCAAGATGGGGTCAGTGAACAAAGGAATCCTGATGTACCTGTACTTGTGCAAATGGTGAATAAAGCATGTGTTTTTTGTATTTGCTATGTTTATCTAAGGAATGACCTGCCACCATTATCTCAGATTACCTGCCAGGAATGAATTACCAACGAGCAAAAAAACAAACGCATGTATGAACATCAACTTGCAATGTGCGTTTCCTTGTATCTATTCTCCACTAGATATTTTTTTCAATAAGTTTTATTTGCACCAATTTTATGAAGTTGTCTTTGTACCTAAATGACGTTCAATTGGCAATTTTTTGTAAATCATCAATTATTTCGTAGGAAACTATATGCAGGAAGCATAAGATTAATTTATTTTAAATGGTAACTGATTATCTGTGGTGTTTGTCTTTAAAGTTGATGGTATATAACAATTAGGTTGTACGGAAATGTCTATCAGGAATTATCGTAACACTGCTTTATACGGTAATAGTTCATTCTGCTCAGTGCATCCAAGACTGTTACGTCTGGGATAGGGTCATACGTAACCCGATAATGCTCATTATATTGCTCAAATCAACATAACATTTATATTTGATCTCGCCCTTCTAGTTTAGGGGAAGTGTTTATATGAATGTCTAGATAAGTTCCGAGAATAGATCAGGTTTGTTTGCAAAATATATATTGTTAAATTGAATATCTCTTTTAAAATATTGTTACTGCCACCTTAAACATTCGTATGATGCACACTGTTACAGGAACTAGTCGAAAAGCCATGGTAGGCAGCAGGAAGTTTTTATTTGGCTTTTTGAAGGACTTTTCCCAAAACCAATCCGCATCCACGATACAGAGTTGGGGGCGGGTCCTTTGCCTTACGCAGGCTCGTTTTACCAAATGTTATACGCTCCACAATAGTCGTTCTAGGGGGGTACGTATTTGTCGTAAGTCAACTACGCAGGGCAGCAGCTGTCACTCAAAGGGCATTTAAATGGCTGCACTGTACATTACTGGATATCGTACAGTACGAAAACAATGATATGGCTACCAGTATACCTCATAGCGTAACCGAGTGTCTTTGCTGTTACTGCAGCGACTGTTTTGCGGATTAATACCGAATAAGCATTTTTTTTCTTGTCCAGCATTATCACCGTTGGCACAAATTGCTTAAAAATGAGCGAGGAGGAAGAGAGTTTGCAGAAAACGAAACAGGGCTTTGAAGACCTCTGCCTAGCCCTTAATATGGACGAGGAGGCGCGCAGCGAAGCATGGAAAAATTACGAAAATATTAATAAAAATTACACCTTAGAGGTAAGAACCGTGGGGAATCTGGATATGTCTGTGTTTTTTTTGTTTTTTTTTTAAGATTTTGACATTAGACGGTGGCGCTAGGTAACTGCGTCTGTATTGTGACCATATTTATATTTATGCCATTTTATTACGAAAAATATCCGAATTGCGAAATGTATAGAAGTAGCTATAATGGCAAGGTGTGGAAATTAGCCAACGCTGAGTGTTTTCGACGTTTTTGAAAGAAAAGGGGCGGGGGCGGGGTTAGTGGCGGGGGCGGGGTTAGGGGAGCCCGTCATATCTCCATTCACTCACAATGAGTCTAAGGGAAGCGGGATTAGGGACTCAGATCAACGGTACAACAGCTGGATCTCAGCTCCTATGAGCATCTCGGATCTTATCAGACTTGGCTGCACCAGGTTGTGCTTGTAAAATACTTTTAAATATCCAATCATCCATCTTCTATCAATTTAACCTGCTCAGGGTCATGAAGGGATTACCTGAGGCCTGTGCAAAATAGCTTTTGGAACAAGGTTGGGGTGAAACCCTGGACAGGATCACATGCCATTGCAGGGCACATACACAGAGTCAAATACTAGGAGAACATTAGAGACACTAGGTACCCTAACAGCATGCCTTTGTACTGTGAGAGGACACTCACAATGCACTGGGGGAATATGCAAACTCCACACACACACACACAGACTGCGGGGGTGGGAGCCAAACTCCCCAGTACTTTTATTTGTGTGTGTGTGTGTATATATATATATGGTAGATTTCAGCATATTTTTTCTCAATTTTGGGCAGAGACACATAATAGATGAAACTCATAGTAATATAAGGCTGTACAAAATACAAATAGAACTATACATGTAGATGTATCGATAGTATTGAAAATGAAATCAGAATAATTTAATTAAGATAATGAGATAAAGCCAGTGCATTACATTAATGTCACACAGCTCGGAGATATACACATGATAAGAGTTATTAAATGCGTAATGGACGGCCACACGCACTATTCAAGTGGCTTGAATTGAAACAGAATATTGCCAGCCTCTTCTTCATCCTGGATAAACAGCTATGTTTACATGAAGTTTATTTTTCTAAAGCTATGCACATTTTTGAGAAAGCAGCTTTCGTAAGTCCTTGATGCAACTGGGGGATAAATCCCTTATTCAAGGACCCAATGGTGACATCGCTTTGCTGACCCTGGGATTGGAACCTATGACCTTCCAATCATAAGCATAGCATAGCATTTTAACCCATGGAGTTATATTGTAACCTATTTATTGAGGTGATGTGGGGTATGACTGCAGATATATTTGCAACACTAGAGCTACTATTTTGTTGATCTCAAGGTTTTTAATAACAGTACTATAATACTGGGGTCAGGTTTTGAAGTAGTAATAATTTAAATGGATTCTCAATTTTTAAATGTATGTCTCTTCCGCTTCTGTGTCTGATAGGGCAGTGAATTGCACTGGCTTGCCTGTGGCTTATACGTTGCCTGTAGGACATCAGTCCCAACTGTGGGTAAGGGCACGGCTGAGGGCAACTACGTGTCTCTGACCAAGATCCTCCGCTGCTCAGGGCTCAGGTGATATTCTCCACTTTGTCACTCTCCTCTCTTTTGAATCCCTGTCAAGTCGTGTCATGCTGAGTCTCCTCGTCACTCGTATTATACTTTAGCACAGTATGCATGGGCATAACCTAGCAACCGTTTGTGTCTGCGACAGGTTTGCTTCATTTATGCAACTCTGTTTCATCGTTAGCCATTTTGTAACACGTTCCTTATACGGTGCTTCTGGCTAATGGCTTACTTAAAATACTGGATATACAGCATTGGAAAAAATTAAGAGACCACTCTATGTTTGAAAATCTGCATTTTTAAATCCTGGTTTAATCCTGGATTTCCTGGCTGATGGCTGCACTGAGAGACAGGCTGCTTCCCGGCTCAAGGTTTCTATGGAAGCAGTACACAGGAAACATGTGAAGCAGGAGACACTGGCAATAACTAAAAACCAACCAGGTAGTGGGGAGATGTTACTTTCTAATGCCAGAGATGATTGTCAACTTATCCAGCAGTGCCTTATAAACCAGAGGATGAGCGCAAGTGACCGTCAACAGGAATGGGAAACATTAAAAGGTGTGAAGTTCACTGCTAAGACAATGCATTACAGGCTCCTAGAAACAGGAATGAAGACCCATAAATCAAGGAAGAAGCCCTTCATTAATGAGAAGCAGGGAAGAACCAGGCTGGAGTTTGCAAAAAAAAATGTATATTTTCAGACGCATAACCATAAATTGAGAAATTGAAAAAAACTGAAAATTTTGCTGTACTCTCTTAATTTTTCCGAGCTGTATGTGTACAATTCAGTCAACTTCATGTGCAACATTTACGTGACAACATTTATGTGACAACATTTACGTGGAAATACCAGAATAGTGTTGATATTTTAAATTCTGAACACCGTATACAGGCAGTCCCTGGCATAGGAACATCAGAATTATGGAAACCTGTGCTTATGAAGGGACTGCCATAAGGTCTATTATATTAAAACGTTGGGATAAATACAGTTTTCTATTATATGAACACATACACTACTTTATGATGCTCATGGAAACATTGTGTGGCTTCTGCAGTTCACCGGCTCGATGTGCAGTACAGTTGGCTCTAGGTTCCAATAATTATCATTATAATTATTATTATGTACTCTATTATTATGTTTCCAACTTATCTACAAATTTGATTTAAAGACTGACCTAGGGAATGGATCTCTTTTCTAACTTAGGGACTGCCAGGGCTTTGGTATAATACCTAGACACTTCTACTGTATTAAAAATAATATAGTTATTTAATTGAGGGGGCGGGTAATGTTGGGAAGCTGGCGGTAAAATTTGCCGACCGAGGTTGGAGCATGGCAGTCAAAATTTGTTCACCAAGGTGAGGCAAAGTTGTGATGGTACAACTTCTTGCCAGCTCATTTTACTGCCATTGAGTAGTGGAATGGCAGAATCCCATGACTTCTTGGGTGTCAGGGAGCTGCTCTCAATTTGCGGGACAGTCGGGGTGTTTCCAAATGCTATGGAATGTCCTATATTAAGTCAAGTATTAAAAGGGATAAGATATGCAAAAGAAACATTCCATTAAGCATAGAGAACTGCTGACCCTCCTGTCACACTTACTGTC
>JAODUD010000008.1:11982187-12000239 GCA_026784285.1 Stomatorhinus walkeri
TTTATAAATTAGAGTTTTCCCTTATGGGGACCAGGAAACTGGTCCCCATAAGGGAAAAAAAACAGATATTTATCACATTATGGGGACATTGTGTCCCCATAAGGATAGCTATACCCGCTCACAGCATACAGACACACACACAGACATACACACACACACACGGACGGACACACACACAGAAATACACAGACACACACAGCATACAGACACACACACACAGCATTCAGGATGCTTTTATCTTCTTATGCTGTGGATCTACATGGTACGGATGTCTAATATCGTGATTACTGTGGCTTCTGTCACAAACCCTTGTCATGTTCGCGGGTTGAAGATTTTGTTTCCCTGCAAACACATGACTGAGCTGTTCAGTATATAGGAATCTAGTTGCTATGGTAACTTCCCCCCCTCCTCCAACTACAGCGACTGCGTGAGATCAACAGCATGATCAAGACTGGGGAGACACCCACCAAGAAACGCGGCATGGCGCTGGAAGATGGAGGGGGACTGTCACCCGCCAAGCGTCTGTGCCAGGAGAACCAGACGGCCCTGTTACGCAGGCTGCAGGATGTGGCCAACGACCGCGGCTCACACTGAGGCTGCCCTCAGATCAGCGGGCCTCCCGCTCAGCGGCCATCCTACCCATCATGACTGGAAATCTGAATCTGGTCCGGGATCAGAGGTTAAGGGAGAGACGCCACAATCATGCCAGCAACTCCTGCATCATAGATGGAGTCAAAGTTTAAGGGTGGTCAGAATTTGCAGTGTTTGACATAGATATAGGATTGATGTCTTTCAGACGTCGCTCTGTGAGTAAGGTGAATAAAGTAGTCCAGGCTGTGTGTGTGTGTCGGGGGGGCGGTGACCCAACTCAGACTTAAAGCAGGGAATCACTTCCTAAATCAAAGCACAGTTTTTTTCCCAGATGGGCTACCCTGTTATGAAGTACTAAACAGGGTGTTTTAGTGTGGAATTGTTACACAGGACAGATTTTAAGTGATTACATTCTAGACTTTGACTGATTTATATGAGATAGTTTTATTACCACATGCTATTTTTGCTATCACCGTTTTCGATGACTTCCCTTAAATGTGCATTGTCCCTTTACAGCAGTATGCCCTTGCCTGTCTCAGCCTTGCCCGTGTCCAACATGTAATGACCGACCGCTGCCTGTGTTTGGAAACAGAATCACTCTGCTTTCTGTCCCTGGCAAACTCCTTCAGAACTGTACATATCTGTAAATAAGAGGAATATTAGTGGTCAATATAACTGCAAAGTGCCTTTCAGTTGATTTCTGTTGGATTTTGCTTTTATCCATCTTAAGTATTTTGCCTTATTAACTTAATGCACAAGCTGTTTGACTCAAAGCACTTCTGTTCAGTTTCCACCCCTCCTCCCCCCTCGACAATAAAAAAATACAAACATTTAGTTTTTTTAATACGTACACTTGAATACCACACACCCAGCAGTGACAGACCTGCCTTTAATTACTCTTGTAAAATAATTGTATGCCTACTTTAATCATACACACTGTTTCAGCTGACGTGCCTTATAAATTATGTGTGTGTGTTATATGTATGTATAATTTTATCCAACCACCTGTCTTCCAATAGCTTTTCCTGCCCAACATCACATTTTTCTGTTTCCGTCTATCTGCCGCATGCTCGCGGGGGAGGCGGTCTGTGGCCAGGTCATAAGGCTGCGTCACACCCTGGGTGGGAAGGTTTTTATTCTTTTTAACGCTTTCTATTGTGCACCCGCACGAGAGACGATTCGCTTCAGCCAGTTGATGCTACTGTCCGCCAGATGGCGCTGCTGCCACATTACACAAGACAAACGGAGGGAGTCGCGGGATCTGCAGTGGAATATATCAACGATATTCCGTGTAACACTACTGCTCAGTTTTGATATAAATCTGTTTTCTAAATACCTTCTAGCGCTACTTTGTTAACCTACATACACAAGCAGAGTTGCTTTCTGTGCGGTGTATGTACCTCTCACGGTGATCACAGTGACGGGGTGAGTTCTGTAAGATAGTCCGCACCACAACCACATCATTCCACCCAGCAAATTCAGGTCGCCCTTAGCATATATTCATGTGGGTTGGACATTATAATTACGCGCTTCGCCAAACACTGTATTCGGAAACAATCTCTGGTATTCATACGAGCAACAGACAATGCAATATATACACACCTATCGTTTATTACACGTACAAGGTTATAGATTTACGATTTTGGTTGCCCAAATAAGGGATAGTACTTATATCTGAGATTTAAACGGGCAATCCAGTATCATGTACAACATATTCCTGTCCGATGTTCTAGTTATTTTCGTGGATTATTGTATTTCACGATAAATTTTGCAGTCGTTTTACTTTTAAAATAATATATTGATCTTGTACGGATTCTCCAAACGCATAGTAGTAATACATTCTGAAATCATTTAAATAGTGACAATCAAGAAATGTAACCACCACTTATGATAGGCGTCTAAGAAACACCAATGCGACCTGATGTGGCCCTTGAATGAGGTACAAAATAGCAGCTTCGTAAAATGTGATACGAATCGGTGTAAAACTCGTCTATAACAAATGGAGATTAGTCGTTTTATCCGGTTAATCCGAATTACAGTTTTAGCTGACAGCAGTTATACATGGTACAAGAAGTTGAACGTTATTAACACATTGAAAAGCGTCGCTTGACGTTTTCTTATGTTCCACCAGGGGGCAGAAGTGCGCCGCTATCGAGAATGGATTTTTTTTATATATTCCATTTGTTGAAAACATCTCATTTGGAGTATATATTTTAAGTTTATTACCACCAAATGAATATAGCTAGAGGGAACCAGCTATCCCACAAAGCCATATCACAATTACCTATCACACAGGCAGTGGGAAATTACAGGAAAATATTACCATTACACAAATGAAAAGTGTTTTAAAACGTCCAAATGGAATAATGTGTGAGACAAGATAAATGAAAACCACTTTGTTGGAAATTGTAGCGCTAAATAGCTTTTTGATTTCAAACTCTTGATAAAGAAAGACTTAATTTTGCACCCTATTTCACTCACAATTGATTAGTAGGTCTATACCTGTGGAGAGAAAATATCCCTTATCACCTCATTATCAGTTAATTAATATGCAGGCATGAATGCAAATTATCTTTCCGGTTACACTTAGGTTAAACGGAACATTGATGTTATAATGGCAGTGAAATAGCCAATTTTAACTGCCACCTTAAAAGCAAGTTACACACAATGATCGACATTATCTGGAGATACAGCACAAGACAATTCTATTCAAAGGTGCCAACTGGTATATACGGAAAGCGTGAGCTGTTTTTGGTCAGGTGCATGGTCTCGATTCATGGAGGGTTAATACGATCAGGTCTGGACTCCTACCATGACTGTCCTTGTCTCTGGCTGTGACATGGCTGTACTGATAGCTTTCAATCCATCTTGGCTTCATTCAGTGTCAGCTCCAGCTACCCCATTTCCATTGGCTTTAAACCTTACGGTCTTATAGCCCAGTATTGGAACCCTGGCTTGAAACCAGAATTTAGCTCAAAATTGAACCCTGACCATGAGCTGAGCCCAAGACTGAACATCATTTTGTATTTTTCTAACATTTTTAAAAATGCAAGAGACATTTCTGCAGAATGTCATTGATTAGTCTGCCTTGTCAGTGCTGAAAACTGACAGGGGAATCTATCTTTCATTGAGAAGCTTTCAAAGGCACAGGGGAAAATGACAGTGACACTCTTTCCCCGGTGTCTTCCTGTGAACACAAATGTCTTAAATATGTGCTTAGATAAATATTTCTTATCACTGTTCGACACAGCGACGTTGAAAATGCTACGTTCCCTTCTTAAATTAGGCTTTCAGAGTGAATATATTTACTTCTATTCAGTCATGCAAAGAGATATTCAAGGAACAAAATAACCGGTACTGAAAAACCAGCTGCACAGGGAGGGATCAGCTTATATGTTTCTTTAAAGAAAATTCTGAAGGGTACCATAGTTTGTCACTGTCTTCTTTCCATCAACCAAGACATGTTTTGCAATACACGCCTTCTTAAAGCAGCAGAAGTGGTAAGAATGAGAGCGAGATCTAAAATCTCATTAATTCACTGTCAAATAATTGATTGTCATGTCACCAAGTCTCTATGGTCCCACAGGTCTTTGATATGGCAGCTCACATCCAGATGTTTGACCACAAATGGAAATTGATACTATGCTATACACTATGCTATACCTTAACATGATGCGGTTCCTGACAAAGGAAGGAAGCTTGCCAAGAGATCAAGTTTCTTCCAGTGCCAAACTGTATTTTACCCCTTTTACTGTGGATCTGTATCTATTTGTAGCTCTAAAGGCACCTGTCAGGCAACTAGGAGACTCCAGTGCCAAAATGGCCGCCAGTGTCGCCGCTCCAAGTCAGACATTAAACCTAACGGTTATGTAGCATGTTGCAGATTATATACACGGATCCAGTCTCATTTTGTAGGCTTTTGTTTCTTGTTTCATTATGGAGGGGGAAAATCTGTCAAGAATGTTTAACAGCTATGTTCTCCTGGGCCGAAAATAAGTCAACGTTTACTTGCAATGTGAACAAACAGACAGCCAGTGTTTGTTTCAGTTACACTCATGTCCATAATTCATTTTCAGCCCAGTCTTCCAATATTTGCATGTCTGCCTGCTGTCTGCTGGCTGTTGTGTAAGGAACAGCTTTGAAATGTAGTTATTGAGCTAAAAGTTATTCTGATCGAAAAAGAATGTCACTTGAACAGGAAATACAAAACACATTTGTTTTGTATTGTCCGCAGTAATTTAAGCATTCAGAATACAATATTGAATTCCAGTAGGATGACAAGTCACTGATAATTCTTGTTTTACATTAAAGTCAACTTTTGAAAGATAATATGTAATTACACAAAGAAGTCATATCTATTTTAATGTCTTAGTAGAACTGATATGCATTTTGCGGATATCTTTACAAGACCTCAACACTCAGTAAATGGGTCTTCAGATTGTGTATTAAACCTTCATCCTTTGAGTAACAGCTTATATGAATCCAGATAGCAGCCGAGAGAGGTTGTTTGGGATTGGAGAGCTTTTGGTTAAATGGGACAGTAAGGAAGATGACATAGTGGCCATTTCGATACCTAAAATTCATGCCAAAGTTCTGAACAGTGTGTTGAGTTTTGGACTGGTGACATTTTCACTGTCTGCTCTTGTTTTAAGGAGCCTAACAGAGGTCAAGGTTAATCATTGTTAGGGTGCAATTGTTCCAGACACAAAATGAATAATCTGCTACTTCCTGTCACAAAACAGACTGGCGAAGATGCCAGGTCTCCTACTAAGATATATTTTTTCTTGTGCTCGCCAATAGAAGTCTTTTCAAAGCACAATAAAAGAATGGCTAAATGTATTTTAAATGTCATTCATTCAGTTCGAGTGACAACGTGACCTTCAAAATACCATTTTATTCTATTGTGAAAGTAGTTGGGCAGAATCTGAAAAATACCATGTTTGATATAGAAAGGGAGTATATCTTAAAGCATTATTACTCTGCACTGAAAAACTGAAGTGCAGGGATATTCCTGTGGTATATATTTCCATTTTTGGTGCAATGCTATCTAGTTATCTATATTGTATGAAATATCCTCCTGTATCCCAGGGTGCATCAAATGGCCTCAGGCTTAATACTTCCTGGGATTTTGAGTATGTGGCCATTTGTACATGGCTATATGACATTAGAAATGAGGGATAGTAAATGGTAGAGATTGTAAGTAGCTGGATGCACAACCAATATGTTGTACAGTCCTGAGAAGGTAACCTGTGATAGTAGTCCTCAAACGTGGTAGTGGTAGTTGCACAGTAGTAGGCACGGTGTAGTTACGTAACAACAGAAATCCAGGGTGGCAAATTCACTAGCAGTGAACTCAAGCGAGCGCCGGGAGACTTACTTTCACACGGACTTATTAGAGAATCCACAACAACGACTAAATTAGTTCATTTAACTTTGGTGTGCAACACGAAAATCATCGTGGGTGATGAGCATTTGAAATGTAAATGTGCGAAGGTCTTCAAGATCTTGTGAGAAGATGTTGAAAGTCATTGTTCATGTTTATCGACATTTGCCAGAGATCTTGTGCCTCATCGCCTCTCTGTTAACTTGATTGCTGGTGGGAGATTATTTTTTTTTTTAAGTCTCGTGTGTTACAGCACAAAAGACTATTTTCATCTTTGAGTTACATATCCAGAGCCTCGTCGTTGGATACCGCACAGATAATATTTGGGAAAATAACACTGCATAGACTTTCTGAAATATATTAGTTTTATGTCTGGATTTATTAGTTAGAATTCCCTTTTAAAAAACCTCTGATAGAATCTCATTGACTAGGCTGTTAAAATTGGCAATCTACATTTTATACGGTTTCTTTTAAAAATCCTTTTAAAGTGGGTTGCGGGATATTTTGCTCAGGAATGAAGAGTGGATTCTAATGGTCATTTTAGAAGGCCCTCCAGGGTTTTAATTAGATGGAAAGCCTTTGGACTGAATACCACAAGGCACCACGACTTGCAATCAGTTAAGATGCAATGAGCAGTTAATGTAAATTGCATTTTGCCAGTGCCTGAAAAGCTTCCTGATTTATGCGTGCCGACACAAAGTCGCTGTGCCTTTTTAAATAGCCTGATGGGTTTGGGGGGTGGGGGGGGGGCAGCTTCTTGAAGCTTGACGTTTGCTGGTCTGCTGGAAAGTAAATACTGTCATCGTCAGGTGACTGATCCAGCGCAGATGGGGAGAATTATCTTCTTAGCTGTGTGTTTGTGGACACGCAGAGGAAAGGAGCGTATCCACCATACTGAACTGACCTTTCATTTTAGGTCTTAGGGTCATTTATTTAATGGAGTTTTTGACACTATGTATGATGGGTTGGCTTGCATGATATTGCAATGCATGGGTGCAATATGTTCCTTTTTGGACCTATTGGAGTACTTCAGCAAAATTATGTCAAATGTAAGTTATATGTGCATGTATATGCTCAAATATCCTTTTTACTCATATGCATGTTGGTTGCCTGCATTAAGCCAAAATACAATATTTAAATAAAATATGAAATATTTCCTTGTTAGCCTAAGTGTATTATTATGGGAAGTCATTATGTTGTTAGTACCTGCATGGTCTCGTAAACAGGTCTGAACAACACCGTTTCCTCAGGTCTCTGTTGGAGTAACTCGGTTTAATTGACATTAATAATGGATTCATCACTCCAGGTACAAACACCTGGGGAAGTTCTTCAGAGTAGGCAGGATGGACAGCGGACACTTTCCAAAACTGATAACCTCACCATTATGACTGGAAACCTCACGATTATATGGGAAAACGCTTTTATGGAGGTGTGGTTCCATAAATCACAATGCAAATGAACAGAATTTCTTCCCTGCAATGAAAAATAAAGCAGAGAATAATTATATAGCATGTTGATATTCTGCAAAGGGATGCAGTGCAGTCAGTGGTGTTACTGTGTTACATTTTAATACATTTATACTTTGCGCTGTTTCACTATTCAGAATTCTCAGGCCTTGGACAGGAACCTAGACCATTTCCCAGTTTTTTCAACTGTAAGGCTCAATATACGACTCATCTGGTGTATTTGCAAAATGTTTGCAGTAACCAAGCAACATACAGATTGATTTGCATATAAATACAGTGACATAAATTATGGTGCTTCGCGGGTTAGAGAGAGCTCTGCAGTGACCTACGGTAATCTAAAGCTGGCATCTTCGTTGAATGATGTTTGTGCTCACAGAAATATATTAGAGCCTTCAAAACCAACTAAAATGTGATCAGAATCACTGCCTGTGTTATTTATGATGGTAAGAAGTGACAGAATGTGTAGGATTTAAGTCCAGCGCAGATTCTCTTTGTTCCAGTGGCAGCTGTGCTTTAAAATGTGAGGTAATGATTGTGCTTTGACACGTAAGAGTCGGATCGGAGGCCTTTGCTTTGCAGGAGCATTGATGTGTTGATAGTGTGAAAATACTTTGGGTTTCTCTGATTCCCCTGGGGTGTTTGAGAGCGCAACATCTGCTGCTAGTCCTATTTTTAATTCTAAATGTTTTTTTTTGTCACAATAGTGTAGCACTGCAGACAAGTACCGTGTCAAACGGCTGGCCAGTCTGCTTGTGTATCACGTTAGGCGCGGCCACATTTCAGGTCAGCCCAGTGGGCACAGGCTGTCGGAAAGGCATTCGATTGCCGATACCAACATGGGGCCAAGAAAAGGGGGGGCCTTCTGTCAGGAGAAGCTTCTTCTTTAGTGATTTCTGAAGTGTGAGTGAAGATGTTGCGTGAGGCCATTTTACGGGTCACTGCTGACTTGCACGCTAATATTTCAGCTGTAAGATTTTTTTTTCCATGTCACGTTTTGGAACTCTGATGAATATTATCACTGTAAATTGAGCAGTATATTTTACACAAGACATGATCTGGTTGTAAAATACCACAAAAGCAGTTCTCAGGAGCAAATTGGGTTATACTGAAATACATTACCGCAGTGAACGTATTTTTGTACTGAATTTTTTAATAATTTGATTGCACCATGTGCATTTTTACTAGCAATATTTTCACATTTCAGTGTCGTTGCCTGAAACAGCCCCAAACATTAAACATTTTGTCTTCCTCTTATGGAAAAGGAGTTGGCTTGGTGCAGGGGTTAATTCATACAAATGTTGCAGAGAATTCCGGGAGAGTGAATATGTATGTGTGTGTACGCAAATACAGATGTAACTATTCAGTGCTTAGAGAACTATGTACTTGGTTAAGTACATGACTAAGTCTTGATATTTGATTTTAATGGATAGATGAAGGTGAATTGCAGCTGGCCTCTCTGCTGTGCGTTCAGGCCTCCTGAAGGCCTTGCTTTCCATTTGGCAGAGACAGTAGAGGGTAATTTGAACCAGATCATTCTCAGACAGTTTATTGCAGACCCATAGATCCATTAGTAAATGTCAGATTTGTCATGCTGCAGATTTTTTAAAAGGCAACGGGAGGGGCAGAGGTCGAAACATGCAGACAGCTGTTTCCAATTAGGGTTTTACAAGGTGTTGATAGGCCAGTAATTAAAGGACTGTGGATGAGTGAATACGTTGGGGCTTGGGGCCTGCTCTGCAAGGGTGCAGAAATGCTCTTCAGCTTGACCTGAAGGCCTGAACAACTGCATCTCCACATATTTACTAATGAATTCTCTTAAAACCTCCTGGTTTTAATTTGCTGGAGCACTTCTCTTCTTCAAAGAAAGGCTGAACGCCCTTCACTTCACATTTAAAGTTATCAGGGAGGCCATTAGGTGGTTTCAGCTTTGCAACACGCCACTTGTTCTTCACGCCCGAAGGTTACGTCATTCTTCACTTTTTCACATGTGCTTCCGGGCTGCGGACGGTCGCCACATGAAAGCTTGCGTTTGTTGGTGGTCGCGGTCGGCGTTGCATAAAGCAGTGGTATAACACCAGATCAGGAGAAAGCAGATGTATTGCAACTAACACAAATAGAAGCAATGTAGTGAAACTGGTCAACTTTTATGGACAGTTTTGTAGATGTTACTTATACGTTTGGGCGGCATTAAGGTAATGACACCCTGCAATTCTTTAAAATCTAAAACCCTTATGAGAAAATTAGCCAGGATATTATTCTTGCTTATGAAAATGCTGTATACCACATTACAGTGTCAGGGTAGTATAAATTATTTGGACAGTAAAAATTATATATTTGGATACCTTTGCACCTCCTTCAATTCTTTTTCTATTTCTTCTTCTATAGCCTTCTTCATTTACCTCTGCTCTGTGAGGGTCACCGCTGTCACCTACAGCACTCTCCTAGTCAGCTTCCCTGCGCGTGCGCAGTCGGCGTGCACGAAGACGCATTAAAAGTTTAGGTCAGAGACAGATTCTGAAGGTTACTGGGTTTGGTGTCATTCCTATGCTGGACATTCCACCAGTACCAAGAGAGAACGTATCACTTTATCGGTGTCCTGGTGGCCATGATCTGGGGTGGGAAGTTCACGTTCAGAAAGTAGAGATCCAGACCAAGATTTTGTCTGAACCATCTAGTTCAATGCGAAGAGTCACAGTTGCAGAGTTACTCAACGGGCTGGTTGAAACAAAATCATGGGGTGTACTTCAATGTGTCCTATTTGGAGCTGGGGGGAGGTTGCCTATCGTCTAGTATCATACTCTGTGTTCCTGTTGCTCAGCCAGTAGTGCATTGTGCTAACTGCGGAGGTCATGAGTTCAAATCCCAGGGGGCACACATAGCCGGCTGTGTCTGATTCCAGCGGCTGCATCCTTGGAAGGATGTGGTCTGAGAAGGCGTCGCCTTTGCAGGCTGTGTGTTCCTCGAAAGTGGAATGGAAAGCTCTGCTGAATGGGATGGTTTGGCCGTCACACCCTTGAGTCATGAAGTGCTGTTCCTGTCACCTAGCTGGGAAACTTCCGCTTCGTGCGATGGCTCCGGGGCGGATCCTCCACAAGGAGGATGCGTTCATAGGCCGCATTTGAAGGCGCCTCGCGTTTGGTCTTTGAACGCAGTCCTTAGAAGGGTGCAGCTCCTGAATTCGGGCACGGTCATCGTTCAGTCTGTAATCACTGACCTGGCTGTTAGACCTTCAGAATGGAGGCCTACGGTGTTGTCAGGATATAGCTGTGCTCCTTCCTGCTTCGCTCTGATTGTCCCCTCTGGATCGCCCCAAAGCCCCAGGCTCCCTTCCAGTAGTATTTGCTCCAAGCACACGCTGAACACGCTGCCTGTGTGTTTCCACGTATGATCGTGTTATGAGAAAAGGGGTTTGATAAGGGCAGACACATGGGCTATGTAGGTGAGGCTGCCCACCATCCACAGACGTGCCACTACCTACATAAACATACCGCTAGTCCTGTCACATTACGCTTCATTTAATTACACATCCCCCGTTTATGTTCTGTGTTAATGATTATAATTTGAGAGGTCGCTTGGCAGAATGCAGCATTATTACGGCGAAGAGGCTGTTTTGATAGCTCTGGAGCTGCCTTGTAATTGGAGGCAGTGAGTAGTGAGTTCAGGTTCCGCGCTCGCCGTTACTAAAACGGGACTGACTAGATGATCTCTGTGGTCGGCTCAAACGGTCCTGTGTCCTGCTTCCTTTGCTCGTATGAGCAGCTCTCGGTCGGATCACATCCAGAAACATAAAATGTCTAGCTGAAATGACATTTTTGGTGAATGTACAGGTGGCATGGGGGCTCAATGTGTGTGTGTGGATTAGGTTTACATTTCATTGTGGGGACTACAGTGTAATAAATACCTGTTATTTTGATGTTATGGGAACCCTTTTTCAGGTCCGTACAAAGATTTTGTTTGGTTCCTTATGGTTAAGGTTAGAGCTGGGATTACAGGTTTCCCCATAGAAATGAATGGAGAGTCCCCATAAATGTATAATTATGGTTTCTCATACCACAGAAGTATCCTCCAGATAGTTTTGCTCTATCGCTCTTATACTCTTGCTTCTAAGGATTCTCTGCGATGGACTGGCATCCGCTCCACGGCATCCTCTGCCTTGTGCCCTTAGTAGGATTCCTCCTAAGCTTCCGTTAGAGTTTTGTTCTTAGGGATAGAGAACAGATGGTTCCGTTCCTCAGATGGCTCTTGACGGCTTCTGACCTGTTGTGTTTTGATGCAGCCCCATCACCTACAGAAGCGTGTCCTGACACAGGCTGTTCTGCTGACTCATCAGGCATCAGTATGGTGGGAGTCTTCAGCAGGGCCTGTGTGGATGGGGGGGGGGGCAGCCCTTTAAAGCAGGGAGGATGGGGTCGCGTGGTCCAGACATAACCAGTGCCGTAAGTCACCAGTGTGTGTCGTGCCAAATGAAGTCAACGGCATTGGAGAACATACCTATGGGCATTTGGGTTGAGCACTGGGGGGGGGTGGGGGGGTGAGGTCTCCACCCATTCTCCCCATCCACCCCATAATTAACACCCATGCCTAAAATGTACTCTGACTGCTGCTGCTTTAGTTGTAGTGACAGTCCTGATTGGCCCCATCAGCTTGTATGTCTTGCAATGTCTCACACGTATCTAGGTTGTGACTCATCCCAGTCTATGCTGAACAGTATTTAAAAATGCAGTTAAAGAATACAGTTAAAGAATACAGTTAAAGAATGCAGTTAAAGAATACAGTTAAAGAATACAGTTAAAGAATACAGTTGTGTCCACATGGTTTGCATATGCAACTAATTTGTTCAGTTGTCTCATATGCTAACGGCAAAAAGAACCTTAGAATGACCTGAATGGAATACTTCAGATTTTTTTATTTGCCTTAATATCATCTTAACCATTTATGATAATATTTCAACCTCTATTTCAAAGTTAGTGTTTGCTGAAGATACTTGTGAAAGGACATGTATCGTTTAACAGAAGTCTATGCTCAGACATTAGACACAAGCTGAATCAATTCATTTATATATGCTACTGCATTTCTCTGCTTTCATTCTTCAGGTCTGCGGTTGATCCTTTGTGCCTAACCTCAATGATAGATGCATTCCCTCCGATTTCTGCGAACAGTTTTGTGCATTTCGTAAGGAATAGATGTTGAATTCCACATGTAATTTTATACTTGTGTAATTGACACTGTTATGACAAGATCCTCTCTGTTCTCCTTAGTATTACTTGAAGTGGCGATTCACTGTAACACCGGCAGAATATAAATTTGTCAAATATTTTAATTTGTAACAAGTGCTTATATTAAACGCAGGTGATAAATTGTACTGAATATTACAACATTCGATCATGAATTATCTCCTACATCCAAACATCCTAAAAGCGAAACAGGTTTGATTGTCGAGTTGTGTGCATTCAAATCAACTCCTTTTTAAAAAAGATTTCAGATAATTCTGTATCTGATCGTCATTTGCATGCCACCCGCTGTGGCTTACCAGTTTGAGTTTGCGCTGGAGACGGATCTAGTTTTGTCAGCAAACGGGATGCTGTATTATACATCAGTTGGGTAATATTACCAGCAAACGGGATGCTGTTAGTCTCCTACAAGAGCGACAACTACTCGACTATGACAGACGGCTCCCCACTCGCTCACCAAAACATGAGATCGACACAAAGTGTTTGTTTGCCACTGATACCCATTCCGGGACCATTACGGACAATTGAAATAACACGTGGCAATAATGAGGGATCTGCTGGACACCTCCCAGCATGTGTCAGCAGCTGCGAGCAGGCTGTGCTGATGAAATGAACCCATCCCATTCCGCTTCGATCTGAGAAGAACACCAAACAAAGGAGAGGCCGGCGCAGGAAGCAGAGGTTATAGTTGCAGCCTGTTCTGGGTGATAATGAATGTTTTGTCAGGGAGAATCCATCAATGGTCACTGAAAGGGAGGTGGGTGTCAGGGAAAGTTATGGTTTGTTGGTTTTTAACCCGCATCATCCAACCCAGTCAAGTAATAGAAGTACAGAAAACGTCACAATGCTGTGTCTCATCTGTTTGCGTGGCTGGCTGTGAAGCAGAAGTGAGTGGCTCACGCACATGATCTTTTAAAGAGCGTATTTCTGTGCAACTTTGCATAGATAGTGGGGTGTGAGGGTGGGCTTTCAGGAGGTAGGATTGGAATGCTTTATCATCAACACAAGGTTGATCGCGGGTACATTGAGTCAGGTTGCAGCTGGAGCTGATAGTCTGTAGTGTGACGGTTGTCCTGGTTGGGTGACGCATTACTGATAGGTGCTGTGCTCTGGTGTGGAAGCCACTGGCCCAATAGCCTTTCCGTCCAGTGCCACTTCCCTTTACAGCCAAATCATCAACCTGCTTCCATCTGGATGATGCTGTCTACTGTACGAAGGACATCATGTAGGCCTGACCGCTCCCACCTCCAGAGACCGAGAGGGTGGGGCAGGGAAACTGGACATCACCAGCTGGAGTGTTTTATCCACAAGTGATGCCCCTTATTTGCTCACCGGCCTGGAGCTAGTGTGGGAGAGGACAGCAGGGTCATCCAACATGCACTGGAGATCCCTGAGCATCAGCTGCGACGTGACAGACATCGCGTCCAGCTCCTCAATTAGTTCCTGCCCAGCTCATTCAGCAACAGGGCTGATCATGACAGCACGATGCTAGTGGTGACACACAATTTGGATAATGCACTTACCTCACAACCCAACTCCATTATGAGTCCGAAGGGGTAACCTTCTTTCTCCTATATACAACTTCAAAATCTACCACAGTACGGCCGCCGGAATCCTTTTCAAGTCCCCCTGCAAAATCTGTTAAATACTTCACATCAAACTAAAATTTTAATGAGTCTATGGGTAGCAGACATTGCAATGCATTGCATTTAAATACTCGTCTTCCAGTAAGACTGTAAAGCTTATATGGTTCTTATAGCACCTGCTGCTGGCTACCAAGAATTCAGTAATGAATAATGTATAGAAATGTTATATAATGTCTGTCGTTATAGTTTTTTAAAGCTAACATAAAAATAATGTTTAAAAAGGGCATTTGCCTGATGCAAAAACAGAAATAGGAATGGAATGGAATGAAATGGACAGGACGCCTTCTCATTGTGAAACCTGTTCACGGCTGCCTGCAGTGAGCTAAACCACAGATGTAATATCAAATTCATACCAGCAGCCTGAAAGATAAGGCAGTACCTTACGGATTTACTGACCCACGTGTCCCTATATTATCTGGAGAGTCAATTTTGTACAGTTTTCATAACCCGTGAAGCCACAGTGAAATATATCAGTTGGGTAATATCTTCCTTCATATAAATAGTACTTTTTACGGATACACCCTGTTATATAAAACGCAGAGTTCTGTAGGAAATATAACATGTGGAATCTTATACTTTATTCTACATGCTAGACTATGAATAAGCTGCTTTGTGTGTCCTGCTGTGGTTCATCTTAGACCTTTTGCTTCAGTCTTTCACTTTTATTCACAAAGATATTGTTTAGATTCTAAAAACAATGGGGTGCCCAAGAGAGACAGACAGAGAGAGAGAGGGAGTGAGAGAGAGACAGAGAGAGAGAGGGAGAGAGAGAGAGAGAGGGAGAGAGAGAGAGAGACAGAGAGGGAGAGAGACACCTCTGTTCTGTGCAGATTTTAGTGTTTGAGAGCGCGGTATTTTGCATTTTGTAGTTGCTCTACTAGCCTTTTGTAGTGTCCCTGTTAACTTGTTTGCAGAAGCATCGTACGTGAAGCTGCTGTTTTCAAACGAACACCCGAGCATGTCTGAAAAGTACATCAGAATCAAAATACGATGACGATGACCCCTGGAGAGAGGATGCCACCAAGTCTAGACACACTGATTATTGTCCTATCACTAATTTACTTAAGTCTCACTTCAGCAGTCTGACCCCTCACGTCCCCCATCACAGATGTCAATTCATCACAATCCACAGACAAATATCAAACAAAGCATTATCAGCACCAACTGAGGCTACAGCCTTGTACATCTGCCTTCTAATCTCTTCGATTTTTTTTTTGTCTGAATTTCCACATCAATCACAAAAAGAGTCTTACAACCGCCAAGTTCAAAGACGATGACATGTAAAATAAGGACCTTGCTGTGCATGGGATCTCTGATTGGCTGAGTAAGCACCAGGGTCGGGTAACTCCATTGGCAGCTCTCCAGTCTGCAACTGCATCCTGGCATCTATAAATGAGACGCATGATTTTTTTTTTCTGCATATGATCCCTGCTGGAGAATAAAATGCTTTCTGCGCCTATTACAATTTTACACTGAAACAAAATGTTTTATTCTGACAGGTAGAAGGACATTTTTACACTGCTGTTGAAAATGACATATGAGGCATTTATTAATAAAAATAACCTTAATGTTCAAGTCAATCCATGAAGTATTTAATGTGTTAAATTATTGTGTTAGATGAATTCAAAATGAGCAGCATGTTTCACTGTTACAGTCAATCTGTGATAATAGCTGGGCAATTTGAAGTTTTTAAACTCGTATTTGGATTTTGCTCAAATAACTCAACTTGGTGTAGCTTCATTATACTTATGCAAAACATGACTACAACATATACACAGATAAAGGAGAATGCAATGATCTTTTGCTGTGATTGTGTGTGTGTGCATGTGTGTGTGGGGGGATGGGTTTGGGGGAAGGGAGGTGGATAGCAGATCTGCAATCTTCAGTAATTGTTCCCTGGAATAAAATTGATTCACACCAATCCATGCGTGAAATGACATTGGCAGATGACAGTGTCTGTCATGCTGCGGTTGCCGCACTGTGACTGGAAAACAGCTACATTTAATGCTGGCAATCAGCATCTCGCTATACAAAAAGAAATAGTTTTGCAGTAATCAGTGAAAAAAGGCAATCTGGACGCCTAAGTGTAGTTGTCACGGTATAAATTAATCCCCTACAATAATAAACTGGGTGCAACAATGTGACCTGAGAAACACTGACTACCAATCAGATCTGTTAATCAAATAATCTTGGTGCATTGTGTCCATGACAGGATGGTAGATTATATTCTTTGAGTCTGTGTTCTGCTCTAATTGTTACATGAACTAGAGTCTCAGTGCAAATGCCTATGGCATTAAATCAGCCCTCTACAGTGCACAGTCTACATGTTTTTCACTGCAATGTCATACGGGTCTGCCATGGTGCAGTTAAACTCGGGCCCTTGGTAATGCACCATGGTGGGCCTTACTAGCCTGGCGAGAAATCTCTCCATGAGCGTCTTAGTCTGTCTTGTTCGACGAGGACCAATATTGGCTCAGTAAATCTCTCAAGATGGGGAAACTCTTTTTATAAACAGGGATTGCATTCTCCGAGGCCCGGGGCTGCTCCCTGCCAGCTAAGCCAACACAAAAATACACGGCTGGCCCCTTTCACATCCAGAAGAGCCAGTGATGTTCCTGTGAAAATCAATACAGCTCAATGAATAGCCAGAGCACTTAAACAGCCACTGATAAAGCAGCTGCTTTTCTTTCCATTACTTCATATTCATTGCTGCAACTAATGGTATGAAGGTAATACAGATCTTAAGCATTGTTTTAATAATGTTTGATAATGTTTTATATCTGACTTACTAGACTAATTTCTGCTTAGAAATATACTAGTGGCGTACCACACGGCTTGATCCTGGGGCCCATGTGTTTATATGTAGCAGACGTAAATGTGTTCATTTAACATTTTTTCACTGATTAAAGCTTTGTTTGTGATACTGGAGTATAAAATTTTGTTAACGACCCGCTTGCCAGATAAGAACAGGAGTCTTCCTTATTCCACTTTTATTTCATGTAACCTGTGTTCACTGTGACTCTCTGCTGGCTCAACAAATAATTATTAGTACATGAGAATATTGTGCGTCATGCCTGAATATCCCTCTGCAAACACACGTCATATAGTGCATTACCTTTATTTCCATATTCATATTGATAAACTGTATATATGTATATAAATGTTAATTATTTGCAATACCATCCATCTTCCAGTTGTTTACTGGACACTGTGGTGGGAATTACCAACGTAGTGTTTCAAATTCAGTCTTGGATTTAGAAGACGGTGATGAAAATTTTTTTTTTTGTGAAAGTCACTTCCTCTGATGTGCAAGGTGTTATTTGTCAGTGTAAAAATATCAGATAAGACAAGGCAACATCAAATCATTTCCCGAAAATGGCATACATTGATTTTTGAATTGCATAGTACGTCAAGCGTGTGTTTTTACCCTAAGTGGCTCTGTGGATTATTAGTACATGAGTTGATAGTGGGTGGGGTCACTTTTACAGCAGGACCCTAATTTGGGGCCTTAGGTTGTTACAACAGGCTGTTGGAAAGTAGGAAATATAATACTAAACTAAAGCATGCTAAACTGTGCTTTCCTATCCTACAGGGGACCAGAACTGTCATAAAAGTACATGTTGATGCCTGAAAATGGCGTACTTTTTCTAATCCTAACCATAGCCTTAGTTTGCGAACCCTAATCATATCTATTGTAAGTGTATGTGTCTGGGGGGGGGGGGGGGGGGGGATAAA
>JAODUD010000008.1:12043681-12057346 GCA_026784285.1 Stomatorhinus walkeri
GGGTGGGGGCAGAGGGGGATCTAATTGTGCTGAAGTAGTGACGAGTCTCGTGAAGAGAACAAACAGAGAACAGAGAAGGATATTTTACATGCTATGTGCATAAAGGCTAGATTCAGCGGTCAGTCCTAGAGTTCACATTTCCCGTATCATACAGTGCAGATTATAGCAACCTGCAGCAAACTGGGTTCACCCTGCATCAGTACCTGTGCTGTCTGATTGCTGGGACAGGCAGTTAAGGGCTTTCACTGTTACAGATTGCAGATGGTGTTTCATTATAAATGAACTGTGTGAAAAAGCATTTTAATTCAGTTTTATCACCTCTGTGTATATGTGTGTGGTGAATTGGGTGGGGGGGTGTCAGATACTACACTGTAATGCTTTTTGCTTCTCTGGTTGCCTGTTTCATCACCTAAATGTGAGGCAAATCCCAGCTGTATACCTGCATGTCAGGATCTGAGCGGAAATGCACTGCAGTGCCCAGAAGAATGAGCACATTGACCGAATATATCTTTATGAAACATTGCCAGTTATTGAACCAGAATCTTATCAATTTTATTTTATTTTAAACACAGGGCAGTAGCTAGTATGGCCTAGTAAATGTGCTTTATCGTAAGTAGTGCAATGTAATATTTCCCCTCAATATCAGCTTTGGCTGGCTGATTGCAGTTCCCTTTCTGACTATACACATTGAACAATAAGTTTTTTTTCCCTCTCCTTTATGCAGGAATTAAAGCCAGTTAAACAAACTCATTTATTTGTTTTTAAGAGGAAGAGAGGGAATTATATCTATATGCCACACCAGTATTAATTCTTCACAATGAGAATCAGTATGGATAGGATTATATTATTCGAATGTAATGGCAAACACAGTGCACGGTTACCGGGATGGTTCGTGATAATCTGAGGTTTGCCTTCACAAGTAGAAGGCTGGGCAACTTATCATAAAATAATTAACAGAGTAAAAGACAAACAGCTAACATAAGAATGTCGCGCCTACTGGTGATATTCATTAACCGGTTACATTGCTTTTCTTATTTTTCTGTTTGTTCTTTATATCTTTAGACATATAATAAAATATAATGGTAAAACCCCAAAAATCTGTGTGTGTGCATATATGACATTTAATTTATTTATAACCTCCTCTGCCAGTTATGATTACGCTTGTAACTTAGAATGCGGCGGTTCTAAAAGAAAATGCTGAAAACTGCTAAGACTAATATACTAGCATTCAGTTGAAAAAAACATTTTTAATATTGCATAACAAAAGACAAATCAGGCCTAAACTTGCTACTCATACTTAGCAGTTCTCACTTAACAGAATTATTGGAAAATCCATTAAACATCCATTAAATTCCATATTGTTTTAATATATTTCAAGTAGATTTTGTAGTATTTTGAACAGAGGACCCTGTGTTTGGCATTCATAATGCCTGCACATCATTCCTTCAGAAACTATATGAAAATAATACTTAAAATACGTAATTTGTAAAATACATGTTCATAATTGTATATTACTAGGCACCAGCCACTTTGAAGACCTTCTTAACACTCTTAGTAAGCCATGTCTCACACTTACACAAGCAATACATAATGATCTATAATGCTCATGTCATGCCCATGAGTACGTTGCTAGGTAACCATCTTTAAAAGCCTCTTAGAGCTCTTATGTTGGGCCTGATTTTATGTTAAGCGTAATATGTTTCCAGAATAAATTTTATTATTTTGGAAACTTTGAGGGAATCTAGCGATACATGTCAGAGGCCTCAGATTTGTGTCCACAGAGCTGTTGGCATGGTGATTTTCATCATAATTAGTTCACCTGGATTTATGAAAGCCTATGTTTTTCCTATGGAATGCCGCAGCCAGGACGTGTGGACAGACTCCCTTTCAGCCACTGAGATAATGACCTACAGACTGGGGAGTTAGGCTTCATTCTGAGGAAATGACTATGTAACCTTGAATCAGTTTGCATCCGGGTCTTCCGGACCTCAGGATCAGGTTGGGTTGAATAATCCCTTTACTTGGTTCTGCACTCTGTCATAATGACCAGTAGCATTTTAATTTGAGGGATTTCAGTTGTATTCCACTAATCCATTTATAGCATTTCTTCAAAGACTAATGGGATACAGCTTTGAGCTGCTCTCATTTATCAAAGAGCACAAATGAAGAAATAAAAGCAGAAAGAGCAAAAACACAACATTCTATTTGAATTCAAGTGTTTATAGGCTTGGATACCAATTTATATCCAATGACAATTACACTGATTATACAATATATATCAAATTAAATAACCAACAGAAACACATTTCTCTGGATTTTAGGGTATATCAAATACAGCAAGTTAACTAGGATCCAAATGCAATATATCACAAAGAAACATAATTAAGTGTTTAGTGTGTTTTACGTATTAATGATGCATGTTTTTATTTTTAATTAAATGAGTCAGCATTGTTATTAATCAAATGCAAATTTAGCATTGATATTGAATATTCCATAATGGCATTGGTTATTAAATGGAGCTGAGGGAATTGATCCTATGAACCATGAATAGGAAGCGTGTAATAATTTTTTTCTTCATGCTAATCAGTAAGGCCTGAATGGCACATGTGTAATCGCAAAATACATTGTATGTTAAATATGCCACGTGGCCGCTGTGCACTTCATGGACATATTTGTTTTTAAACCAGTCAAATTTAAAACAGTGTATTGTGTTCTTATAATAATACATCAATATGCATAACATTCTTGGTGCACAGTTATACTGTAACTTTCTAGGGATGTGATCCGCCAAATAAATGTAAATGTGTATATTTTAATATGAGCTGATGGCAATTTCTGAGTAAAGACCTACACGTTTTAGAATATTACTTTTAATTAATTTTAGCAAACAGAAAATATCAAGGTTGAGAATTCCAGCTGTCTTCTCAGCAAAAGCAGTTGAAGGACTGTGTGTTTTATGTGATGTAATTATAGTATTTATATATTCAGCCTCTTTTAAAAAGAAGCCATACACTGTACTTGCTCGATGAATCACTTTCTTTGTATAAATGACTGTCTTCATTATTATACTGAGCATCTAAGTATCTATGAGGATATCCTAATTGGCTGATTGTTATTCATGGTGGAAATGCTGTATAAACCTTAAGCAGAATGTAATCTTTGTGAGTGCAATGTACTGGAGTGGATCCAAGTCCGTGCTTGACGGTCACCTGTAATCCTTACCATCTAGATTTTTAAAGCAAGCATTTCTACAGCAAGATAGATATGTAGTGTGCTCTCCCTCCAGCCGGTGTCAAGATTACCTTGGCCTACTGACCTTTGACCTGTTACCCAGAGGTGAAGGTCAAAGGTCATTCACATCTTGTGCATGGAGCCCCTGTCACATGGTTTCACCTCTGATTTAGATCTACAATAATTCCATGGCAAAATGGACGCATCCATAAACGAGCGTTTATAACGGATCTTCAGAAAGGTGATAAATTCAAGGAGATTATTATAATTATGTGTGGCCATTACCTTGTAATGATGGTGTGTTTTGGAGAGACAGCACTGAAGGTGACAATGACGACGATGATAAAATTGAGGATGAGGATGAGCGAAAAGGATGGCTTTTAGACCGCAGTGTAATGGCAAGAGGGGGGAGCAAAAAGTTGTCTTGCATTAAAATGATTTAGGTACAGTTGTCATAGGCAGCTGTTATGCTAATCACATTTCTGCAGTTATCAATTGATAGACTCTGATGAGCGGCCCCAGCTAGCAAAATCGTTATTAGATCCCTATTGTGATAAACGTTATTTATTGCTGTCAGCCAGTATTAATGTTTAATTCAGTGATGGGAAATGGATACAGCTGACACACTCCATTCAGCCGTTCGCGGTCGACGGTGTGACAAAGGGGGCCATTGAACACTAGCCAAACGAACTTCATTTCGGAGAGGGGGAAAAAAGTTGGGGGAGGGGGTGGGTCGGATAATGGCTTTCATTTGCATGTGTTTTAAAAGGGTAATGAAGTAATATGATGTTTATCTTCTGTGAAGAGATTAATTTCTGCTGGTTCCTAACCAAGATGGCCCAGCCCCTTCTGAGTGGCCAGGACAATACTGGGCAGGACAGGAAAGAGCAGTTTTGAAAACAGCAGATGTGTCGGGAGGGCTTCGGTGTGCTGGGGGGGGGGCATGAGGGGTTTGTGGGTGAGCAGCGGTTGGAGTGTAGGGATGGATGAGTTTAGACACAGGCTGAATGAGTCCCTCATTGGAATCGCAAATGCAGTGGCCTTGTTTGTTTGTGGACCCTAAGCTAACTGGGTTAACTGCATTATCAGTAGCTCCTCTCACAACGGTCAGAGCAGCCCATCTGGCAGGGCCCACAAAGCGCCCACAAAGCTTGCCTTCTCTCCCCTTCCTGTTCCACCTAGACTCTTTTAAGGACCAACTTTATAGAATCCTGGAATATTCTGGTGCGTGGAACCACAGGTTCCGCATTCTTGAAATAAAACGATGGTGAACTGCTAATCTTTATTCCCTAAGTAAAGGTCTCATACATTATGTAACACTTTTGCATTTGTATTCAGGCTGTGAAGGCTGATGGCTGGAATTGGAGATCCACTTACAAATACAACTATTTGTTTTCATATCTTACACTGTAGCGTAATGGAAAAACACACATGGTCGACGTTTTTATTGAAGGTTAAAAAAAAACCCAAACTAAAGCAATTACTTAAACATTTATTGATGGTTTCTTGTCATTCAAATAATATCTTCACTAATTAAATGTTCCCTTATTCACTGGTTGAAGGTTCCAAGGCTGTCTTTGTAAAATAGCTTTTGACTTTTGTATTTCATCCGGGGTGTAATGGTTGGGGAATTTTAAAAGAGAGCGATTTAATTTCACAGATCTTGCGCACATTAATCCTTGAGCAACAACGGTCAAGGCAATACCCTCAAAATGTCCTGAAAACATGAACCTTTACACAATGCCAGGGCATATGGAGTCCATTGAACAGAAGGTATGTATGTGCCAGGTAATGATCATTATGCCAAAGCAGTGACAGGTTGCAAAACTGCCATAATGCCAAGCAAATGTGTCTGCTGGGTGACTGGTGCGAGCTTTGCATGTGTCCTGACAAAGGCGGGTCCAGCATCGCTGGGACTCATTTAGGGGCAGGTTAGTAGCTATTTTCCATCTGTAAGCTTAGCTCTGGCCTGATGTGTAGCCATTTGAAATATAGCTTGTTTCCCTCTGCAACAAATTAATAGCCATGGTGCCAAGACATGGAATAGAATGTAGGCGGTGTGTGTGTGCATGTTTGTGTGTGTGTGTCTGCGTGTGTGTATCTGTGTGTATATGTTTGTTTTTTGTGTGTCTGTGTGTGTGTGTATCTGTTTGTGCGTGTGTGTGTAGGCCTTCCTTTTGTGCAAAAGCAGTTGCAGGAAAATTTTAGGTGTTTTAACACGAGCTGCATGCATAAAGTTTCACATAAACAGCCTTTGAGACTGAAGAAGCAAAACATGTGAAGGCCGTTTCCCCACCTTCTTCTGCTGGGTTCTATCAGATGGAATGGTACTCCATTGGAGGCTGCACAGATACAGCCACAAGGCAGACCCCAGTTCCACTACCCACATGTTTTTTGGCAGCAAGAAGTATGTTACGAACCCAACGTAACAAAGTAATGTCAGGAGAACAGGCAAAGCTCACATATGCATGACAAGGGACGGTCACCCCAAACATGCTAGACACCATGTCCTTTTATTGGAAATGTTTTACTCTTAATAGTCACAATGTGTTTTTATAAATAAGGTAATGTGTAAATATCAATGGGATGTATACTGGATTATGAGTATTAGACATTCTATGAGAGAAAAAATGGCCAATATTGAAATTGGAAGGTTTAAATAAATTCCATTTGCACATGTATGCATTAAATCCCTAAATATATTTATTTAAATGAAATATATTTAATATAATTAAGGAGCTTCCATACATTTTCTCTCATGGGACTTTTACTTACATGAAAATGTTCCAAGGGCAGAACAAAAAATAAGTGGTTTAGAGGGATAATGAATCAGTTCTAGAGGATGTGGTACCAAGACATCTGATTGGTTGGTCCCACCTCTTCTAATATACGATTGGTTATCTCTCTGAACCAATCATTTTTCATTCTGCCCTGAGAACATTTTTGTGTAAGTAAAAGGCCCATGAGCTGCATTTTCCTGGTGTTTTCTAAATGGAATCTTCAGAAACCCACAGTGAGTAGGACTTACTGAGCTCTGTCAATCACTCCCCGATTGAGCCACATGCTAACCAATAATGTAGCTAATGGGGAAACAGGTCTGTAATCAAGAGAGTGCCATAATCCTGCCCATTTCTCAGACCCCTGGAAGCAGCTTGACAGCATCCTGGTGTTAGACCAGAAAAATCCATGTGCTTGACAGAAGTAGGAGTCAGAGGTGCCCGTGTTATAGATGAGTGGATGAGTGTTTGGTTGGGGGGGGGGGGGTAGAAATGAGGACCCTGACACGAGGACATCAGGTTTAAACACAGCAATTTTTTTCATCACTGCTTTCTACCTCTATTCGATCATCGTGACTCACAGGTTGTGTGGTGAGAGGGATTGTTCCCAGTGGTGAGGATGTGAAAGCGCTCAATGCTTTGATTTACCGCAGAACCGTAATAGAGAAGGTGCTCTTCAGTGTTGGTTGACCTACAATCTGCAACAATCTGCTATAAATTATTAGCCCAAGTACAAACTCTTGAACCTTACTTTTAATAAAACAACCATATGAACATATATGAGGTTGAACAGCTTTCTCATAAGTCTCATATCTCATATTAATTCAATGGGCACTGGAATCCATACGACTGATTCGTAGAGCATCAGACCATTTTCTGAGGTGGACTTGGCGTGGCTTCCATGCGGGGATGTTACCAGACGGCACCTGGTGCGGCATCTTCTCAAAGCTCACTTTTTGGAAGATATGTCACACAGCAGTAAGAGCTGTATTAAATTGTGTGAAATGTTCAAGTGTAATGTGAGCTGACAGAGCCGGGGGCCGCGGACGACTCCGTGAGCCCGGAAAATACGGGAAATCCAGTCCAGCCCTGTTTGTTCTGCAGGCTGGAGAAATTCGCTCATTACTTATATGTGCTCTAATTACAGACAAGATTAGAACAGGCAAATTAAATTGCTACAAGCAACTGTTTGTAATTACTACAAGCAAATGTTTGTAATTATGAACAGATTGCTTTACTGTTGATAATTAAAACAACAACAAAACTTACTTAATGACTGTCTTGACATGGCAGTCCACTACTGGCAACATAGCTAATGGATATTATACTTCTCTTTTTTGTGTTTTTTCTATATCTCTTTTCTATATCTCTTTTCTATCTCTCTTTTTCTATCTCTCTACACTGCACCCCTACTGCAGAGAGGGGGATAAACATGAGCTGGTAGATTCTGATGGAAAGGTGTGTGTTCACTTATTACGGATAGCGAATGTTACTCATTAAAGCGGAGCCTTGACAATCAGTGCTAACTAAGGTTAGCGTCTCATTCTGACTCACTGCTACCCGGGAGTGAGAATGGCCTTCCATGCATGTAGCACTTAATCTCATTAGCTGTACGAGCATGTAAATAAGATAACACCTTATGCGTGATAGCTTACTGTATGTCTTATTTAACAGCCGTATTTTAAATACAGGCTTAGGTTTCCGTGTTGTTACAGTATTATTTGACATTAAACTGAGAAAGTACTATTGAGATTACATTATATTTTAATGTAACACTAGAAAAAAAGATACAGTTTCAATGAATGTTTTGAGCCACAGCAGGTAGGACCTTAAGTAAGACCTTTAGCAATCCCTATTATGATCAATGTAAAGTGGTCATGTAACAGAGTGGAGTCCACACAGCATAGGAAACAGTTGATTAGTGTTGTCAAACCCTAGCTGTAGAAACAGTGAAAGCAATAGTCTTGTGAACACCAGGGTATCTTATTGTACTGCGTGAATATTTTATGTTACTGGAGAATAGTACTGTACAAGTGCTATCTGATACATTTGTGTGTGTAGGAATTATCTTTCAGTGTTGAGATAGTATGTCTGTGCTGTTTGCAAATATCAGGGTATAAGTATTATTTGAATCCCTTCGCTGTTATTTATGAACTTGTACACAGGCAGGTAAGACACTTCCGCATGAGGAGGTTTGCAAAAAGATGGAAAACAGCAAACCTCCCTGCTGAAATATAGGTTGCGCTTCCCTGTCTGGTTTCGGGGCTCCTTTCAGGGAGAACGCTGTTGGGTTCTTTTTTCAGGTCATGAGAAACAAGGATATAATTTACTGTATTTGTTGAGCAGATGGTATTCTGAGTGATTTACGCGACATGCAGCTTTTCGCTTTTATACATTTATACAGTCTGACCCAGCGGTCTTTTGGCAGGAGGGCCGCACACGTGACCCTAGTGAATCATTTCCAGGGCTGTGTATGAAAACCTCATGGTCAACACTGACCACACACTGTATTAGGTGGATTTTGAGGCAAGTTCGGCGCCTCCTGCGATCCTGCCATTTTAAACATGTCATTATTTAGAGGCCCAGATTGTTCTAGATTGGGGAACCAGAGACCAAGCATCCACTGCATCTGAGTGCTTCCAGTACGTACACAGGCAACCAGCTATGGTTTTCTGAAACTGCTGTGCATGGTGGATATCTGAGTGGGATCACTGTCTTTCCGGGTGTTGGGAAGACTGTGGTTGAGTAGTGTGCACAGCAGAGGACCTGAGAGAGGACACTCGGATTTATCTGCCTTTATTCAGCCCCTTGTCCCCTGAAATGGAATCCTTTGATGTTTGTGTTTTCATATGGTGCAGGAAATAGTGTGCTGATTTTCCAGGGCTACTTTTCATGTGTTTGATTTCATTAGAACTCACATTTAATGCACGCGTGTTGCATTACTGCGACGGCACAGCCATTTCTCACTGGCAGTGCAAAATGAAACAGTGATGAAATGTAATACAGATTCCCCTCCCCCCTCCCCTGTCCCACCTCAGGCAAAACTATAAGGACTGGGAATTGCAACACATTATATCTAATGGATACTACTGCAGTCAGCCCCCTACTCACACACACACACACACACTGATTTGTAATATTTATGGGGACTCTCTATTCATTTCTATGGTTAAAACTTTAATCCCAACATGACGACCTTAACCCCTACGCAGCCCTAACGTTAACCATAAGAAGGCAAAGTAAATATAAGACCTCTGGCATTTTTAGTTTTTTGATTATGTTCACAGATCTTTATGGGGACCTTAAAAATGCCCCCCACAATGTCAAAATAACAGGTTTTTATTACATTGTAGGGGACATTTGGTTCTCACAAAGCAATATAAACTTAATCCACACACATTAAAACTGTCTCTCAGCACACTGGCATGAAATTCAGTTATATTTAACATCAGATCTATTTTATGTTTTCTTAATGGATTTCAATTACCAGACCTGAACTTCAAAGCTAATGAAGTAGATGCCTTTCAGGAAAGCATGACAATTTCGGAACACAGGATGACATCTATAATTCATTATCTAAGTGATATAAAAATGAATGGCTTTTTGTTCTGCGGGATGGTTGACAAAATCCAGGGAAGGTTATTTCTGTCAGGAATGTGCTTTAGAGAGTCCTGTGGCGGTTGTTATTTTTCCTTGGGTCTGGAGTGGTTAATGACTTTGTTTGCTGGGCTCCTGATGAGGTGTCGGTTGGCCAAATGATGAACAAGGAGACCTGGTTCAAAAATGAAAAGACGTGGTGAGAGATGCTGATTCTGATGGGCGGGGGGTGTCTACCATAAGTAAGACTCTCTTTTTGCGAAGTTTTGATGCCTTTTTTCATTTTTACATATTATAAATTTGGTATAGAAATACCTTTTCATGGAGAAATATGTGAGGTTTAAGAAGGCCAGTTTAGTGGGTTTTTGCCTGCTACCACTATATTAAAACACATGCAAAACAAAATAGTTTTTTTAGGCTATTGGTTTGCTCTAAAAAAATGATCAGAGATATTTCAGCCGGATATTTCAGCCTGTGGATTATGATGCACAGATGGCTGAATCACTCACCTACATGATTTGGGCATGTAGCTCTTTTGCTCTCTTAAATATTAATAGCATCTCTCCCCTCGTATGTTTCACTGCGCTCTCAACAGAAACACCCCTTTCATGTTTCGTTTTGAACCATTCCCAAGATTCAGTGCTTTGGGCCAAATCGATGCAGGCATAAATTGTACAGTTCACTGCATTTGGGCAACACGTTTCAATTCTTTTTTTTTCTCCCCTTGAATTGAATGGTCCTCAAACGCCGCTGCTGATGCACTTCCCATAGCAACGCGAGACGTTATTATACCGCAATGAAATGAGTTTGTAAATGAGGTCTATTTGGTCCTCAATGAGCGACGGGGACAGGTCACGCAGCGGCGGAAATGCAGTCTCACAATGACCTTTACAATGTCTCTGCTAGCAGAGGATAGGTAATTCAACACGGCACTCCAGTACATGATCTGATTGATATATCGTTTAAATGGTATCTAGCACAATCTGAAATACAATGCTACGTTGTATATTGTATAAATCAAATGAAGCACTAATGTATAATGTTCCCGATATTATGAAACACATAGTTCCGCTTCTCCTTGCTGTTTATTCAGTCTGTGGCATATTATAAACACTCCACTAAATAACACTTAACCTTCTTTAACTGTGACTATATGAATGATATAACATCACCTCTTTGGCTGCATTCCCGTAGTGCATCTATAGGTTTCCTCTAAACAATGTGTAAGCAAGTGCAATATTAAATTCCCAACCAAGCTCAATTGTTGTTTCATTGAGGAAGGTTTATTCTGTAATCCTTCTTGCTTAAGAAATGACCCCCTGGCGTTGAGAGGATTGTAGAAGTGATGTTTGAGATTGTCTGGGGTACAGTTTTAATCATGCAGATATGGAAACCAAACACCGATTATTTGTTTCCATTATGAGGTCACCGCTGGGCCCCCACCTTGTGGGCCAATGATGGTGTGCCCGCAAAACCGCTCAGGCGAGCTTTTAATGGATGCAATCGCTGTTGGTTTTTTTGCATTTGCCCGAGATGTGACCTGTTAAAATACCTGGCCAATTGAAGTTAATGGATACACCTCAATAATAGCATTCTCTCGTGGCAGCGGAAATTAATCATTAGGAAATGATCAAAGTTGAAGGGGGAGATCAATACGGGCTTTTCATCGGACACCAGTCACACAAAGAAGCACCGGCCTGTACTATAAACTTGTGCAGAGTTAAATTACAGCTTTATACTTATCCTGGATAACCAGGATTGTGTTCTGATTACAGCTGCAAACACATGCGTCTCTATAACAGTCTGTGTTTTGTTTAAGTCCCAAAGATCTCTACTTTACTCTAAAAGAAAATAACTGTCATCTTGGTATTCAGGGTGCCTGGCCAAATGTAGTAAGATTTTAACATCCTCAGCTCTCCCTAAGTAAGCAGCCTTATCTGTTTTACTGCCTGAAGATAACTGTGAGTGTACGCTTAGGGAATATATTTAGGCCTTTGACTCTTGGGCTGGTATCATCAGGGGCTGGGGGACGTTGCTGAACATGCTTCCTACCAGAAGGACACCAGTGGCCGCAGGGAACATTAGGGGTTGTGAAATGTCAACGGACTGCGTGTGATAAGAATCGAAGAAGCAGAGACCATCACCTGTCCATGGCTGCTGCTTGAACACGGAGACGGAGAAGCTGCAAAAGCTTCACGATAAAAGCCGGCACTGGAGAAGCTGCAAAAGCTTCACGATAAAAGCCGGCACTGGAGAAGCTGCAAAAGCTTCACGATAAAAGCCGGCACTAGAGAAGCTGCAAAAGCGTCACGATAAAAGCCGGCACTGGAGAAGCTGCAAAAGCGTCACGATAAAAGCCAGCACTGGAGAAGCTGCAAAAGCGTCACGATAAAAGCCGGCACTGGAGAAGCTGCAAAAGCGTCACGATAAAAGCCGGCACTGGAGAAGCTGCAAAAGTGTCACGATAAAAGCCGGCACTGCAATAACAGAATATTGGAATCAGTGAGCTATAGCAATATAAAGAAGAGCACTACTGGATAAGCATTTTGAAGATGGATACAATATTCCATCCATCCATCCGCTGCTGAGGAGTGTGACCCCCCCTTTCTAAAAGATTGGGACCACCACCCCAGTCTGCCAATCTGATGGCACTGTCCCCAATGTCCACACAATGTTGAAGAGGCGTTTTATGATTTATTTTCCCAGCTCTACTTCTTCCAAATAAGGCACATCAGTGGAATTCAGGAGATCCTTGAAGCATTCTTTCCACCACCTAACTGTACCCCAGTTGAGGTCAATAGTACTCTGCTGTAAACAGCATGAGTAAAGCCTTGCTTCCCTTCCCGAGTTACCTGAGGGTTTGCCAGAACCTTTTTGAGGCCAACTGAAAGTGCTTCTCCACAGGCTTTTGCTTCAGCAGCTGCTAAAGCCACATTCTGCTTGGCCTACAGGTGCTTGTCAACTGCTTCAGGAGTCTCACATCCAAGCTCAGAAGGCCTCCTTCTTCAGCCTGACAGTGCCCTTTCCTGATGGTCTCCACCATCAGGTTCAAGGATTGCCGCATGACAGGCACCAACAACCTTACGATCACAACTCCGTAATGCTGCCTCAGCATTGCACCTCTGAACATGGTCCATTCAGGTTCAATGTCTCCTGACTCCCTCTGGAGAGAAAAGAAGTTCTGCTAGAGGTGTGAGTTGAAGATCTCCCAGACTGGGGCCTTCACCAGACGCTCCCAGCACACTCTCACCATAGGTTTGGGTGTACGAAGTCTATCTGGCATTTTCCCCCGCCTTCGGATCCAACTCATTATCAGGTGGTGATCTGTTGACAGCTCTGCTCCTCTCTTCACCCTAGTGTCCGAAACATGCAGATGCTGATTCAATGATGTGATTACAAAATCAGTCATCAAGCTGTGGCCTAGGGTGGTCTGGTGGCCAGTGCACTTATGACCACCCTTAAGTTCAAACATGGTGTTCGTTATGGGCAAACTGTGGTTAGCGCAGAAGTTCAATGACTGATCACTGCTCGGATTCCAATTAGGCAGGGTATTCTTCCCAATCGCACCCTTCCAGGTTTCACTGCCATTACCCATGTGAGCGTTAAAGTCCCCCAGCAGAACAATGAAGTCCCCAGAAGGGGCACCTTCCAGCACACCCTCCAAAGTCTCCAAGAAGGTCGGATACTCTGGAATGGTGTTTGGCATGTATCCACGGACACCAGTCAGAGCCCTTCCCCCGACTCGAAGTTGAAGGGAAGCGACCCTCTCACCTACCGGAGTAAACTCCGACACACAACAACCCAGGGGGCTAAAAGCAGAGCCACCCCTGCCCAGTGCCTCTCCCCATGGGCAACTCCAGAGGGGAATAGAGTCCAGCCCCTCTCCAGGAGCCCAAGCCGTGCATTGAGTTAAGCCCGAATAATCTGGGCCCGGTTTCTCGATAACGAACACTCTTAGCGCGCTAAGTAGATTCTTAAGATAAATCTTACCAAAGTTGTTTACGTTTCTAAGTGTGTTTCTCGAACTGTCTCTTAGGAAGCTTCTTAAGACTCTGCCTCT
>JAODUD010000008.1:12082386-12105827 GCA_026784285.1 Stomatorhinus walkeri
GCGCCACCGACAGTGGCCCAAGATGTGCTCCCACTTCTTTTCAGAGGAGTGAAAATTTTGTGTTAAAAAAGAAATAAAAAAGCAGAATTGTACAGTATGAGAAAGGTGGAAATTAGATTTTATTCAAGGGAAATAAGATATGTGTGTAGTGCAAGCTATTCGTTTTTTTTACTTCATATATCTGTAAATTGGATGTAATAGTTTTACATAATAAACCTTGACACACCACTATCTAGTTTGCATTACATTTGACTACTCAGCTGATGTTTTTCTCCAAAACATCTTACAATTTATGTAGTTACACTCTTAGCTAGTTTGGAACCCGAATTAGCAGCTATTAGGGTACAAGTCTTTGTCTTCAATCACTACGCCATCTGTTGGTTCTACCTAATATAGGAATAATATTGTTTCTTGGTTGTAGCTGACAACCATGTAATGATTATCATAATGTAATATTATGTAATTAATAATTCTGATTATCATGTTCCATTTCACAAGCACATTTAATTCTCGTTCGAATATGTTTCACGATAACTTACAGGAAGGTCCTTGGTTTCAAAGAATTCAGTAAATAAGGGAGTCGATATCTAGTCGGCTTTTGTAGTGACTTTTAATAGTATTTTCATTATATAACCGATGCAATCAAGTAACCCAAGCAAATACTGTTCTTTGAATTGGTTTTGGATTAGGAATATATATTTATAGTAAGTTAAAATTTAAAAAATGGATTTGTTTTATGGATTGCGTTTTATATCAAGCAATATTAGAATTATTTTTTAATGATCGTAAGGAACGGATAACGGTACTTTAATTGTGGTTTATTTCTTGGTATGTTGATAGAAATGCGTTCACTGTAGGGTCTGAAGAAAAATTATTTAGAAAGACTAAAATTAGGTTGCATGGATAAAGCAACAGTATGTGGATTTCCTTCAGACAGAAGACCCCTGAGCCTGTCAAATATGACAACGGATTACACGAATTCCGATTTAAATTCGAATTACCAAAGTTTCTGTTAGAGCCCCTTTCAGCACATTTTTTTCTCCTGCGCTCTTTCTGAGAACAGTGTCAAACCATTACTATGATGCTTTTATATAAAAAGAACAGGTGACCTAGTCTAAAACATTATAGTAAGTTACCGTGAAAGCGTGGTTCGCAGTAAGACCGCGGACATCAAGTTAAGTTTCCTTCCATCGGAATATCATAGTTAAAGCCATCGCGCTTTCACCCGAGATGCTCGGCGCTGGTCCGGGGCTGCTGCTGACTGAACGGGGAGTGGCGAGCGGCGATCAGGGAGGGGTCCCGCTTATTCACACGTTTCACTTCATCCATTCCGTGGCGGAGCAGCAGCCAGTGGCGGAACACGGAGCTCCGGCATTTAAAAAACTACAAGGTGCATAAGCGGGGCGACTTACATACTCGCTTGTGCTTTCTAAAGCGGGGATAGAAACAAGTATTTAACTGAATGTAGATACTGGTGAACATAAAATCGAAAGGAAAGGGGAATCTAATTACTTATATTCGATCATACGAATAATGGCAACAAACTTTGCGTAAAGTACCGGGGTCGAAGTGCGGGCTCTGTGGGAAAGGACGGTTGAATGGGGACGGACGCAGATCTCTTCCAGAAACCGGGACTTCTTGAATGATACGTTTTTTCCATCTTTTTTCTTGTGTGTCCAACTTGGGGAAGGTGGTGGAAAGTCGCGTGGCTTCTTTGTGTATCGCAGCTGCTGTTAAATGCATGGGCAAACACTGCGGCTTGGCATACAGATAAGAGTTATCGAGGGAAGCTTCCAGCGCTGCCAGCCAGTGTTTGAGTTCAAACCGATTGCTGGACAACAGCTACCGCTGCAAGAGGATTAAAACTGCATATACTACACCGTCTCCACGCGTTACGCCGCCGCTCTTCTGCGCACCGTCCCGACAAAAGATTGCGGGATTCTCTTACCAACTCCATACGCGTGGATTGTAAAGTAGGCAAAAACACAGAAAGCGAGCCTAATACCTTTTAAAACTGAGCGAGGCTGAGCAGAATTGCCACTTCTCTAACCAAAACATCATGGATGTAAGGTTTTATCCGTCAGCCGGTGGAAATCCTATCCCCGGAGATCCATCCAACCTGAATTTTTCCCACTGCTTGGGTTACTACAACTACAATAAGGTGAAGTGTTTTCTTATTTTACTCTTTTATTGTGTTTCATTGTTTACTTCGTGTTTTACTCAAGTTTATGCGATGTTGATGTTTTGAATAGCGCCTCTCTGGTCTTTTAAATGAATATGTTGCGGAAGTATCGTAATAAATATTTTTAAATGAGTTCTGTCATTTGGTAGCGATCAAAAGCATGCAGCAATGCTGAGCCTATACGTACGCTGTCTGTCACTTTCGGTTTGTATTTTATTCCGCAACTTGGTGATATTACTAGATAAATCGGACACTAGAAAAGGGGCAATTTATTGCCATGTTCCCGCTGAAATGCTGCTTTATGACTTTTAATTTCTTCTTGTTTGCCTCAACCTGCTGTTGTCTGCTTGTCTCCTAACGCAACTTTAACAGAGATAAATGTTGTGGGTAAATGTTTAAATCAAGGCTGTGTGAAATGATTACTGCTACATGCTGCTGGATCTGGGAGAAGAGAACAAAAAACTTATGGTGCGTTTCTTAGCGTGATCCATGTTACTGAAAGTGCACTGAGACTCGTTAAAATGCTGCTCATGTTTCTGTGGAAAAAAAAAAAGTTTGTCATTAGTAGTTGGGAGTTGCTGAACAAAGCTGTCAGGTACTGACTGCTCAGATAACAAGACAGTGACTGATCTGAAGCTCCTTATTCTCTCTGTGTGGCTGTGCATGCCTGCGCTTATTTTCACGGGGTGGGGCCGGGTTGGGGGGGTTGACAAAAGCACAATTTTAGATACAATCATTTGTTTTTGTTTCAGTTCCAGCGCTACCACTCGAGGGAGCCTTGTCCAACACCTAATCAGTGTAGATTTGGTCACACTATCAACAGGAACCCCCCCATATTTCAGGCATTTGTTGCACTATTTGTGTAGTAGTATTGGTGTCAGGTTGTGGCATGGTGAAGCTTAAATGGATGCTTCTCTAATAATCAATTTTTAAATTAATGACAGTTTAGCACTTATCCATTCCCAATTATGATTGATTCTATCAGCTTGAAACCAGCTGAGCATTTCCATGCTAGTTTGTAACTGTAAGGTTTGGTCAATGTCTGAATGGTATTTAGATAAAATATGATTTTGCAATCAGTTGGAAAATAAGGATCTTGGCAATTCAAACATGTTACATGTCTTTCTGTTTACTGTTTAAAAATGTTTTTGCAGTTTTAGTGTATGACCTGTCAGGTTGTACACATTCATCATAAGGTTTTTTTTTTGCAGATAATTTAGCTCTAGACAGAAAGGTTACAATCCAATGCCGTCAAGCAGCATAGTTTTATCTATAATGAGGAAATAAACAATCACAAAATGCATAGCTTGGATTCTAAATTGTGTAACTGAACAATTCCTGAGTTGTTTTTCGTGTGAATGACTAGAGTTGACTTAAGGCCATTTTCTTAAATCAGCTGCAGTTCTGTGACTACTCACTGATAAGCACATTCGGCGGCCTCTACTAGGGGCAGCGGTGGAATTGCTTGGACTTTCAGTAATTGTGGTTGTGGCAACATTGTATTCATCATTTCATTAGGGCCGTAATAACCACTGTCATGGATACAAGACCTTAATTGCCTGGGGTGCAAATGTTTCCTACTTTGGCTTTTTGGCTCAGAGAGGCTCTGGCCATTACTTCTCAGCTCTAAGTCAACCATCTGCCGGTGAGCAGGTGAGTGTGTGGGGGCGGGGGAGGACTGCATGTTGGACAGCTTCTGCCCAGCCTGGTAGAACACGTACCCCCACAGTGCAGATGTGATAAGGGGTCCTGCTGAGAACCATCTAACATGTCATACCTATCAAATGGTTCCCCATATCAAGTCATATGCCTGGTAAATCTGCGTAGGTGGATTTTTCATGAAGGATTTCCCATCAAGTGGCATTTCCCATCAAGAGGCAGTACAGAGGACAAATGTAAGATCTTACGGTTTTACTCTGTATCATCTGGACCTGGTTGTTTTAATTGGATAGAATGAGAACAAATAATAGTGGTGCAATTGGCATGTCTTTGAGTGACATGGCCTTACAGAATACTACCTAATCCCTTGCTAAATGTTAACCTCTGTTTCACACTGTTACACGCTTCAACATGCTGCCAGATGGACATCAGCCATGTTATGAGCTCTGCTGTGTATTTCGCTGGATGAGCGAAAGCAAAATAAACAGCATATTAATTTCATAAGCAGCTCTTCCTGTCAAATTAAGTATGAGGCTGGATCATGCTTAAAACAGCCAGCTTGAGAGTACCCTTCAATGGAATAGATCTAAATTAAGTTATTGATTTTCAAGCCATGAGTCCTTCACACTTCTGTTTAGTCAGTTTTTATTGCAAGAATGCTTAATGTGAACTCAGCTGTTAAAATGGAGTGCTCCCAGCAGTAGGCAATACCTACAATTGTCAATGATTTCGCAGTTCCATACAAAAACTCTCAAAATGGATACTTGGGCGAAAAAGGTTTCGTGAGATCCAGGTAGAATCAAACTTTACTTATTGTGAACTTCTTCTTTTTTTTTTGCTGCATTCAACACCTTCTGTAATTAACATCCGCTCCGCATGTGAAGGAAAAGCTTTTGGTGAGAAATCCAGATGCTGCCTATTCTCAGTGGTTAATATGTCAATGCAGGCATGTGAGCGCATTAAACACTACAAAAGAAATTAAGCGCTAGCCTAGATGAACCTTTAATCTGAAGGAATGGAACACAAGCCTGGACAAGCTTCTGTAATCTGAAGGCCTGGATCAACCTGAGTCATTGGTGAGGAAATGGGCACAGATCTGGACGAAACGGACCATTAAGGCTGACTTTAACATTACACCAACAGTATCGTACGGGAACCTCTATTTATTTCCAGTGCTTTTGCTCTGGGTCTGTGCACAGTTCAGCTGGCTTTTTGTTCGTCCAAAATTTGCAATCAAAGCAGCTCTTCTCTCAAAGACGGTCTGATATATCCCCTGCTCATAACCAAAGCATTCTGTAGGTACTGTTTCATGTATGAAGTATATGTAATGGTTGGAGTCATTACCGTTCGAAAGAGAGTAACTAGTGCAGTGTTAAGTTTGACAGATGCAACAAAGTATCTGCTGCAGCCAGTGGGTGTTTTTTCAGATGTGTGCAGTTTCGGGTTTCTGTGGTAGCCACTTAATCATGCAGACGTTTTGGAAGTTGTACAGTGGTACAGTTCACTGCATTTACACTGAAACCAGAACCAATAGTATAGCTTCCATGGATGTTTTTCCCATTACTGTCCCACTCCGTAATGAAACACAGATCGCATTCTGGTGTTGTGCTGTTCCGTGTTTTAACGGTGCCTCTCATATAACAAGTTTTATATGCACGGTTTCATTAGCTGTGGTAGTAGCGACTATTAACACCAGATGGTATTTAGTCAAGGGCTTTCAACTAGATTGGTGTTAGCAGATTTTTGCAGTCAGGGAGACTGATGATTTAAGTGTCTTGCTAATTAGAGTGATGTCATTTTAAGGAGCCCAACGTGTTTCACCCATTCTAGGTCTGTCCGCCTTTAAAGATGAGATTTCAAGACCAGTTGTTATAAGGTTTTTTTTTTCTTTTAGGTGTATGTGTGTTTTATTTTACCTGCAATGAAAGAAAAATGTACCTACTAAAGTCTTACTTGCCTGTCCCTGAGAAGCTTGATAGGAATTCTGAGCCATGAGCATCGGCTATCGCAGATGGTGTCGCTGTGAGGAGACTGTAAAGTACCTTCAAATTACAGTGAATGAAGTCATCCTGCCTTGCTCTTAATTCTCAACATGCTGTCCTGTTATAATAAGATATGTGTGCTGGGGCTTAAGTGCTGTTCTAAGTACAGTCGGTTGAAATAGTAATGTGCTTTGTCATGAAATTCCTGACCCTGGCGTGCTGGGAACACGCAGAACTTTTAGAAAGTTAAATAAGAGTACAGTTTCGGTGGCTTCATATAGGCTCTGACTAAATGGCACAGTGCACTGCACTGGCACCGAAATGCCTTATATGGTGCTGGGGTTTCAGTGCTTTTACGGTATTGTTTAGAACAAAGCAGACAGGAAACACAGAGGTTCCAGAGATCCTGAATTACAACCCTCCCCCTTCCCTGAAGTTTTCTCTACGTGTTTGTGCTTTCTGGCAGGGAAGAAGTGGTTAAAGAACTCTGCAAACACAGTGTATATTCCCAAAGTGTGCGCAGCTGGTGATATTTAATTGCAAAGGGCTGCACACATTCTAAAGGCACTCAACGTGACTTTAAGCAGGCGATCCAACAGAAGGCGCTGGCATGGTTATTTTTAAACCTTGATTTATGTAACTGGATCCCCTTCATTTATGTTTTATAGGCGCAGAAAGCGAATGCCTGATGTATTTTATGTTGGGCTTTTGATGGTTGCTCAACAGTCGCTCGGTACTTTTGAATTGTTCGGCGCCAGATGGTGCGACCCGGTTCCTCCGAGATCAGGGCAGCTTGTTCTCCAGTTTTTTTTTATTTTAAATTCCGCCGAGCACAGCAAACTGGACTGTGCCGTGTCTTTTCCAAGCAATATGTGAATCGCGCAATTTGTTCAAACAGCCCGTGCGCTGCCAGTAATGGGAAATCGTGTTTCCGCGCAGCGCCGCCGCCGAACTCCTTCCGGCTCCCGTAAGACGCTTCCTGACGCCCCGCCACCTGCGCGGATCATGGTTGCTATGGAAGCTGTGACGGAGCTTTCCGGCGTTGTAACGAAGCAAACCAAACAGGGACGAATGGTTTGGGTTTGGGGGGCGGGGGGTCCAAACATCCACCCTTTCAATCTCAAGCAGGTCGGTTTTTATAAGAATAAAAAGGTGAATGACTGTCGCAGCGAATACCATACATGTGCCGATGAGCTTTTGCTCCAGAGTGACACAGAGTCTTTATTTCGGTCTGCTATTTAGGCGTTTCTTTTTGTTTCCGGTCCGTTGCAGCAGCGGTAGTATTATGTGGCCGGATAATGTATAGATTCCCTTTTCTGACATTGCTTCAATTGCCTGCGCCTCCTATGCAATATAGTCGTACTTGCCGCGCTGGCGAAGACTTAGTCTGCCGTGCTGTCGCTGCCTCGAGCTGACCTTGCAACACATCGTCCTGATCGACAACGTCAGCGTGCCACAGCATATACGGCAGGGCATTTAGTCAGCTACGTTTCAGGGAGAAGAAAAAAATATATATTTTGGATCGTGTGCGTTTGTGTTAGTGATGAGTTTGGCGGTGATCAGGACCAACCAGTTTCTCGCATCTAGGTGAGAGTGTCCAGATGTGAAGCCATCCGTGAGTCGTCTGCCACTGGATGACATTTCCCTTAAGGGTGCCCTGTTTTTGTTAAACATGTCCCCAAGTCCTGCATTCTCCTGATCAGTGAAGTTTAATCACACCAATGATGGATTTGGGTAGTTTTAATGCAATGAAGAATCAGCATTATATTTTGGGGAAAGAAAGTGAAAATTATCTTGTTGAAGGGTGCTGAGCCACTATAATTTTGGTTTAGTTTAGTTTTCATTTAAACTTCTTTTACCAAACAGACAAGGAAATAGGGGGCATGAGATTGGATTTGTACATACTGATTTTTTTGCATTTTGTTTTATCCCATTTACTTTATCTGGTGTCTTGGAACAAAGTAAGCCGTCCAGATCAATGGGTTTCAGAAATTTCGATCTTCTGTATTGCATGCGTCTTTTTCTGTTTTTTTCTGCTCCTGACCTGCCGCTCCGTCACACGGTGACTCTTCTTCCAAAATTCTATTTGTAAAAAAAAAAAAAACAAAACAAAAGGTTTTAAATTAATTATTCATTAAATGTTTATTCAGTTATCCAAAACTCATCTGCCCCCCCCCTCCCCAAATAAGCTTTGTTTATTCAAAAATATTTTTTCGTTGAGTGCACTAGTGCACAATATTAGGCTGATAATCGGAGCCCCATTGGCAATTATGAAAGATCTACTTTGCTTTAGCTGGTTTGAAATGGCTTCTTAATTACTAATTTCCTGTCTGCAATCTAGAATATCTGAAATTATAATTATTATACTGTAATTATTAGACCTCTTAAACATCATTAATTTTAATGACACTTACAATTAAAGTGATTATGTATGATTATGCAGTCTTTCCAATTTACTGCAATTTATGTCTCTGTGAAGGCAGGGCAGTGATATGCTAGCAGGAAGAGTTGATTGGCGGCAGCATTTTACTGACCCGGCGCAGATATCAGTCGAGAGGTGAACGTATGTTTGGTTTAACGCCGCGCATGAAATATCTGACTTTAAAAACAGCTGTGTAATTGATGTTGGCCTTGCTCAGCCAAGAGTTCCGTGTTTAGTGTTCTAAGCGAATGTACCACAGGTTCTATAATGCTGAAAAGGAATGACACTTGTATATACGAGAATTCTGTTTTCCGCGGTGAGCTGTTTCAGCCTGCCTTTGTTTTGCCGTATCTCTGACAGGGTGAGCTTCAGTGACCCATTACAGAGACAGAGTCTCTATGCCCTAGAAACTGGTTTTTGCTAAGAATCAAGTGGTTTCAAAAGGACAAGTCAATCATTTCTGGATGGGTGAGTTAATAAGCGCTGTGCCCTGTAAAATGAGAGGCCTTATGGTAAAGACTTGCACTCCATCCTGTGGTGGGGTGGTTACAGACGATGACTTCCACCGAAGGCTGAAACTGTGCTCCCTGCTGCTGGCTGGGTGTGTGGGGGGGGCATAGTGAGTCATTTTGAAATCTCTTCCTCTCTTGTGTCCTGTCTGTCCTTTGCTGGGGTAATGGACCATACTCTCACATAAAGGCTGTTTTTTCAAAACTATTTTTAAATCCATATTTTAAGTGTGTTGCAATCCCAGATGTTTGTTTTGATTTGTTGGGATAAGACTCAAAGATTGGTGCAAGGCTTGCTCTTCCCCCACTAAGGGTCCTACTGTTCACGTTCATCTCAGGAAGACTATCACCATCCCGGTCTAAAGATCTAAACACCTCACAGGCGTACTTGTGTGTCTTTACCAAATAGGGCAAGGCCTTCTTGTTCCTCCAAACCTATGACTACATATTTTTCTAATAGCTCAAATTAGTCATTCTGCTAAAGTACTGGATTATTCTTAGGAATTATCAAGCACTGATTCTTCATCTATACATTCGTACTTCCGACCATTTATCCAGTCTGGACCCATGAGGTGATATTTATCTTTATTATAATCTTTAACACCAGCTTTTATGGAACTATGTTAATATCTTGGGTTTAATCTTGGTTTAATACATTATACAATTCTGGGATCCAAAATTATAGCCCTCTTTCAACCTGTTCCTAAATTCATTTATTGGAATCATGATAAGCAAAAACATTTCCCACCCTAATAAAAAGTCTAATTAGTACCTATCAGTTATGCGTAGATTTTTTTTGCCCTGGCTTGGTTCCATTTAAGCCTGCATTCTGGTTTCAGCCCATCAGTGAAATGTGTCTGATAATTGGTCTTTGCAATTTATCCGATGAGTGCTGTGAATGCTTTAATTTTAAAATTCTGTTGCTTTCCCCAGTGCACTTTGTATTATACGTCTGCTAATTAAGTCAATGTCATAATCAATCGTGGGCTTTGACCTTAGATACAACTGTACCTTATCTTACTTTTTCAAGCTACTTCTGTTGAATATATTTCTGTGCAAGAGCTGACCTTCTACAAAGGTTAAAACAACATACAAAAAAACCTGTTTGTTTTGCAAGAACTGTGGGGTTGGGAAAAGACATGGAAAGATCTTTTGCAATAAGAGGAAATCTTTTAAACATGAAAAAAGAAACTGATTTTTTTTTTAAGTTAAAAACCCAACCCAGTGGGTTGTTGGTTAGCAGGGTATAGAATGATTATATAGTTTGAGTGTGTGTGTGTGATTGAATATATATATATATATATATATATATATATATATATATAGAGAGAGAGAGAGAGAGAGAGAGAGAGTAAATCCCTGTTACCATATGCCATTCAGGACAAGGGTGAGTTTTTGGAGGAGATAAAAGCAGCAGGTGTGTAAATATTTATAAGGCTCTGTTGGGGGCTCTAAGAAAATGGGAGGTGGCAGTCTGTCTAAACTCTCCCAGAGGTTGGAGCACTTTCGTAACACGTTACTGTGTTTTTGTAACTCCCAAAATGCAGCAGTAATTTTGGGGAGAGAAGCACCTGACAGTGTGAGTATATATAAACATACATGTGTTCAAATGTTGGTTGTATCTATATTCGAACAGGATCCTGCAATACTATGCTCTTTTATATTCCTAAATTCTCGATACTTCAGGGTTAAATCAAACTCCGTCTGGCCTCCTCTGTAAGGGTCCATTTCATTCCTTATTCCTTAGGCATCCTCATTGCTGAACCACATAGGGTATCATTGTTATCAAATCCCTCCATTTGGGGGCTTCAGCTTAGGCAGTGCAAGGTATCTTTCCCTCCTGTCTTTTCTCGTCAGCAGTAGACGCCATCAGGACGAGTGGGGAAAGGCAGCAGCCATTCAAGCCGTTAGCACGTGCTATGTGGTCAAGACTGCGGATTTACCTGTTGTGGGTGAGGAGAGCTCTAATGGTTTGGAAAGAGGGAAACGATTTTTTTGTCTTACTGGTTCACTGTAGGGCTCCGTTGATTATATCAGTTGGCCAGTATTAAGTTTCCACAAGGTGGCTTGTTTTATATTTTTGAAAAAAGATTTTTTTCTTTCTGGTGTTTGGTTCTATTTACATAATCATGTAAATCTGTAAAGCACTACCAAATTAAAACTATTGGTGTCTAATTTGTGCCAATTTAAAATATCAGCCGTTGTTAATAGAAGTCTTGGGTAATGACTGATCTAGCTTTGGGATCTGCGGAGCGTATTGTACTGTACAACAGTGTTTCCCAACCCAGTCCTCGGGGAACTCAGGACGGTCCACGTTTTTGCGCTCTCCCAGCTCCCAGCCAATCAGGAACACCAAATACCTGGTGCAAGTGTGGTGGAAGCTGAGAGGAAGCAAAAATGTGGACTGTCCGGGGTTCCCCGTGTACTGGGTTGGAAAACACTGCTGTAGAATGTAATGATAGAATGTTCCATAGAAAACAATGTGCAGAGAAGGTTCAGGTGTTCTGTGGGTTGTGTGTACCAGATGCTATATCTGTGGCGTTTATGCTGTATTTCCTGGCGAATGTCTCCGATGCCATTTAGATTGCACTGGACAGGCAGTATAGTAATACAACGTAGAGTTACTGTGCCACAATCGTTTTTCCAATCTGATGTTGTTCGAGAGCTGACCTTTTAAGGGTATTTGGTTCCACACCCTGTTTATTATTAGTTGTATTTTTATTGACTCCTGGAAAAAGGCATCTTAACTTGGAATGTCATTGAGAAGATACTTTATGTCCATAGTTTATCTTGCCTTTTCCACCAGAGGAAAACAATCACAGCCTCAGCATCTGCAGGCCCCAAGGACAAATTGTTTAAAAACTAGACAGTACATTTAGATTCTTTCTTTATGGAGCTGGAGTGTGCAACCCAGGGCTATGAATCATTTGGCCAGCATTTGAAAGATGCACGCTAGGTGTTGGAGACCTTAATGCAACATAAAAACTGACCCTTTTACCAAAATGATGTCAGTGTAGGGCAAAATGTCTCCCAATTTTTTAAAAATCAACTGCAGATGGACACAGTTCCACAGTGGTCATTCCAACATACATTTTCTTACTACTGGAAATGTTTTGCATGTTGTTAAATTTTAATATTCTTTAATATCATGACTTTCAGTCCAAGCATTTTTTTAAGCTATGGGTGTGTAAGATTTATTTCTGGATATACACTGAGAACCAATACAGAACAATATGAGTAGATTAAGAAACACCCGCAGATATTACAGAAGATCTTCAGAAAGCCTTGTGCTTTCTAACCCTAAGTAATATCAGTATGTCATTTCATAACTGGCAGCCCTATTTCCTCTCTGCTTTGGTAGTGATATATGTGTGTGTGCGTGTGTGTGTGTGTGTATATGTATGTGTATGTATGTATGTATGTATATACACACATATACACATATACACATTGATGGTAAAACCTTTATGGACAAAAGCCTTCTTATAGACATAACTGAATGTCAAATTTGTGTGTGTGTGTGTGTTTATGCTCCCAATAAAAGACTGAGACGGTTACCCTGATTCTGACTGACCTCTCCCTTAGCCCCACCTCTGTTTGGCTTTGAAGAGGAAATCGAGGCAGAATTACGAGCTGCTACTGCTAAATGACAAACAGTTGGATACCAAATTGCTCCCTGCTGTTCAGTGAAGGTTAATTTTATCCCAAAACTGTACAGAGAGATTTCTAGCTGCCAGTGATGCAAACAAGAGTGCGACTGTAAATCACAGCCTGCCCCTTGGGCCTGACCTCAGTGAAATGTTTTGCAAATAAACACAACAGACAGCTTTTGAAAATTTAATCAGTGACTGTCTTGAGAGGTATTTGTATCAAGAGCGCTAGAGAGCAAGGGAAAAGCACAATTAGATGACAAAAAAAAAGAAAAGCAGTGTCCCCGAAGTAAAATATTAATTTGCTTTATGGTGCTATGAGGCATTGTCAACATATCCTGTTATTCCTCACTGAAATACATAAGCACAACCTGAACTAATGTGAAGAGACGCATTTCCAAAGATCAGGTGTCCTGCTGGCATGCTTTTGATCCCGTGTTAGAAATCTGTCCATCCAGTTTCGAGGCAGGCCGATAACATTAAAGTCATCTTCTGGGTATGCTGAAGTGTTCCCGGACTTCAAAATGACCCTGTTGGCTGCAATTGTTCCCGCCTTCCAAACACTACTGTAGACCCTGGGCTCGCAGTGCCTTATGCTGGATGGCTGCCCAGGCGGCTATTTCCTTGGTGTCAACATGGATGAGGTCATGTACAAACAGGATCAGGGGTGTCTAGTTCTCATTCTAGAGAGAGCCGATCCATCTGGTTTTCCTTGTTACCCTAAATCACTCCCCAGGATTAGAGACACCTGTTGATTTCTGGCTATTAAGCCAACTATTTCTGAGAGCACAGGAGATTGAGAGTAATTTCAGTGTAAACATCTGGATGTAATTTGGTGTCATGAAAAAGATGCACTGCCTTGGGGCTTCTCAGTCAAACCGAATAACATTCAGACGTCTATGATCATAGTCATCTGAAACAACTGGCCCGCTTGAGTTTAAGTGATCAGCAGGTGGCTCTAATCTTTCCACAATGTTGGGTACATTACAAGATCAGCCAGACTTCTGCTCTGCAGGAACCTCTGGATTAGATTGTGTAGCTGATGCAGAGGGACATAGAAGGTAATGACAGTTAGGGCGGGACATCCTGGGGACATGGCATATTGATATCACCACCCCAAGATGCTCCTTGTCTCGACTCAGGAACTAATCCTTTGATTCTGTTCCTTCTAACCACGCTGGACATCCGGTTCCCCAGCCTGCATAAGACCATCACCGCAACCTTCACTTGAGGATCTTATCCTAGATGCCACCTTGCACCTGCAGCCAGAAAATGAGCCCTTTTAATGAAGCAATGGTCATTCCTCCACAGCCCGATAAAGAAGAAGAGAAACAGAATGATTATATTGTATTCGTAAGATTACAGGCAGCTGATTAAAATGTTCATTCGGAGTTATCTGAGGTTAACCTTCTATAATGAAACATTGTGAAAATAATGATACGCCGCCTGACTTTATGAAAAGGTCGTGCCTGCTTAATGGGGCCCCTGCGACCTTCAGCAGTGGGAGGAGCTCGTTCTGCTGAGCCTTCAGCACGCCGATATATTCGGGACAGCGGCATTAGCCTCTAACCTCGTGGCGGAGCCGTCCTGATCTTGGGCTTTTGCCTCACATCTAGCCACGTTAAGTGCTTTCATGCCGTTTAAAATAATCCGACCTTTCAGTTTGCGCCGTGCAATTTTCAAAGCTCGCCTGCAGCATTGGGATCCATAGCTCGATGTATTACAGCTGCGATCCAGCAGTTTCTGGTCCCAGGGATTTCACTTAATTACTCGGTTATTTCCATTAATATACATTGGGCTGCCACTTCATCAGGTGATCCTTGCCGGCACTGGGAAGCCTCCCCTTCTGCCTCCGGAGTTGCCCCAGAGGTTAATACACTGTGTGTTCAGAGGAGCCTTTTCACACAACAATGTTGCATTGAACAGTAGATGTACCTGGTAAACTGCCCATTGGAGATGTACTTTTAGCTATGTTACAGGTCCTTATAAATACTGTTTCATTTGTGTGAAAAATACAACATGGATATGGTTTTTATATACGTGCATCTGTGTAATATTTCTATCCAAGCCACTATCTTCAACAATGAGAATTTATACTAATTATATCGGGTAGAAATACTAATTTAATATTCACTAATAAGATGGAGTTAAAAGAAGAATTCAAATCTGTTTTGCAGGATGTCTACGAGTACAGAAAACCTCGCAACCCCCAGGTTATCAATCAAGTCTTTGAAGCCGTGTAAACACTCTGACCTTTACTGTTCTTCCCAACTACGGTTCACTTTGTCACCAAGCTCTTCCTTTGCAGTTAATAGTACAAACATTGCAACCTCCACAGGCCATGGACAATAGTAAAGAACATGTTTACCTCACTCTCCAGTGTAGTAGGATGTCTCAAACTTGAATAAATTAATCTCCAATCTAACTATTGGCTTGTCCTTTGCTTAGCACACACAGTTAATGTAATTTAAGCCCCGTCTTGGATATCATGATAATGTCGGTTTAGGGTGAATTAAGCACATGGATGAATGACATCCATGAAGTAGGGAGAAGAATGTGGTGCTGTTTCATTTGCATTAACTATATTCATTCTCAAAATTCACGCAAGCTCATCAATGTAAGTTAAATTGCCATAATTGAACCCAGCTGCGCAGATGTTGACCGAAAATTGGCATTTTCCATGAGTGGGTTGCTTCTTGTCTAACTACACTCATACACGGCATTTCAAGACAAACGAGACTGATATGAATATGTACCATTTAAACAGGCCAGCTGTTGGCGCCAGATGCCATGTTTGAACGCTACCAGGCTGCACGGCATCAACAGCCATCGCTATTTGTGACTTGAACTCTTTACTCCTGACTTTTATCTTCTGGGACTTTGTTTTCAGTATGGTGGCCATGAAACATCTTCTGTTCACCAGCTGCATCTCCCTGCACAATGTCTGACTTTGTGTTTTTTTTTAATTGGGGAGAAGTGCTGCTGTCTGGTTACGCAGAAAAACAGGATGCCAGAAACTGTCCTTCAGTGGTACTCCGATAAAGCACTCTGTAGGGTTCGGGGATGTCTTCAGTCGTGTGTTGTTTGGCATGTATTACAAAAAGGTGCTGATGGTGACAGAACCTCTTTGGATATTTGCAAATCTTAGTGCCAATTAGTGCTTTAAAAACAGCTTTTATGATTGGAGCTGCTGCCGTTGTTTAAAAGCTTGCTTCATCCAGTATCAAAGCTTTTCTGTAATCAAGGTTTATGCCAGGCAAATTATTTTCTCTTTAATTGCAAGTAGGTAGGGATGGTGGGTAGAAAAAAAAAACTTCACGTTTAGCCTGCTGAGATGGGATTTTCCATTTCCAGCAAAACATATTTATAACGGGAACTAATTAACAAATAGTGCAATTACACCATCTACTTGTTCTACATAAAAGGTGCCATCCAACTGGTAAGCCTCAAGCAGAAAAAACAAAGAATGAATAAATCAAAGTGTTTCTGTAAACTGAGGCAATCCCCTTGGGAGTTACCTTAGTGCTTAATTAAAACCAGAAGGAGCTTGTTTTAGGCAAAGGTGAGCGAGACTGGAATTACAATGAACTCCAGAGCTACTCTGTGGAGAGCATTCTCTGTATTATACATCTAGAATGTAATAAAATAAAACTGGAAGAGCACTTTAAATGCTCACTAGGCAATTATTAATATGTATTATTATTACTATTATTATTATTATTATTATCATCATTCCACAAAGTGTCAGTGTTGACTGGTTTGTATAGAGCCAGTAATACTAATGTAGCATTTGAGGTTGCAGAAGGTGCAACCACCAGGAATTCTGTGACTGGGCTCTGTAACTTAGGCTGCGTTCACACTGCCAGCCACATCTTTCAATTCCGATTTTTTGCTCAGATCGGATTTGTCTGTCTTGACGGTTCACATTCATAAGTACAAGTGACTGTAATGTGAACGCATTGGTCCTCCGAAACGTCACGCATGCGTACATTGATACGTTTTTACACGGGTAAAAAGCTGGTCGTGAAATTGGCACGTTGTGCGGCCCTGACCGCTGCGTTGATAAGAGTCTTTTGCCTCCTTAAAGTTTGACTTCAGGCTCTTTTTTTTTTTCTTTGGCATTGTAGCCACGTTAGTGTCCGCGCTGTGCCATTTCTTTGGCAATATTTCAATTACTACTCTATTATGATAGGTTCCTTCATGTTAAGCTTGAACAGATTAATTTCCCCAAATATCAATTAAATCCCCACCTTCTCCATACTTCCACTGACTGTTATCGCAGCTCTCCTTCATTTTTACCTTCCCGCGCTGCCGGTGCAGGCTGATGATGTCAGCGCATGCGTATAAGCAAAAAGTCACATGAATTCCGATCTGAGCGTTCACATTCAGGTCGCATGGCCGCGAATCGGATACGTATCAGATTTAGTATCACATATGACACAAAACTGATTTGAAAAGATCAGATTTGCGTGTCCACATAGCCCTGAAAAGATCAGATCTGTCACATTAAGGCAAAAAATCCAATTCGAGACACTTCAGCATGGCAGTGTGAACATAGCCTGAGTGACATACCTCAAAATGAATTGCATTCACTTGCAGATGCTTATTGCTGAGCAAGTATGAGTTACGGCTTGTAGCTGGATGCCGGAATGTTGCAGTATATTTCAACAATGGCGAGCAACTGTCATGAAAGTTAAGGAACTATTAATCAGGAGTTAAAGATCTGAATTTCAGAGTGACTCCTGCATCCCTTAACTTTCGAGTGATGCAGTCAACTTGAACAGCTTTGGCAAATGTAGATATGGTGGAACAGTCGACGGCAATGAGTCGGACTATTGTGTCATATGCAGTAGAGTGATTGCTCAATTTAAAACAACTTCAAGGGTTATTTTGCTCTTGCCATATGATGCTTTGTAATGCTTATGCAACAAGGTACTCATTGTAGAGGAGCAGCAATGGTGATTGCACATTTTAACTTGCTACCTGTGATGAATTAGAGGAATTACCTAGTGCGTGTATAGTACCATATGTGATATGCTGGGTCCTGATTAGAGAATCAGTGTATGACTCTCAGTTGCCCCAGCTCATATAGGTGGAGACAACCTGATTATTTGAATGAGTGCTCTCGAGTTCATGTCACTGTGCTGTTCTAATGATGGTGTGAAATGCCTGTTATTTCTCAGTAGGTGGAGAAGGAAAAAAGGCAGCTCGCAGTCGGTGTCATGTGAGCTAATTGGGTTGATATCCTTAACAGGGATGAACGGAGAGATGAGCAGTCCCTGTCCATGCAGTGTAACTGCCCCTCTATCTGTCTCTCCGGGTGAACCAGATGGCACTAGCTGTATCCCCCCCCTGGTTTAACAGAGATGCTGGTTGGCCTCACCATGTGTGCACACCCCCAACATGGCTACTTATCACTACGTTACGCATCGCTGCTCATTCTAGGGAAACCCTGGGCTCTGATTAAGACCCATCTGAAAGACCTCGTTGCCGGAGATTCGGACTTCAGGCTTACTGCTTGCCCACAGGAGTGCGAAAGGAGAGGGCAAACTAAGGTCTCATGTTGCTGAATGGAGAGGAACAGCCTTCTGGGTGGGTGTCGCCACTTCCCGTAGTCAAGAAGAGACCTGCGTTTCTGTGTCCTCATAAAGGCAAGGTGTATTTCTGTGTCATGTTGTTTCTTCTTGAAGAGGATTTTCCTCCTTGTGATCTCAAAGTTTTCCAGGGATTTCAAACATTCTCGGTGTCAAATTCAAAGCTGCCGTCCCATTGCGTTGGGCTTAAAAATCAAAGGGTTGAGGTGTAAACTTCTGAAGTTGTCACAGAATTAGCCTTTGCCTGACACCTGGGACGAATCTCGAGTCGACACGCTGCACGGAATCCATCTTGACCATTTGGGGTGGAGGGGGCCATCATGATATCTTGTGAGGCCCCCACAAACACTACCACAGTTATGCATCAGAAAGCCCAAAAACATGTGTGTTCTACTTCATGTGCAGTGACCCACCATCTTCTTTTATGGCGATGGAACTTCTGATGGAACTGAATAGAAAGACAACAGAATGACTGCAGCTTTCCTGTCACCAATTATTGGACTGTCACTGGAATGCCTCTTTGCTAGACAGGTTTATCACATCTAATATGACTAGAGGATCCATTACTGAGCGGTGAAAAATGTCTGACTCAATGTTTTTCCTATGGGACGCATGTGCTTAAAGTAAAAGGATTTTGTAATAATGGTTCACTTTCCATTTGCTGTGCCTTTGCTCTTTATAATGAAAGCCTAGATATCCTTGCTAATCCTCTTCTCTTAAGATCCCCAAAACGCAGCTGGATTTCGTTGATAACTCAGACTGGCATTTTGCAGGTGGCTCTGATCTTTCGCAGTTCTTTTCCCTCCATTTTTTTGTGTTTAGGATCGGGATATCTACACCCTGCGGCTACCCATCTGAATCGGAGACGCATCTTAATTCTTGAGCTTCTACCTTGGCCTTGCGTTCCAAAAAGGGAACAAGGGCTGCTCTTTATCGGGACAGATTAACGACCTTTTTTCCTGGCCGTGCCTTTCGTCCGAAAGGCATTAGCAGCTATACAAAAACTGAAACGCTGCAAAACACATTAGCGGAGCGGCTGGCTGGAGGAAAGGCAAAAACACACTCCGTCTTTCTTTTTTTTATAAAAGCTTTTACAGAAGAAGGGATGAAGGAGGAGATAAGGGAAGACCAGTGTCCTCAGCTTCGCTCGTCTGTTTTCACGGTTTGATTCTTACTTTTCCGGCTTTAGCTGAAACTAAGATTAAGTAGTGCAGAACGCAAACCAGCAGTGAGTTAGTGTCTGGTACAGACATCAGTCACGCCCCTCTCTTCGCCGGGCACAGACACTGCGACTGCCGCGCGCAGGCAGGAACCTCGCGAAGCAAAAGGGAGGACATCCGCCTCCGTGTATTTCCCCGTAATTGAAACTAATTTGCCGCAGTCTTACTTGTTAATCTTCGCCGACTTGTTGATCTGTGGATTCTGGGCAGATTTCTGCAGGGGGGGGTCCGAGCATGCTCAGCGCGGCACCCCCTTCAGGAACGCCAGCCACCGCAGCCACAAATTGGAGTCTTACACAGCTCTGGGAAGTGAGCCAAGATTTAAATTAGACAATAACCTCTGCTCCCCAGCATCGGATCTCTCTTCCCGCTGCAGGCAGCTCCATTTGTTTAATACAGTCAGCCCTGCAGTGTATAATAGACTGACATGCGAGTCGCCACTCACCAGCCTGCATTGCTCAATTGTATAGAGATCGAACTATCATGTCCTGATAGTATTTACAGTGTAATGGTGCTGGGGGAAGAAAAGAACTGAATAAATAAAACTGAAAGCTAGCAGATTTTAATAGAGAACAGATTTATTTTGCTCTAGTTGCCGCTATATGTTGAGACGGGATTGCGAAATGCTTTGTCGTACCTGAGGTATTGAAATAAAGTTTTTTTTTAATATTGCTGATATTATGGAAACACATTTGCCAGGTTGTGATATTTGAAACTGAATACACATACATGAAAGTGTCTGTGTATTGTGTTCTCAATCCCTTCCTCTGGCATCCCCAGTCCACATTTTTGTGCTGCCCTACCACCAGCACACCTGATATTTCCTGTCAGCTAATTATAAAGCATTTGATTGCCTGGCTCAGGTATGCAGATGGTAGACTATAAGGAAAATGTGGATCGGCTGTGGAGCCCAGGGTGGCGCTGAAGACGGAGCTGGAAGTCTCCGCCGTAACAGATCGAGTCGCAAATCGCACTGCATTTTCGAAAAAGTCCAAACGGGAAAAGATACCTTGGCTTAATCTCCTTAACAGTGAAAGGTAAGCTTTGGTAAATGTTTACCTACAGGCGAGTAGCTGCATGTATCCTGATATTACCCCCCCCCTATTCGACTTGTCTGCTTTTGTTAAACTGACGGATGAAAGGGTATGTTAGCCCGGCTATTGAGATGTGTCTACGGCCGCCGGAATGAGCGAGGAGACCGGGCCGCACACACTGTTTATTTAGGCCTGTCATCAGCTTGAGGAATAAACATGAAGCTCTGAGGGATATCAACAAGTGTAACAAAATGGGGCTTGGAATTACATACCAGAAAGTGTTGTTAACAACAGAGAAAGACCCTTTGACTTGCTGCCATTGAAGATCAGGCATCCTTCATCGTCGGGCTTTTAGGCGGGTGCTGTGTGAGGGAGACAAAGGCTGTAGGCCCCAGCAGGAGACCTGCCTTTCTGTTTTTGAGAGAGGGACAGAAACTAAAATAGCTGTAGAGCTCTTTGAAGGCTTCATGTAGCTTAGCCGATTTCTGCTAAGTGACCGCCATATTTTCGCACTGTTGAAACCTGACCTGACCCCAAACGTTTGCGTATGTGTGTGGGGGGGGGTGGAAAGGTGAGGGTTAACCGTTACAAATTGCTGGGTACAGCTGATTTGGAAGGAACAGCATGGCTGTACAGTGGCTTAAACAAACTGCCGTACTCAGGGCTACAGTGTAGTAGCGCCTTGGGGCCAGACGGTTCAATTGCCGGATATCACTGCCTGTGTTTCCCTGACATTTCTAATGGAAGATCTGGAAAATAAAGTGCCGCAACACAAAAAATGTGATGCATTCATTTTTCTCTTCAAATGCATCCTTTTCTTGTGATCAATGCACCATTTAGAGGTTGTAATCTTGTATTTAAACTTGCAGGCTCTTCACGGCATCTCAGTGAATACAGTTCAGTCAAATCTACAAAGTGATCAGGACCAGACAGAGAATACTCATCTGGATTTGTGAACTAGCCCCAACTGCCCCTATACATCTGAGTATCGGTTTATTCTGTGAATCTTGAATATAAAATTAATATTTCAATTCAGTTAATTTTTATATAGCTCCTTTCACAAAGGTGTTGCCCTAAGGCGCTTTACGTGGCCGTGTTGATACATTCCTGCATCACCATAGTAACCAACGTGAATGTTCCTTAGGAATCTCTTGTAACGTAACTTTACGAACGTATGCACATTATAATCTTAATGGAAGCGTAATGATTGTTGGCTGGCTGTGAACATGGAGGTTTTCTTCCTGGACTCCAGTTTACCCAGTTTGCCAGTTGCTGTCAGGCTATGGATATCTTCACCAGCTTTATTATCGACTGCCGTAATGAATAGTGGTGGAACTCGCTGTGGAAATTTGAGCTGGAAAATGAACACACTAAATTTAGTCAGATATAGCCATGCTATAACGGGGCTAGGGGTCGTCTACAAAAAGAAAATGCTTTCACTGTCAGAAAGAGACATAATTTCTGGGAAAGAAATGATTGAGTGTATTTGATTTGTCATCGGAGCTCTGATGCGGAATATGGAAATATGGCGACTGCAGTTCCTTATCTTGCGTCAGAAGGCGAGCTACAGCTGTCAGTCCTGTGAAGTCAGACAGTGATGGAGAGTTTGGGACTTTAAGCTCTTGTACCATCTCCAGTATCAGATTACTCTGGGAAAAGACAATCAAGATGTGGCATTTCCCATTGTGTCACTGGGGGAAAAAAAACACGTACCGCTGAGAAACGGCACATCAAAGCCCAAAAACGAGGAAATAATGGACTGAAGTCTAAATATTATTGGTAGAGAATTAGAGAACTGTCGGGGATTATTTCTGCAAGGACTGTCATTATTATAGAAGAACAGTGCAGAGCCTTCTCTCTGTCTGGCAGGTTGGTATGAGGATGCTGAATCCCTAATACTGTGTCATACAGCTACTAACATCAAAGATATTTTTATTGTCAATTCACATTTTACGTGCAAGACATTCATGAGAACCGGAATGCCGTTTCTCGCTCACTGGTGTGCGTACCCTAGTGTGCGTGTACCGTCCAATTACACAATTATAGACATTCTATACTAGAAGACAGATGGAGAAACTGACAAGGCCAGAGACATATCGACAAAGTGCAAATGGTAACAATATACAAGTCAGTTGTGCAAATGGTAACAATATATAAGTCAGTTGTGCAAATGGTAACAATATATAAGTCAGTTGTGCAAATGGTAAAAGTAGAAGAGGCGGTTGTGCAAAGCGTGATAATATTAAGGTTGTTGTGCAAATGGTAAACATAGATAAGGAAGTGATGCAAATGGTGAATAAAGTGCAACATCCATCCTTTAGGAGATGCTCCTAGGTCACTCTGTGTATATCGCTGTGGTATAAAATACCTTCTAAGTGTAAAACCAGTTAAATCCCTCCCTTGTGTGTATCACTGAAAGGACTTGGGGACCATTTCCATGTTATGAAATCTGTATCCATATTTAAAAGGTGCTTTATGGTTCTGTTTGTTATAATGACTTTATCGATTTATTTTCTTTGCGGCTATGAAGTTACACCGAGGAAGAGAATACTTGTTCAGCTTGACAGTGTATCCTATAGATACCGTGTAAATAAATGACGTTGAGTCTTGGCAGGTCTGTATTTTTACACGTATTTCATATGTGCCCAGTTTTTTTCCTTTTGCCCAGCTGATGTGGTCTAAGGCTGTACTCATATCCATCTCCACGCAGAGTACAGGGGACCCAGTCTGGGATTTAAGGGTCACAGTGCCCCTGGTTCTGTATGGGTCTCCGGTCTCCCACTGTGTTCCCTGCAGGACCCTTGGCTCAGCGTGAGTTCTGTTATTTGGGTGTCTGCCCTGTTTTTTGTTTTGGTGGTTTTCATTTTATTTATTTATTTTTTTAAAAACTTTGTATGAATGTTAATCTGAGCTGAGAGATCTTTTTCCCCTCCCTAAAAAATAACATGTGAGATGATTGAATTGGCTCTGAACGGAATTTTTAGTGACAGATTCTGCACCCATATTGAAATCCAGCTTGTGTAGATGTGGCTGTATGCTGGTTTACTGTCACAAACTGAAAACGCATTCGTAAAAAAATTGACTGTGTTAACATGTGCTCAGTTGTCATGATCATCTGCCAACATCTTTATTTTTATTGCACTGGAAATGAGTTTCTGGTTTGCCAGGGTGACTTGAACTAAGAAATGT
>JAODUD010000008.1:12111957-12136997 GCA_026784285.1 Stomatorhinus walkeri
CAAACCTGAGCTGGGTATGAATTAATGTGCCGTTCCTCCCCGAGTCTTGTCATTTCACAGCGAAATGAGTTTTCTTCTCTGGTGAAATGCTAAATTAATCTGCTGAATGTGTCAGTTCCCCCCTCCCCCACGGGACGCGGGGTTGGGGGGCAGCTGTAGCAGCTCCGCTCTGTCAACAAGGGAGTCATTTCAGCAGCAAACCAATTTACAGAATAATAACACATCTTTGTCACAAAGACATTATTTTTTAATCAGTATATTATAATTAAACCTTTTCCTTTCCTTTGTCTTTTGTGTTAAAAATAAAACGCAAAACAATTAAACGCTGCCGTCCTGAATGTGAGCCTGGAGCAGCCAGTGAGGATTTTATCGTCCCTAAAAGCTTTCAAGTGGAAAGTGGCCGTGCACTTACATTTCCCCTTTAATCAGGATACATCAGCATGGAGGTTATTAATTGGATGTGACTTCTAAAAGGCTGGTTTGTGATATTACCATATGACCCTGTGATGTTGCACAACCTCTGAAGTGGAAGTTTCTGGGGACTGTCACAGATGCGTCCGTGCCTGAACCAGGTGGCCCAATATTCAGTTCTATCCTGAGGTACCACTGGACTCGAATCAACATGTAAAAACGGGATAGTTTTCCCCCTGCTGACAATGAGTGCAAAACACGCATGTATCCAAGCAACCGTGTTTATTGTTGTTATCGTGCTGCACTTATCAGGGCCTAACAGGAAACTTATGTTTCTGTTTCCGAACTTTATTTTGAGTATAATTCTCAGTAGTAGTTCCTCCTTGTGGGTCACACACACACTGGCCAGTGGTACAATCTGATTCGGCTACTGGATTTAGTGGCGGATTATGACACGTCGCTGTCAAGCTCCTCTCTTTGTCGCGGCTCCTTTTGCCGGGCAGCGACGTATCAGTCCTGGCGAGCGGACAAGCCAAAATTGGAATGTGGCAGTAATGGTTCTGGAACGTGCAGATTGTACCTCCCAGCCTTCTGTTAGCACCATCGTTCTGGAAGGATATGTCAGAAGGGTCCTCTGAATTCTGAATACTGCCGCTGCCGGAAAAAAAGGCATGACAGCATCATTTATACTGAACTCTCAGTGGACTCAACACGGTTTGCCGTTCTAAGGAGTCGCCTGTAATAGACTCACAATGGATGACCTGGAAAGCGGAGCCCATCGTTCACAGCTGTGGATGGGGCTGTTTTCTTCTCTGTGATCCTTCCACCGGGGCAGGTGGCTAACCCCGTTAGCCTGCTCTGGCGCACGTTCCACCACGGGTCAGTCTCAATTAAACTCTGCCCCAGACTAATGCTCACCATCCACATGGGTGTAACTGGGCAGTATCCAAACAAACTAATACAACCTGCCCCCCCTTCCTTGCCCCCTGGCAACCCTAGTAGATGTCTGTTCTGAAGCTGGGCTTGGTGGAGTTTTAAGAATGACTTGCCATGCAAATCAGGCCGCCTCCCCCCCCCCCCCCCCGCTCAGGTCTGAGAGTGTGTCAGAAAAGGCTCTTCTAGTGCAGAACTTGGTGAATTCCATATGAGGTGGAATGAGAGAGAGTTACTGTGTCTTGTGGGTCCATGACCTCGTCACCGTGGTCAGTCCCTGACTAGAAATGGCAGCTGATGCAGATCCCTGCTTTCCTCCAAGGAGTGCTGATTCATGTCCTACCTCGTCTCTTAATTCCTAATTAAAATGTAACCAAGATCTCTCAGCCTGGAGTTCCTCACCCTACACAGTTTAGTGAGTCGCCCTCGGTCGCAGATCCATTTAACCCTTAGCTAGCAGCACTGTGTCGAGAGGGTGCCGCCGTAGATGAAGATGTTTTCCCCTCTCTGCCTTTCTCCATCAGCACCATCCTACGACTTCTTCCCCGAGGGATATTTCAGTTTCAATTAACGGTTGTTCTTGCATTCAGCTCATGTTCGAAAAGGAAAATAATGAAAAATTAGGGAGCCCTCAAGTACTGTAACGTGACATGACAGATCTGTCTTGATAGCCTTATAATGCTCACAGAATGATGTTATAAAACCATAACGGTCTTACACAGATGCTCTCCTTCACTGACTATCAAGGGCGTAGCAGCTCAATTCAGTGAGAAATACTTAATCAACAGCCATAAAAATATTAAGTCGTTTTAATCAAGCTTATAGCTATCTTTTCACTGCTGCTGTGCGTATGGAGCATGGTACAGTCAGTCATATTGCCTCTTTTTTCAGGTAAACACTAGCACTAGCCTTTAAACAGGAAAGCCCCTGCTTTTTGAATCCTGGATATAGGATGGCACACAGATTCTGGTTTCTATATACTATGGAACTCATTCCAGTAGGGAATGAAGTTTGATTATAAAAGACAGTAGCCGATATAAGAGAAGGTAGCCGTTCATTCATCCATCTTCCCTAGCCTCGTACCTGGTATGGGGCTTTTTAGCCAAAATATGTGACCATGCACCTGGTACAGCTGGGGTCGCAAGAAATAGATGCTTGATGTGTTTTACAGTCACATGACCTCATACCACCATCCCTAAAAGACGGGGCAGGCAAAAAGGGGAAACGCAGGCGGAATACCATGCCAGTGTATCACTGAAACCAACTTCATTTATGCGGAAAACTCGTTCCTGAGGAAGAATTTCCGAGGTCTACCGAAATTCCGCAGGATAGAGGATGTGATTCGAGTGGGTTCGGTGCTCCATCATGAAGAAGTCAAATAAGCAAATTATCTGTGACCAAAAGCTTTAATTCTGAGGCAGACGGATTAAACTCTTTGATGGGCAGATTTAAGGGTAGAAGCCAGGAGAACAAAGGGCCAAGAGTGATAATCTCTGGAAACGTTGTAACGCATGTCCCACAGAGGTTTATTTTCCACACTTCATCCAAACATCTTGTAGTCCTGAGATTAGAAGGTTTAATTATGGATTTCCTTGCCAGTGCTTAGTGGTCGATATGGGGGATAGTATGTGTGCAAGTTTTTTTTGGCACAAATTAATGATGTCAAATGATCTTTAATTCCACTCGCATTTAGTGTGATCTCTGGTTATTTGTAGTGTGTCTGTGTGTGTGTGTGTGTGTAAATTGTACTAATAAGGTCAGTTTTCTCTGTTAGATTCTGAAAACTCGACTGAGCAGAAACATGACTGGAGGTGCTCTCTTCTCGCTTTAGCAAACGTTCCACACCCCCAGTCTCGGAGATGAGGAGTTTGAGATCCCGCCCATCACACCCCCACCCGAGGCAGAGCCGGGCCTGGGATTGACGGAGGCAGAGTCGTCGTCCTTCCCTGGGCTCCCAGAGGCGCCGCCCTCGCAGAGGTCCCAGTTCACCCCCCACTTCCCACCTCAGAGCCTCGATCTGCCGTCCATCACCATTTCCCGCAACCTCCTGGAGCAAGACGCCGCTCTGAATCCCAGCCTTCCAGTGGTGAGTATTGCTGGCATTAGGTTGCATGTATACTCAAGTCTCATCAATGCTTAGCTTTGCTTGCTTGTAAATATTGTACAAGAAAGGATTCAGAAAACTCCTTTGTGATTCAGTTTACGTACCTGGCTGAGGAATCCTGCAGTTAGACCCCCCCAGACATTTGAACAGCAACCTTACTGGTCAGAACTCCAGCACCTATTCTTGCAATAGTATCCTAAACTGCCACATCTGATCATATCTGGCCTTGAGACATGGTCTAAGCCGTAGAACCAACAGAGAAAAACCAATCTTTTTCATTATTTATCTGCTATCCCTTAAAACACGGAACAAAACTGACAATATTAAACTGAAGATCTAAGCCGATTGATATACTATTCTCATCTTGAGCCGTGACCCTTTGAGCTTTCAGGTTCTAACACCTCACTTAAGCACCCTGCGGATGCTTCCGGCGTTACAGCGGTTAAGGCAGAACCCAGAACAACCATTACTTTTCCTTCCCATCTCATCAACAGGAGAACTTCAAGTCTCAAAAAGTAATAACACCTGATGAGGTGTTAGATAAAGGCATTTAACCCAAGTGCTATGTGCCCTTATATCAAATTGTCGGCTGAAAAACCATCTCTTGGATCAACACATGGTCAGCTCTGAACATAAGGGCTTTCTCCTTTGGCGGGTCTATCTGCTACATTTGTATCCCCATGTTTTCTAAAAGACATTAAATATTATTTGATCATGGACCGTTCGCTTTAAGAACAATTCTGTTGTATGTATTCGAATGTTGCCATGGAGATTATCTGTCATCAGATATAAGAAATGTACAGACTCGTTTTGTCCTGCTCATTTGGCTGCCGTGTGAGCGGTTCGTGTCCTACACTGGCAGTCTCATGTTGGTTGACGTTTATTGTGCTAATTGAGAGGGACAGTGATTGGTGGCGTGCATGTCGTCCTGATATTGCACAATCAGATGTATCGTAGTACAAACAACCTGAAACTCACGAGACGCACCTGTTCCACAACTGGAACCGTCTTCAGAGGAGGGAATGCAGATGTGCTGGAAACACTATCTGTTCATACACATCTGTGCTTGGGAACAGTTAGAAGTGTTCTACGCGGCACAGATGTTTTCTGAGCCCATGAGTTATTCATGCTGCCCCTCGAGCCGCCTGGAAAATGCTGACTCGTGGTTAAACTCTGCCGTCTCGTGAAGGAGTTAGCAGACACGTGTCTGCGGTCCAAAGTTAGCGTCTCAGCCCACTGGCGCCAGGGAGGAAGGGCTTCATATTGACCCCAGAGGTTTTTTTTTATTATTTGTCAAGACATACTTGTATTTTTTTCCATTTTTTCTTTGTTTTAGATGTGACATATGCAGCTGGGGGGATATTGAGGCTTCAGTCAAATAAAATGCAAATGATCGTAACAGCACTGGGTCTCGTCCTCATCAGTCACGGGTCAGTTGTCTCTTTCAGCCAGCGGTGGCCATTCTGCGGGCAGTCAGAATGCCACGTCTGCCGACCGTCGCGGCATCTGCCGCTTCCTGTTCACCGGACAGTTTGTAATGGGGTGCAGAGCTGCACAGGCTGAAATTGAAGAGGAATGCTCAGAGTATTTGCGGGGGGGGGGTGGGGCGCCTGGGCGCCTGCTGTTGACGACGGGACCGTTTACATCCAGTCTCTGCTCTTCCTTTGTCTCGTCTCGTCCCCTCCACCCCTCCCTGAGAAATCCCTCCACCAGAACACCCAGAGCAGGTGCACAGAAGCCTCTTTGAGCCCCCTAGGCCTCGGCCACTCTCTCAGCTCGACGTTTGATGCACATTTACAGCTGCTCTCTGCATGACTTTATATTCACGCTGTTTAATGTGTCACCATTCATTTAGTTCTGTTTGCTTGAATTTTACCTAAATATGGTAATTTTTACCTATTATTCTTAACGATACCAAGAGGTTACTGACAGTCTCCTTTCTTAAATTCCTATACAGTTATAGATTATTACAAAGCCTCCTTTATAATGAAATCCTTCGTAATGATAGTGAATGAAATGATTACATACTCGTGTTTTATGGTTTTTTTTGCACTTACTGCCGTTCTCGCAGAGCTGGGGAGGGATAATGGCGTCTGCCAAACGTTAAACATGTGGTTAATCTCTTGACAACACCAACAGGAGCCCCATCCGCAGGGGCCTTTCAAATGAGCAGCATTGAAATATTGTCACTGGGAAGACAAGACAAGTTTTTGGCTTATTTTGGCTCACATACGGACAATTGCTCCGATATTAAGAATATACCGTAGATTTACTTCCCAATTTGTGCATGGGCTATAAATTTTTATTGCCTCTTTTCCCTCTCCTTAGTGCTGGCACATAAAATAATTGCCACTTTTAAAATATCCTCACAGCATAATTGATTCTCAGAAGGTTTTTGTCTAAAGAATTTTCATTTCATGGTCAGTTAAACATTCTACATCTGGAAGAAATGTAACCTTTAAACAATTATGGTCTTCTCTGTTCTCATGACTTCATAGAGCGTTATCAGATAATCGTGCCTCTTCTGACTCTTGGTAAAACTTTGTATAAACAGAGGGGAGAATGTGTTTGAGTGTGTAGTGGATGTGTTTTGGACGTCATGTGTGTTGTTATTGGCTTGCTGCTTGCATTGTTTTAGCTTGTGCCAGAAATGGAAACTGGCATAATTTAATTTAATTAATGCATGAGTTGGTGAGGAAGTCCAAGCAGATGTTGTTCCATCCATTTGTGCTGTTAGCTATGCACTTATGTGTTAAAAAAATAAAAGCCTGTAAAATTCACTATCCACTACAGAAGAGTTTGTATGTATATAATATCAAATGAGCATAAAAACGTGATTTTTTTGCAGAAATGCTTGGAAAATAACATTTTGTTTCTTTAACCTAGATTTAAAAAATGTGACGATTGAGTCATTTGTAATAAAAACCAAGCAGCCTAGCCTGTCAGTCAAAATCCGTAAGGAGATTCCTGCAGGATTAGGAATGACTTGTGTTATTTTCACGTGACCCCTTTGTACCCGGCCAGCCGAGATGTTGCGCTAATTCCTCTCTCCTAACGTTCTGTGTATTTGTCCTGCGTATGTCTTGCAAATTGACAACAGGTGCTTCTGCTGCTGCTGCTGCAGAGCAGTCCTCAGCGGCAGAATTCCCCCACAAGCCCGCGAGTCGAAAGTCATTTATTTAATCTGCCCGCCTAACAAGCGCCTGACCCGCGCTCCTGCCTCCCGGCGTGCGGCCCTCGGCCTGTTACGTCGACAGCCCTCTGATTCTGCTTCCCATCGTGCCAAAATGCCGTCGGGTGCGGCGCCAGGAACAGGCAGCATCGTTTCATTCTTTTAGCATCACAAAACACACACCTGCAGATGCCTCTTCTCGATCTTGTTTTTTTTTCCCCCTGGCCTCACTCTACAAATCATACCTCGAAAACTAGGGTTTCCAACTTGCGCGGGCCATTAAACAGCTCAAGATCATGGCCATTAAAAAGCGGTTTATTTATTTTATTGAATGTCTTTTTTTTCAAGTATTTTTCTTTATATTCCACCTTTCAGTATTTTATTTTCCACCAGAAGAAAACTCAAAGCAAAAACTTTAGAACGAAAGGACTGAAATTGCTATAAAAAGTGTAAAAAGCAGTTGAAGGTGTTTCGATATCTTGCCTGAAAAGCTGCCCGAGATGCCTGTGTGCAGGAGTGGTTTGGGCTCATTGTCACGGTCTCTGCCGGTGTACAGGGGGCTGCTCTTGGATTTACTCATGGCACTGTGCTAAAAATGAAATCCCAATTGCGAGGCTTCATGAATCACAGTCAAGGTTTGATGGGGTCTTTCATTTACCTTATTTTTCATGTGATAAAAAAACTCTCTGAGAAAATAGAAAATATGGCCAGTTTTGTAACACTATTTTTTTCTTTTCCTCCATTATGTTATCTCCCTTCCAAGCACTGACATGAGTTGTACATCAGTTTCAGAAAAGGGCCTTTATATATCCATTTTTGGTAGGGGGGGGGGGGATCAGGCAGCTTTTGTGACATATTGGGTCAGTCAGAAATGAAAGATATTCATGCAAGCATGCAATGCCTGTAATGAAGTCCTGCTCTGACCTTCTCCTGTGATTGATTCTGAAATTTAGTTTTCTCAGCTGGTGCTTGAAATGAAATGAAATCATGTTGAACAAGTCTTAAATACCCACAGTGCACTGGGAGAAATGTGTGAGGGATGGGCTGGGGGGAGGGGGGGTTGGCTTGGGCGATTGGCATGGAAGGAGGGCTGGGGTGACGAAAGAAGAGGTTGAGAAAGTGGAGTCGGAAAAAAATGAGCCAAGGATGGATTTATAAATTAGGAGATTGGACCAAGCTTCAGCAGGGATAGAGGAGGAAAAACAATTTATCTCTTATACTATTATAGCCTTTGCCCGCATTCAAAATTTCATTTTTCTTTTGGCTTAAGTACTGAATTCTGCAGGTAGCTGTAAATGGGAAAGTAAAATTGTTCCCATTTAAGAGCACAGTACAGGAATATGTGCCGGGGACTGATAAACTATCTTTAATAGGACTGACCTTTCATGCTGGTTAAAGTTACTGGGGGATTCATCCTCATAATTACCATATAGATGATTTTACTCCTCTCTTGCAGTGAGAGTTTTCCAAGAGCAATGTTGGCGATTGAATGGAAATTGAACTTGTTAACATTCTTTTCAGCCAGTTACAGCTCGCATAGTGCTGCTGTTAATAAATTCCAGCAAAACCTTCCCCAAATTCCACTTTCAGTATCTGTTGGAACAGACGTGTCGCTCCTATCATTGAGATTACTCGTCAGATTTTTATCTGGTGTACATTCGGACAACCCATATTGAGTCCCTTGCGGGAGTCATCCTGTTTTGTTACTATGTGTGTTGGAGTATCGTCAGAGGTGTTCGGGATGCTTTAGTGCAGTTCTTCCGAAAAAGGTCCTGGGGGGACCCCCAGCAGTCCACGTTTTTGCTCCCTCCCAGCTCCCTGCCAGACAGTCCACGTTTTTGCTCCCTGCCAGACAGTCCACGTTTTTGCTCCCTCCCAGACAGTCCTCGTTTTTGCTCCCTCCAAGCTCCCTGCCAGACAGTCCACATTTTTGCTCTCTCCTTGGGAGTTAGGAGGAAATAAAAATGTGGACTGTCTGAGGGTCCCTGAAGATGGGTTTGAGTAGCACTGCTTTAGCGTACCTTTGGGTTATCCGTCACTTTTGGGTTTTGCGCGGTCGAGCCAGAGGCAGACAGGACTGATATGATGGTGTCACCCCACATGTGGTGCGGTGGGTAGTCTCTGCTCGGGGGTCTGTGTCCTTTCTCCAGTGTCCAGGTGAAGCAAATTTTGTTCTGCTTCTCAAAGCAGCATCTCTTCAGTCAGTTACTATACATTCATTATACATTGTTTAAATAATCTATTCTAATATAGTATGGGGAAAACAATCTCGCTTGCAAATTCTGATTGTGATTGATTTATGTTTCTGTTCCATGTGCGTTCACTGGTACTTTGTTGTTGTAGGGAAAAATAGCCGATATTTAAATCGATTGAAAGAGATCTTTCCATCCTCTGTTATTTTTTTTCCCCTCAGCTTTGTGATTCGAGTCGATAAGGCCAAGCAAAGCTAATTAGATCCATTGCTACTGTATGCTGATAACACTCCATTCATGCTAATCGGCAGCACTAGCAGGGCCCTTGACATCTCCATCTCATCCTGATATACCTTCTGGCTCTCCACTTAGCATTGCTCATTACAGACCAGGCTGACTGAAATGAATCTGTATGCACTGCTGCTGTGCCACTATCCTGTGCCCTGGGTATCACTTAGAAAGGTTAGAAATGCCCCTTGGTAAGGAGAAAGTAAGTTAGCATTGTGCAGTGGTGCCCAGCCATAAATCACTTCTGTGGAAATTAAAATCCATTCTTTTGTGCTGCCCACAGTTTGTTTGTTTATTTTGTATGAACAATATTGTAATGACTTTTTCAATGGCCTCTCTGGGATTATATAAAAATATTACTAGGGTGAAGGCTATTTCTGCGTGCACGTGTGTGAGCGTACATACAAGTCATTTTAGGGCACGGATGCTAGTTATGTAAGGGATGCGTAAAAGGCAAGCTGGAAAATCTATGCGTGTTTCAGTAAAATGGCAGAACACTTAATTGATAGCCCTTAAAGGTTCTGCTAAAAGACACAGCTCCCTGGACAATTTTGCCATCATCAACAGTAGCAGATAGGTGCCCCAGGAGAAGGGCATCAATCACCTTGTTGGTTTTGGTCACATCCCACCACTTCTTGTCAACACTCCCCTGTACCATCTATCTTGCGAACCCAACACCACCCGCAGATTCATTCCCCCTGCATTTGATGCGACCAAGGCCAGACTTGTGTACAGCCTAACCCCGATTGTAGCCCAGTGCCCCAAGTTGTGGGGGGCAGTTCTTTCTAGGTTGTTACGGCAGAATTTTATGTTGTAGGCGTGGCCCCAACAATTACTTTAGCCTTAGGGCCCCCACCCCTCAAAATTCAGCCTCAGACGCGAGCTCCCTGACTGGCTTTCGGTCAGACGTCTCTCAGGGACTTCAGCGAGCCTCATGCCAGCAGCGTGATGTTCCTCACCCCATGGGAGGCAAACGAGCCCCATTCCATTCCTTACATTCACCCCTTCCCCCCTCGCTGGGTTGATTTATAGAGTTGATTACATAAAAAAATATTTTTCTGCTCTTCAGCTGTTGGAGTGTGATGTATGAAAGCTGTCAGTGGATGAGGCTTCATTCTTAAATATGCTGGCGGGATCATTTTGCATTTCCATCATAGCGGGCTGTTTAAGATATAAACCTCAAAATGTCACACTTTACAGAAGTGAATTTAATTCCAATTTGCCAGGCATTTTTGCTGGTTGTTGCGCATACATTCTGCCACATCCAGCGTGGTTCTAAGGGGTTGTTTTGGTTGGGGGTCCTTTCTCAAGGGTGCCCCCGCTTCCTCTGCAGCAGAGATCCCCTTTTCTGCTCAAACCCACTGATCATCCGCTGTGGCTCAGTTCAACAAACCTAATTTATTCATACTGCACCCCCTGCTTATTGGTGGAATCTGTCATCTGGTGATTATAAAGGGTTATATGGAAATCTGGGAAATTGCACAGTGATTTTTGCTTGTTGCATGTGAGGTCTGCACTCCGCAGAGGGAATGCTGTTTATGTTTATGGTTTGCAGTGTTAACATTAGCTCAGATCACTGGATCACCAGTTTACTACCCTATAAGGCTAAATGCACTGTGACTACTTTCCTACGTAGTACCATGTAGTGTCTAGAATGTTCCTGAACCACTTTAAAGGTTGACAAGATGTGTGTTCAGTGAAGCATTTCTGCCCGTCATTGTTGGACTGAGGTGTTATTTTTGCACTTACGGCCTTCTTTCTGCTAGGTTTAACGAGTTACACCATAGTCCTCTGAGCTCTCTCATTAACAAAAGCGACAGCAGAATCTTCTGACTTTATTATTTATCACAACACTCTCTCTAAATTTGCATCACTATGTGAAAATCCCAAGTGTTCAACTATTTCTGAGATCCCAGAACCACTAAGACTGGAACGAACAGTCATACATTTAACATTGCTTAGGTCATGCATCTTAGCCATCCTGATGCAGAGCCGCACTCTAACCAAACCTCTTGACCTTGTCGGTGTGCTGTGTATTCATTTTCAACCATGTGATTTGTTGTTTAGAGAAGCTGGCTGCTTGCCTTAACAAGCAGGTTTACCTAATGTGTATTTACTGAGTACCTATGTTTGCTAACACTACTTGAGAGGTCACAAATACTTAGTTGTAACTGAGTTACTACTCAGTTATTTCTACTGAAGTGCAAATCAGGAGCAGATGTAGTAGCTAATAAATGCATTACAATTAATTAATAATGAACAAATATATGAGATCAGCATTTCATTTGAGTTATTCATGACTTCAGTAGTTCACAAAGATTTACAGAATTAAGAATTATAGTAATTGCATAGTGATTGTTTGCGATAAAAGATGCATCGCGATTCATTAATGAATGAATGAATGAATGTTAGATAAGTATTTAACTAAAATGTAGTTTGTGGTTAATTAAAACAGAAGTAATAGCTGCAGTGTTTACCCTATTTTCTTTCCTCTGGTGTAGAACATCGGCCAGACCCACCTTCGGCAGTACCCCTCCAATCCTTCGGTGGTTATGCGGTCTATCATCAGCATGAACAACCATTCCGGCATAATGTCAAGAAACCAGCTGACTACTATCAACCAATCCCAGCTGAGCGCTCAACTGGGCCTAAACATGACCATAGCCAACATTCCCCACACCTCCCCCTCGCCTCCTGCCAGCAAGTCTGCCACCCCGTCTCCCTCCAGTTCCATTAACGAAGAGGACCCTGACGAAAGTAACAGGGTGAGTGAGTGAGACATTGCTAAAAGCGCCCGTGTTGCGAGTCTTCTCAGAAAATAGAGGGTGGATGTTCTTCTCAGCCACTGTTGGGCTGTAATAGTTTTGCAGCATATTCTGCTCAGTAACACGTCATTGTGGCTGATGCAAGGTCAGCTCAAGAATCAAATCAAGCTCTTTGCTAAAACGAAAAGCAAATGGTGTAAATGGTAACTGGTGACTCAACATTGATTCAAATTATTCTATATTCTCACAAAAGCAGTTCATGATTGCTCCATTCCTCAACTTTCCTCCCGTCTGGTTCCTCTTTGGACTTTTGATAGCATCTAGTCCAGCTTCCTCACCAACCCATCTGTGTCCCCTGTAGGTAATTGGTGAGAAGCGTCCTGCCCCTGACGCCAGTAAAAAACCAAAGACGCCCAAGAAGAAGAAGAAGAAGGACCCCAACGAGCCCCAGAAGCCGGTGTCGGCCTACGCCCTCTTCTTCAGAGACACCCAGGCGGCCATCAAGGGCCAGAACCCCAACGCCACCTTCGGCGAGGTGTCCAAGATCGTGGCCTCCATGTGGGACGGCCTGGGAGAAGAGCAGAAGCAGGTGAGTGTGGGGCCCTCTGTGAGAGGCTGCAGCATTCAGAAATAAAAAATATTTATATAAAAATAATTCACACAATTGCTCTTTTATGTACCTTTCAGTTATAGACTTTTCATTCACTATGTAGAGAAGAAACATTATTAGTGTATTCAGAATTAAATTAATATTTTTTTATATCCTCCTGAGCCCCCACCCATTCATTTATGTCCATTGCAGTGGACATGTTGTTTTTGCATCTATCTTTTCACTGGTGTAAGGAAACACATTTATTCTTGTTGTACACTAAAGAGGACATGCTGCAAAATTAAAAATTAAAATAAATTAGAAAAAATCTAAATTGTAAGATGTCTTATTTCCTCCAAAGGGAAATAACCTAAAATTGAAGGACAGTTTTTCACTTTTTCCTTGGGTCTCAGGAGAATATAAATGACTGTTGTAATGCAAGTTCCTTTCATGCAAATTTCAAATGTCCCACACATTTGATAATTTTCCTGTGTTTATCTTTATTATAAAAAAAATGAAATTTTTATGTAAAATCTATTCATTCACCAGATACCATTAGGCATTTTTTTAAATGAATCCAAGGTTGCCAGACTTACCCAGATGCAATTAAGGCTCAATGAAACACCTGGGTCGTTTCCAATTTAATGTCCCAAATAGGCGTCACTTTTTCAAAAAGCAAAAGTCATTAAAATTTCTCAGCCTGTCATTATGGCTGTGGCCACGTTTCGAATGAGATGGATCTTAACACTGACTTTTCTGCGAGTGAAAAGTAGCTAGCGAACATTTTTTTTGTAAAATCATTGGTTTATTGTCAACAGTGGTTCTTTAGGTAGGGGTTAAGAAAGGTTTTTCTGTAGGATTTTATATTAATTTCACAGTTTATTTGCCTGTTTGTTTTTCAAACCAACTACCTTTGTATTGCAGGTCTATAAAAGCAAGACAGAAGCTGCTAAGAAGGAATATCTGAAGGCCCTGGCAGCTTATCGTGCCAGTCTGGTGTCAAAGGTAGGACCCCAGGGTCTGCCTGTCCTCCAGCTGACTGAGAATCCCATTGCAATATCAGCAAGTATGTTACCTTACTACTCATACAGTTCTGGAGAAGCAGAGAATCAGATGCAGCGATTGGCGAGTCTGTATGAGTTTTCCCATGCAGGGACCCGCTTTTATCAGCATGTCTGCCTCGTAACCCGGCTGCCTGCTAAAAGCCAAAGAGTGCCGAGGGCAGAAAGTGTGTGATTATCTGCCTGATCTGGATGATCTTGCCAGCCAATGGCTGCTTGGCACAATGTGAATGATGAGGGACCTCAGCGGATAGCTTCTGCTGAGTAGAGAAAAGGCTCATTCTTTTACACTGAGGTCAGCGTAGTGACCTTGGCCAAACCCCTCTCCCACCCCCCCCCCCCACACACACACACACACACACACACACACACACACGCGCAGCTGGTGGCTGCAGTGCTGCTGATGGTGAATGGAGCAACTCCAGGGCCTGTGTTGCAGTAGCACTGGACTTTTGCCTTGGAGAATCTTCTTGACTCGTTTAGCCTCCTAGGCCGACTGCTTCCGGATGTAAATGGCTCCCATGTTTTCAATGCTCAGCCGTCAGCCAGACGCCTGGATTTTTCACTTACTGCCTAGAATGTTCCTGCTTTAGTTCAAGTGAAGTGAAGCAGAGGATTAGTAAAGTCAGAGCGTTGGCCCTGTCCTCACTGCGCACTGCCCTTTTCCCCAGTAACTGCACCTCTGTTTTTCCCGCTTCTCCCACTAGGCGGCTGCAGAGTCGGCAGAGGCACAGACCATCCGATCGGTCCAGCAGACGCTGGCCTCCACCAACCTCTCCCCCTCGCTGATGCTCTCTGCTCCCATGGCGCAACACCCATCCATGTCGGCTGCCGCGCAGGCCTTGCAGCAGGTGGTCCCGCGCGCCATCGCCCCCAAGCCGCTGCCAATGCGCCTGGCAGGCGGCCCCGTCCCGGGCTCTGTGGCTGGAGGCGTGCCGCATGGCCTGCCCTCGCAGCTGATTGGCCAGATGGGTGCCGGGACGCCGGGGAACGCCCCACCCTCTGCGGTCACCCAGATGAGCCCGCCCATGCAGCCGCAGCAGCAGCAGCAGCAGCATCACCACCAGATGCAGCAGCTGCAGCAGCACCTGCACCAGCAGCAGCTGCACCACCAGCAGATCCAGCAGCAGATGCAGCAGCAGCATTTCCAGCAGCACCTGAAGCAGCAGCTGCAGCAGCATCACATGCAGCAGCAGCAGCAGCACGTCCAGCAGCAGCAGATGCAGCAGCTGCAGCGCATGCAGATGCAGCAGCTGCATCAGCAGCAAATGCAGCAGCTTCAACAGCAGCAGCAGGCATCCCAGTGTTCCCCGCCCCAGCAGTCTCCAGGCACCCCGCAGTCTGTGGGGGGCTCTGCCTCCCTTGGCAGCCCCCAGCCCCCCTCCCAACAACACCAATCGCAAATACAGTCCCACGCTCAGGCCCACGCCCAGGTCCTGTCCCAAGTTAGCATCTACTGAACCAAAATCTATTTCATAAAAAAGAGGAATTTAACTAAAAGCACCACCCCTGGCTGCTTTTCTAAGTTGCACTTAAGAAGTGTGTAAAGTATGTTTTACGATGAACTTTCCACTGTTGTAGATGGATATGCAGAAATATGCATAAAGGAACAAATATCTGAGATGGATTTTGTCTATAAAATAGGCTGTATAATGAAAAGGCGTTTTTGGGGCGACTGCCTAGTCGCTCATTTTTTCTCTCTCGTTTTCTCATAACCTTCAGCTGAAAATGGACCTGAGGCGCCACTGTGTTAAAACATGCTGTAATGTTCACAGGGAAAATGCCCCATATTATTTAAAGGCTTTATTCATAAGCTTCACACCGTCAGTTTTGCTCTGAGGACGGGCAAAATGGGTGGATCTAAAGAGCATCAGCGGAACTTAAAAATCAGTGTGGGCAAAGCTTGCTGCATATTAAACCTTCAAAGAAACACTTTATGAACTCCGGAGGGGACCTTTAGACTCCAATGACTTACAGTTCTGGAAAGCAGTTACCGGTTCATGATCCATAAGAGGCCGGTGTTATGGGGGCCGTCTCCCACCCCCTTTCCCGGGTTATGTTTGTCTCGTTTTGATCCCCCCTGTCTATGCGAAGGCCCGGACACGTGTTTGGGGTGCTGTGAACACCAAATGTGAACCTAAAGGACCCCAGAATATCTTGGGGGAGGGGGCTTGGTTCAGAGGACGAGGTTGATAGAGGGCAAAAAGAAACGATACCATAGACCAATTCAAGTCATTGTGTGTCTTTAAACTGTAATGGAATCTGCTGTATGTGTCTGTGACTGAGGGCAGGGAAATATCCCTCAAACTCATCCGCGTGAAAAAAAAAAAGTGTACAAACGGCACTCCAAAAAAAGGCGGGAAAAAAGGAAAAAAAAAATCACCCTTTGAAGTATTTGTCCTTACCTCAGGCTTTTAACATGCTCATAAATTATGTTTTTTTTATTTTCTTCATGTTGTCTAATAAAGTGAATATTTTATGGTTAGTGTAAATGGCAGGATTTAGGTTGAAGCTGTCATTATTTTTCACCATCCCGTGATTAACAAAAAATTAAAAACAAAAAAAATTATTGTGATGAATTTATTCTGCCACGTTGTCGGGGGCGTGAGAAATGAGGGTGGGATGTTTGTGCCAGTTGCAAAGAAATCTGTAAGAATGGAAAGAGCAAAGATGTACATTTTTCATATCATATGTTCTAAAGTTTTAATATGTGAGGCTTTAATTAAAACATTGGTAAAATTACCTGTGGATTGCTACATCGCATAGTGTATTTCTGCTGTTTTGTACTTTTTTATGAGTTACAATAGCAGTAATTAAGTCGTTTGTATTTTGCTTACAGAAAACGAATTCAACTGCCTTTTAAATCTGTCTATAGAATAAATGCATTTCAGTATAAAACTCTGTTTTTGAGCTCTTAATAGGCAAATTTATTGAGTTTTGCTTGGTCAATGAAGTAAAAGAACATTCCATCAGTTATATTAGCCATAATTTTGTATGAAGCATTATATTTCTCAGTGTCCACTTGTTTTCAATTAAAGACGACGATAACAAATGTTTATTTCAAGGAATCGATTCATTTCAACAATTGATTGTAGAACCAAAGGTTTTTTATGTAGCCAATGCAAGGTTAGATGAATCACTACAGGAAAATGAGCATAAACCCTGTTTTACATCATTGTTGTATTTGCAGTGATATGATTTGAGCAGCCACTGTACTATGCAGTCTAATGTGTAAAAAATGATGTTGAGCCTCTCAGCTAATTTTCCTTTCACACCTATCAGCAGTTTAGCTTTTTAAGCTATGCGCATGTTGTCTGAATTGATGCATTGTGAAGACCCTCTGGGTGTATTCACTCTCTTTGAGAATCATGTGAATTGGGGGGGGTGGGGTGGTAGGCATCTCAGTCAGTTATCATAAATCTACAATGGGATTGAAAGGCAAATGGACTCCAGACCTCAATGCGTAAAACCAAAGAAATTTAAAGGCATTTGTTTGTTTGTATGTGCGTGTGTGTGGGGTGGGGTGGGGTGGGTTGGGGGGGAGGAGGCATAGTATAAACAGGATGGATTGTTTTAAAAAGTAATTATTTTTCGCATATTGCTGTATAGTTAAATTTGTCGGAGACCTGCAGTAATATTTCTCCCAGTGCAGAGTGACTCAATTCCCATCTCTGTTACATGATTAATTACAGCATCTGTCCTGACAGAAGCAGCAGAGAAGAAGCCTCTAGGAAAGCTGCAAATATGCACTGGCAACAGTCTTAAACCGCTTACGATGAAATGAAAATTAAAAACAGCAAGTGCTGTGCATGAGCTGAATCTCAATAGCACAAAGGAGAATGCTGAAGGTGTCCATGACTACCAAACACAAGATTTAAAAACACACAGTAATGAGTCTCTGGAAGTGGCATTTATTATTCAGAGAAATATTTTCAGGAAGGGACATTAATAATGCATGCTGCTCTTGTTATTTCCCAGCCCGTTAACATTGTGTTTACTGTGTACAAATATTTCACTGTTTGGACCGTTCACTTGAAGGTCTTCGTTATTTGCTTGCTTTTTTGATACATTACTGTGAACCATTCAGAAAACATGATAATGAATGCTATTTTTCCCAGGACTTGTGCAGTTATACCCTCATATTAACCAGTATTTTGAATTTGATCTATTTAAGGGAGTTTCCTTAAAATGGTTTTGTCTGACAAAGCAGAAGGCCCCAAATTACGTCTTTAATTTTACCCGGTCAGCGATTTTGACGTATGTCAGTATGACCTAGATTGTCTTTTGCTGCTCTGTTCCAATACCTGTCTGCGCACGAGGGTCGCGCGGGGGAGACGGCTGCGCTGCGCTGCGCTGCACGCGCACAATGCAGGTACGTCGACCTACCAGTCAGCCCAGCTCGCGCTCGACTTGTCCGCACGTGGACCGTGCAGTGTGGCGCTCCCATCTATCTATACGGGGGGAAATACACCCGAATACAAAGCTCTATAATGTATTCGTACGGTTTAAGGCGATTTTAAATGACCCCAGAGCTGCGGCGACGCGATGGTGTAGCCACATCGAGTTCTGCAGCCACATCGAGTTCTGCGTATCTCATGAATTCCCCCAAAGCTGCAGTTGATGCATTTCTTATGAGCGCGCGTCGGCCTTCACTGCGCGAAGAAGAAGTACGGTGCGTTATGGTGTCTCTTTATCGAATAAGTGCCAACTCTGCCAGGCTATCGCTACGAAACTACAAAGGCGCTGGCCGTCGTACAAAACGAAGGCATGTCTGCCAAATCAAACTTCTGTCCACCTGGAGCGATAAACTCAACGCGTTAGTGTTACTGCAAACCGTCAACATGTTTGCAACCGTTTACACAACTTGGCTGTGTTGTTCCTCCAAACCGTTACAGATGGATACTGGCAGTGAAGCGCCGATCCCACGACAGCTTGCTGGCTGAATAACCATTACCGTACTGTTACTCATGAACCGGAGCGTGTCAGACTGGACAGACCGGTGTAGACCGACCCCGTAGCGGCCTGACTGTGGCTGATTCGCTGGTAGCAGCTGGAGTGCAGTGCTTTTTGCTTTACTCATTAGGAATTCCCCCGTTAAATCATCCACAGTGTATACTCGCCACGATCAATTACAGCATTTCCAATTAAGAAGTACATTCACCATTACACTGTTAATGTGTAAGATGTGAATGTAGTAAGATTCATATAATATGAATAACATATAAATAATGTTGTATTAATCGATTAATTAAAACGTGGCTTAATCAGTTAAGTTCTCTTCTAGAAACAGACGAATGTGAAATCGTATTAAAGAAAACTGCAAAATCAGTGTATGTCAAAATACTGGACCATCATATAGATATTCAATTCAATAAACTAATTATTTCAAACTTTGCATTCTTGACATATTAAGATCTAACAACATAAGTGAATTTACATAAATTTATAATAAACATGAAAAGCCCTCACCAAGGTCATAAAATTTGTTAGGAATGCAGCGCAAATCATTAGTAATATTATGTATTTGTTTTAAGTCTTTGTACATTCATTTTTGTGAGGGTTGTTTTTCTTGGCCAGTGTCAGTTCCTTAAGAATATGGAGTCCTGTTGTGTTAATGTGCAAGGTCAGCTGGTTCATATTGCACTGTGGAATCTGGAAAAAGTGCAGGACCATTAACAGCTACCATATTTGTCAGATCGGTCGCCTTCATGACTCAGTGAGAAGGTGGGTTCATTTCCATCTCGAGTTAAATTCTCTGAAAGTACTGCTGCGTTTTCATTCTTCTGACCTCCGTGTCAGCCTGGAAATTTGTACTGTACAATTTTTGACAAGTTTAATAAAAGCAAAGGACACTCTGTCCTTTAAACGAGGAGAAAAAAAAACATGAAACCTCATACATCCACTTAATTTTTTTGGTCATTTCAGACTGCAGAACTCCAGGATATTTTATGAAGAGGTTTAAAGAGAATGAAATATGTCGAATTGCTGGTGTATTGGAAAGCAGTGGTATTCAACCACCAAACTACTTAGTAAGCAGGTGTTACATTTGTTCCAGATCAGTCATGATTTGAAATTGTTTTTTTTTTCCTTAGAGCTATATAGTTTGGTTATTGTATCTGAAATTTGCATGAAGAGAATCAGTTGAACTGTTCTTGCATTTTTCTTGTACAGGGACTTTTTGTCTGACTGATTCCTATGGTGCCAGTGCGGTGATTTTATGGTATATAGTGAAGGTAAGTTACAAATTAAACCACACTTTTAATGGGTCCGTCCTGGGCCTTTTCACTTGAATATGGGATTGCTTACTGAGCCCACACTTTTTCTCATCGTCCGTCCCTCCACTTTGAGCAGCCTGCACCAGTAGCCTGTCAAGCGGAAGCACTGGGGAGTAGTGCGAGGTATACCCTGATTGGTGTTGGATGGAGGACTCCCACAACGTGTTCACTGGGACACCAGTACACACGGTATGTGTCTAGAATATGTGGGGGTGCTGCTGGAGCAGACACGCCCCTTTTTGCTCTGAAACAGGGCTGGTTCATTACCTGGGAGTTATGCATCAGCAAGCCGAATGACTTAGTTTCTGTAAAATGTATAAATGCATCACACACTGCAGTAACCCTGTTATTGAAATTGGTTGGATATATTTTCAGTGTTTTATCTTTCTTTCTGTTCCTGGGTTTGCCTGAAGTGGGCTCATTTTCCTTTGACTTAGACGTGATAGTTTAACCCTCTGGTGGCAAATTAATGTCACTTTGAACCTGGGCACGTGGCTGTCCATCCTAAGATAGATATGCTCCCATTGCACACACAAACAAAATGAGGAAATCCCACATTTTTGTCATTTTATGTTTCATGTTGAACCACGAAAAATTAAATCCTTAGAGTTTGATTTGTCTGAAACTATCTATAATTACGTTATACCGCGTGAGGACTTGGATTCGGATATGGAATGTACCACGTGGTACATTTTGTGTGTTATGAATGTTTTACATTTGGGATGTATCAAATGAGAGGATGCATCGTGTGTGTTGATTTGCGTGTGCCTTATTCCAGGACTTCCAGTGAGTCTTCACTGTCTGGGTTTTTGAAATTTAGATTCAGGGACAAGTGAATGTGCAGAATAGGCATTGCAAAGGTCAAGAGGCCATCCAATTAGGAAAAGTGAATATTTCTGTCTGCATGTTCAGCTACAAAGGGGAGGGAGCAGAAAAGAAACTTTCCTGACTCAAGCCTTCACCAGGGCCCTGCATAAGTGACCTGCCTTTAAATGGCCTTTTCCGAATGGCTTTCACCTTAAAGGGATTTGCAGCTCGCAGAACTTGAAAACCTGGCAGACCTATTTATTTTGCCTCGAAATGTCAACGTAAACAAGGTACTTCATTGCGCAGTATAAAGTCATGCTGTTTCAGATGTGCCTCTCATATGGCCTTAGAAGTAAGCAACATTTCTAACAATGAAGACAACATCGATATAGTACAGTCATGTCCAGTGCCACTTCTAATTTGCTGTTATTATTTTTGCTGCTGCTATTACAAGTAGTGACTAAAATCCACTAGGCTTACTCACCTTCTAATATGGCATTTAAAAGTGTTATTTAGATTTTGGTTCAAACTGCCGGTTTCAGTGACCATTTGACTTTTGTAAGATTAAAATTTAATTTGTGACCATTTTACTTGCCTTTCAGTGAAAGGCAACAATAAATTAATGGGGAGAAGCCAGATTAAAGTATAAGATTATAAAAAAAAATAATACCTTACTGTTTAGTGCTTCATCCTTTGTTAAATACTTCTCCGCTTGATTCAGTGTGGGAGGTTCTGTCATAAGAAGCACGTTTAATGCTACCATTGTGAGATTTATACAGCACAGGTCAGAAACATTTCAGAAGTACCCATCTACTCGTTTATTTTTATTTCCACATAAGTGTATTTTTAAGGTAATAAGTTTTACACTTTTAATTATTTCTTTTATGACTCAGAACATCTTTATTTTATTGATTGATTTTGCACTCAATGATTCTTCAAACTTTAATTAAGTTAATAGGCAGAGTATTTTATTTCAATAATGGGCTGGATTAAGAGCCAAATGCTTGTGGAAAGAATGTGTGCAAAGGTTGTTTTTTTGATTAACGGCTGAGTAATTATTTAATTTGAAGCCCATAATAAAATTACCCGTCCATTTTTGAGGCATTTTTCTTGACCCCAGTGGGATGAGTGCTAGCTGTTAGCATTGAAGATAAGAGCATCTGAGGCAGTAATACGTCACAGGGCAATTTACTGCCATTGTGTCACATTGTAACATGGCTATAATCGAGCACTCAGAGCACAGCGGAGGAATAATGATGTCATCTCGAGCTGGTTGGTTGGTAAGGTGAGCAAGTGGCGGGGGTTCCAAGGAGGTTCCCCGGCTCAGGGTCTGCATTTGACGATGCCACAACCTCCTCAAGGGAACGGACATGTGTGCACGAAATCTCAAATACAAGCACCTTTTTCAAGAGCTAGAGTGAGGGCATGTCAAATAAATTTTATATCTGCAGTATTACAGTTTGGTAAGCAATGCGAGTGGTCCCTTATCGATTGTATGTCCATTCCTCAGAGCAAATGTGATTCTAGTCTTCTTGATCTGAAACTACAAAATGTAAACAGCGTAAACAATGATAAATACAGAGACCAAGAACGAGAGCTTATGTCATTTAGATATTTACCATATTGATTTGTTTGCTCAATGTTGTTTTTACAGTCACTCTGTTAGGCAGTACAGGGAGCTTTGATATGACAGGAAATTAAACTGTATCGGGTAAAATGTTTCTTTGCACTGCACTGTGGAAAACAGCTAGTTTGATGTCAGGATTTGAAATGGTCTTATTTCACCTTTTTGTAACTCTCCAGGTTCTTTGTGTGTGTGTTTTTTTATATATAGAATCTTGTTCTGAATTGGCCTTCTATTGCATCTTACTTACCGTGCTAATGCTAGCTATTACTGATCTCCCATGTTTCTATGGCAACAGAGCTGATAAAGTGTACTGAGAGGGAAAAATGATAGATTATATGTGCATGCTGTGTCATATCCAATTAGCGCAAATTGACTGTACCCCACATTATGCGGGTGCTCTGAGGAAGATCGATAAATATGGACAACGTCCAGAAAGGTTCCCCCTCGTCTTCTTTGTCTTCTCCCGCTCCGGATGGCAGGGGAAAACAGAGACGGATCATGCTATGATGATGTGCTCTCACTGCTGAAGGGGCAGGTGCTGCATAGACACCATTCAGGCTCGGCCTATTCAGCCTGAGCTCCTGTAACGCTCCATTCATGCATAGCAAAACACCATCTGCTCCTGTTTTGCCTCAAGCAATCACAGCTGACCAAAAAAACCACCATAACAGCTGTTGGAAAACAAAAGCCAAACAAAGGAGTGTAGCAAGAGGTTAGACGTGCGTCCAACACTGAGAAATATTCCAGGGAGTGGGTGAAGGAAACAGTAGGGTTTTCAGGGGGAGGGAAAATGGAAATCTACTGAGCAACGCCAGCAGAAGGGGTCAGGTATGAGACATTCAGTCCATCTGTCTGAAGGAGCCTTCAAAATCCTCAATAGGTCAGGTGATGAAAGACGAACAGAAATAACTGAAATAATGCCTGCACACATTCATTAGGAATCTACGTACTTTGCAGATTAAAATGAACGGTTAGTGGACAGGAGGCCCGTCTAGCTGTTCTTGCTGCTTGTTGAGTTAACTGGTGGGAGAGCCCGGTTAGCAGTAGTACAATAGGGACGTAAAGCATAAGAGCACATGGGAAAAGCAGGTCTGTCTTTGGATTAGGGACTCCTTAATGTCGAGGAATGGACCACCCGGACATCCCGCTGGCATACAGACAATTTGCATTTGAATATTCCATATTTACAGTAACTTGTTATAGAAGTATATAGTACAATGCGACGTATTATTTAATGAGAATACTATCAGTGTTTTACCACCGTCAGTTAACACTGTGCACCATGTGCTTTAAATGTTAATTTTTTTTTTGTTGTTAAAAAGTCTGGACCTCTCTCTAAAAAACAAACAATAAGATGCAGAAGTAAACGTTCTCATTGAAGAACTCTGTGACATACTAAGGCTATTTGAAAGATGAATGAAAAGACGGCCCAAGGAGAGTGGTTCCTCTCGGTTAAGGAAGACAGACTTCTGTGTGCCAGCTTCTGGCCACCAATGGGCATGTCGGCCTGGAGGTGTGGGAGAGCCAAACAGGTCGCATGCCTTCACCTCGCTGATCGTGGATCGGTTCTGTTTCTGCGTTAGGATTTTCTCTGGACTCTGCTCCCCACCCTGCCTCAGACCTCACAAATGCCCTCAGCGTGGCCACCCCCCGGTACATCCACACTTCTGCCGTCGGCATATTATATTTTAGTGATTTCTCCAGTGTTGTAATCTATCATTATCGTATTATGTGAGACAAAACTGTATATCTCTGCCATGTTTCATAGTAGGAATCGCTGGGATCAGACAAGTCCCTTAACTGAAATGTTTTCATGATGCATTTTATGATCAGTTAAAACATTTTTCTCATATGCTGGTCTCTCAGAAGAATGTTCTGCAGTGTCATTTATAAATGTCTTTTTTGGAACAGCAGCTTTCAATAAATACTGCAAAAGATAAATAATAAAGCCATAAGGAGTCAAGTCCAGCTATTTATCTTCTGTGGAGATTTGTTTGGGGGTTTTTGTCCAAATTTTTTTTTTTAAAGTTCCTTTTTAGTTAGTTAAATGACTCCTTCTTAACTACTTATATTACTTGAGAAATATATATTTTTTAGCTTTTTAGCTGACATAAACCAAAGGAACAAGCTATTTGGTCCAGCTTTAATTTAACTTCTACTTTTAAACCTAGCTAGCTTTTGTAAATTTTCTTGTATTATGATTATCTGTTGTTTTTATCTGAAGGTATTTAAATACCATCTTGTGAAATTTGTTTTTGCTACAGAAACTAATAATTTTAACTGGGCTAGCCTTGTGGGAATTGCTTTGTATCTACGGCAACGCCTTACAGTCAGTGGGTGGGTCTGGGTCTCTGCTTATAATGAGGAAACAAATAACCCAAGAGTGGGTCGACCTCATTCTCACTGTACAATAGTGGAAAAAATGGGGTATCATTGTTAGTAGGAACATCATTGCTGGCCTGTTTCTCAAACCATCTCTAAAAAGCTTTATGGCACTCAAGAAATAGATAGAACGAACCATTTTAGCGTAAGCTAAACCATATTCTTGTTGTCTTTCTTAATATTAGCTTTCTCCCTTACTGTATAAACACATCACAGATGAGAGAGAAAAATCATAGCACTCCTCCATCACAGTAATTCCCCCCCCCCTCACTTGCAGAGGCTGCATTTATTTTTTATTTATTTATTTTTGCTGAGAGGGTCAGCCTCTCAAGGAGAACAAGGGTTGGCTGTGTTTCTGTCAGAAGGGGTTTAGTGCTTGACCTGTGAGTTCACTTGCCAGTCAGAGTGCTCCATTGTTTGTGCGTCCTCATTGT
>JAODUD010000008.1:12137097-12149454 GCA_026784285.1 Stomatorhinus walkeri
GCGTGCGTCACTTGTTTGGGCGGACAGGGTGGGGGCGGGGCGGGGGCGGGCTGCGGCTCGGATTCTCCACACCCCCAGAGCATCGGCCGTTGGAAAGAAGATTCCACGACTGAATAGGTTTCCTCACTTCTGCTGCAGCCTTTCATTTCCTTGTGAATAGCATTGAAACAAGAAACTGAGAACAGGATAATTACATATTTATTAATATTTAGCAATTGAAAAACTGGCAAAATAGTCACAGGATGAGGAGATAAAGCGAGCCTTTATCTTTTAAAGTGCTGAGTTTCTTAAGCATTCCTTTGCTGCTGTACTTTTCAGGATTGATTCATTTCCCCCAGGGGCACGGAGTACCAAACGGCGTTCCCGTGAGTGTGATGTGCGGAGGAGCCCACAGCAGTTTGGCACAGTCTTTGTCCTTCAGGGTGCCGGCTGATGTTTCATGAACCTGCTCAGTACTGCCTGATATATAGTACTGTGCAAAGGTCATAGCCAGTCAAAGAATATGTTTAAAGCTATTTATCTGGATACTAAGTGTATATTAGCTCAGGAAGCAAAACAATATGGTAAAATCAATATTAGAACATATGCAAATAAATAGCAACACAATAAAAAGCTATAGAGAATATTACTGGTATGTTGTTGGGTGGAACACCGTTTCAGTTCCCAAACCTTACCTCGGGCGCCACCCAGCCATTCCATGTATCACATAAAGTTCAACAGCAGGTCACTTAATTAATTCACTTAATTAGTCAACTCAGTAAGATATTGATTAGCCAAATGAACTATGCTAAAGTTATACTGGTATGCTGAAGTTACTCTAGAAGAGGCTATGAAGTGGCTAAGCTAACACACTTTGACACATTGTTAGAAGAGGCTATGAAGTGGCTAAGCTAACACACTTTGACACATTGTTTTCTGGCAGCATGAAGATCTTTTATGCACTATTTTCTGTGGATTCCTTACGAATTTTGCGCAGTTCTATAGGTGCAGTTGAACAACAAGGCTGTATTGTCTAGCATATTGACAGGCCTGTGTTCACTTTGAGCACCAATAATGAGTTGCCTGCTTGTGTATAACGGCGACACCCACCTAAAACCGGAGAACATTTAGGTGTTAGGCTTGCTAATCAAACCTAAAGCTTAAAGTTCAAAGTTGCAGATGCGCAGACATCCTCTCATCGTGAAGCCTGCAGCTATCTGTGAGATTGTATATAATGTATATAATGAGTTACATTTAACACCCCCTCCATGTTGCGCTCCTCCTCTGCCATACGTGTATGTCATGTATAACGGCTAATGAACATTGGATTACCGGTACCCAGTAGCGAATGAATCAGCACCGGGAAGGGAGTCTGTTGGGGAGGAAATGGAGGGAGGTGTGCTTGTAAGCATTTCAGTGTACATCTTCCAACAGTTTAATCAAGGGGTGCTGGCAATCTGTCTTCCCCTTCATTGTCATCCAGTGGGGTGGGGCGGGGTAGGGGAGTCTATTTATCATACGGTCTTAATGTGCTAATTCTGTGTCCGTAATCTCTGGCAAGATCATCAATCAATGAAGACATTGACACACGGTTCCTAGCATCCGCCCCTTCCTTCACACACACGCCATGCACACACACACAATCACATAACCTTCCCACCTCCCCAAACCCCATCACGTAGAAAACAAAGGGGCCATCTCTTTACATGTCTGCAGATAGAACCTGTGCCCCTCCCCGCCTCGCAACACAAACCATGGCACGCTGTCATCACTGATTAATGGGAGAGTCAGAGCTGTAGCTCATTCATTGCTTTTTTAAAAGCATGTCCTCATTTTGTGCCACTGAAGATCTCCGGTTTTTCAGAAGCAAATGTCAACACGTTTTTGTATTATTCTTCATATGCCTGCAAAGGGAGACAATTTTCTCAGCAGACCAGCTTCTAGACAGATGCACTTACGTGCACTTTTGATAGTATAAGTACTGTACGGAAAATACATTAATATGTCTTCCTGCTTTTGTGAAATACATACTAGTAAATGGTTTTAAGATTAATGGCCTGCTCCGCGCGATACTAATTCACATGTCCGTCTGCAACTTTACCCACCGTTAACTGTTATTTGTCGAGGGCAGATGAATGTAATTGTCATTGAATCATTTACGGTGCTGGCCTTGTACAGTGAAATCCATGAAGACTTTCCAAGTGATTTTGTATAATAAGAAATGTGTGTTTTCTGAGGGCAGCCTTTAATAATGCATGCTGCAGTGTGAATTATTTAGGAGCAAAGCCTTTTTTTTTTTTTTTTTTTGAAGGAAATGTGCCCTGCTGGAGAAACAGGGGGTGAGTGGAGAATCTATGGCTTCTGATGGCTTTTTGTTTTAGTGTCAAACTTTTACACTCAGCGGGCAGTTAAAAGGGAGTTATGGCACTTTAAGAGATTAGAGGTGACAAAGCTAATTCTGACGACGCAAGTGGGACATGCACGCCTCTTTTGACCTTTACTCAGGCTATGAGAAGTAAGTGGCTCAAAAGGAGAACCCCATTAAAAAATAAATAGAGGTGCTTTATGAAAAGGTCACGACACATGTTTCCAAGAAATATTATTAATCTCACAGCCAAGAGCAATAGACTTAATTCTAATTTGTAAAAGGGAATAGGAGACAGGGTAATACAACATGTTTGTTTCTGTTCAGGCACTTTTTCAATATCTCTTATTTACAACATGAGCTGTGTTTCTGTTCGGTATGAGCATAAATATCCACGCGTCCCTGTGCTCGCCATCCTTCAGCCATGCCGCTTGACGGCGAGTAATGCTTGTGATATAACACATTATACCCAAGTTTAATCGCTGTAGATAGTGAGGTGTGTCACACAGACTCTCCCTCCTGAGCTCTCGTGACGTGTTTTTCACCAAATGCTGTCCTAGAAAGGGCAGCTGTGCACAAGCGGCCCTCATAGTGCCCATTCTCTCTCTCTAATTCTTTGCATGCTCTTCGTAGTCACAGAGGCAATGCCTGTCTCACTATTCCAGTTCAGGCCTTCTATATGAATGTCAGTAATGTGCTTTCATTGACTAGACTGTGCATGTGTTGTTGTTGTTATTCTGAATTACGAGTTCTAAAACCCCACTGCCTTCGAAATCGCACGGCTGGACAAACAAGGGGCTCAAGAATGTCGTAATGAAGACCAAGTTATTCATACTCTTGTTGGTACGTTGTTATTTCAAAATTTTATACAAGGAAAAACTGGAAATGTGAGACAGTCATGAATTTGGTTTTCATGTAAACGCAGTCATATCCATAATATTTATTCATAATATCTTTTTCTCACTTTCTAAACTTTTCCCAATTTCTTTTCCTGCTTTACAGAGTGGCAGTAAAGTTTGCCTTATTAATAATAATAATGTGTTAAATCTACCCATATAAAGGAAAGAAGAAATATCCTACATAACCTGCCCAAACCACCTTCTACTCTTATCGGGGGCGGGGGATGCCAGTCACCTCAATATTCATGCCTTATACAGTTTCTATGTGCTAGGACTATGTGACTATATGACCTAAAGCTGCATGTACTGTGTGGTTTTCGTCTGTATGTAATGTAATGCCTTCCAGGGAAAGTACACAACTCTGCCATGCATGCATGCTACTTGTTAGGCCACGCAACATGTCGGTCGCGCTTTGTTGGCTGGGAAGTTCATGCACCTCATCAGCATCGGCTAAACAGCAAAGGGACGCAATGCTCTCCTTTCCACCCCGAGCTTCTCCTGGAGGCCTCAGCCTTCGAGGTGAGGCGTGTAAATCATGTGGTGGACCGGGAAGGGTTGAGGCCCGTTGTCCGTTTTGATTTTCCTGTCGCCTGTTGTATAGGTGTTTGTAGCAGACAGGGCCATTATGATAAAGTGATTGGATTCAGGGGGAATTTCCAGTGCTTTGGTAATGGTGTAGAACACCATCCGTCATGTTTACACCTCGATGGGAGGTAATAAAGCTGTGCGATATTGCTGCTTGTCAGACTGGATGTTCTGTGTCGGTACTGGGGACGGAGGGGAAAAACGTGGTTCTGTCAGTGCATCATCTGTGCGGTGATTATATTTTACTCACAGTGAGCTTCAAACTGAAACCATTTCATAGTTTTCGACTGGAAAATGCCTCAGGGAATCTGAGAGAGAAATAACAGGCAGTTCTGCAGAAGGAGGGGGAGTGTGGCCCCACCACACTTTCAGAAAGATGACATTTGTCCCCCCCCCCCATCAATTTAGTTCAAAACAGGTAGGTGCTCTGTGATATGTGTCTCCCCGCTCCCCCCACACCTTTTTATATCAGTGCAATGCCGCTGTGTGAAATGGTCTGTCTTGGGATTTTATTTTGCTTATTTATTTTTGATAAATAGTGGGTCCAGGATTCTAGGAAGACAATGAATGTTTTAGCGTGAGAAAGCCCAGTGTTCTCTGTGAAACAGGGGCGCTGTGGCAGGTGTAAATACACAGGACTAAAGGATGTTTGTGCTTCTGTCATACATAATAAGGTAGTTTAACATTTCAGAATCCTTGCAAAGTCATCCAGGATAATAAATAATAAATCCAGCCTTTGGACTTCAAAACCCATAGCAGCGGTGAACAGTAAATATCAGATTAATGAATCTGGAGAAATTCCATACTTGAAGTGTCTGCGTCTTGGTGGATTTAACGCTAAACTATGAGGATGGATTGTCTTTGCCATAGTCAGCTTTGCTTACTAGTCTGTTGCTTTGCTAACAAAAAGGGAAAATATCGTGTTTCAGGACGTGGAGTCGATGTATCACATCACAGCTCATCTAAAACCACATGGAAACAATATCTTGCAATCTCCTGAAAAGGTTACAGATGCTGTATTTGCAACAATAAAAATTAATTGGTTTTTCTGTTCTTTTTTCCCTTCAGCCGTGTGTTTTTTTTTTTCCATATTACCTCTTAGATGTGATGACTCACTGTAATGATTCTGAACAAGCTGATTTTAATTTGAATTTTTTTGTTTCCGAGGTAATAAAAACTGACATGACAGTGTACCTCGAGCAGACACAACTAATGAGAAAATGAAATTAGTTTTTCGGCTGGTTGATCAGAAACATACTATACATAATAATCAAGCATTTATTTGAGATGATTGTGTGTTTCACAAACTCAGGAAGATCAGTACCCAGTCTTCTTTGTCTGATGTCTGATCTAGCAAAAGATGTGTAATACTCTATGTATACATAAATATCATGGGTTCCCACAGGTTTTGACCTTCTTAATCACTGTACAAAATCATGTTGTTTGTTGATCATGATGTTTTTCATTTTGTTTTTGAATTATACAAATGAAACAAGTTGCACCTAATGATTTCTGTTGTAAACACTCACTGCTCTTTTAAATGCTGTATTTTATGGGACTTTGAAATGCATACATTAAAACTGCAGCTTTTATTGTTTACTAAACCAGCCAGAATTTGGAAGAAACGATGGAAAAAAACAGGAGACACGCAGATTTCTGCAGACGGAGTGTGAGACCCCTGGGATAGAGCTTCTGGAAATTTCCAGTCTTCTATTATTCATACACAGTGGAGTCTGAGGCCCAATTAAGCAACACTCAAATGCTGTTAATTTCATGTACGATTTGCTTGACCATCCACAGGGAGACTTTAGTTGAGTTAGCTGATAAAGGAGGCGCAGGACCTAAGAGGATTGGTATGAGAGATGGGTACATTTTTAATATTTTGCTTAGCAACTAAATTAATGAGTGAATAAATGAATTCATTAACATAGCTGAGGTATGTGAACGTTCAAAAAGCATCTCTACCTGAGATGTAAATACATGTAGCTGCCATTTATGTATTAGTGTTACTGCTGCTTTGGTAGTGGTGTACTTGAGGAGTGATTATATGAAACCTGTTTCATAGTCACGATGCTTGTGACTTAGCTTTTCAGATGTTGCTTGAGGAGTGACTAGGAAGTGGAACTCAGAGTACAGTGTTCTTGGTAGCCTGAATATCTTTGTCCCTATGCCATCCGAACAGAAAGCTGTTGATTTACTCAGTAAACAATATGCAACAATATCCTTGATGAGTGCTAATTGCCCCCCCCCCCCTCTTGCCTCTTGCTGTTTCTCCCTGCTGTTCCTGACAAATGTTTGGTTAACAGGTTCATTAACTGCAGATCTAAGCTCCAGTGGCGCTCAAAGTGGAGATCATCCCCAGATCAATAGGAACAGAAAAACCTTGATATTTATATGTTTCTCCTGCTGCCAAAGTTGCCATCATTTACTATCAAATATAACGAATCCTGAGAGTTGTTACCACTGTTTTTCATCTCATGCAATCCTCTGCGAGGAGCCTGTTGAACAACGACCGTCAACTATAAGAGGCAGCTCTGGAGAGCGATGTAAAAGATACTGAAGCAGATTGCTGGAAGGCAGTGAACTGAAGGTGGTGAACTCATACTTGCCCAACATCAGGTGACCATGTTCGGTCACTCAGGACTAGACATAAGCACAGTGGGTGGGCTGTCCGGGGGCCAACATGCCATGGTGCATCAGTTTTGTTTAGGTCAGACTCTACCTTCATTCCTTTGGCTCTTCATGCCTGGATCCACATTGGTCAATGGTTTCTTGGCAGGTAGACACACTAGCAGGGTGGCGCTTGTTAGAAGTAGGGGTTCTGCGATCTGCTACTTGTTTGAGGGTGATTTCGTGAGAAGAACAGGACTCTGGCTCCCGCCAGTTTGCAGTCTGCGTTTGAATTTTTAAAAATGCAATTTTTCTGTTCTGTTCCAGCATAATAAGAGCCACAGTTGAACATAATTACCTTTACATTTGAAATAAGTCACACTGTAAATGAAAAGGCCCTTGCATTCTGAACCGCTTGCTAATACATTTCTAGTGGAATTGTCAATGCATTCTAAATCAGACGGCCACCCGTTGAAAATCATTTCCTAATGCAAAGGGAATTATCAATGCATTATGGATGGATATTCAATATATGATTAATAATTCAAAAGATAATTTAAATAGATTATGTGGATAAATTTATGGTTAAACTGGATTTACTACTTCTGCAATCAGGTGAAATTTTACATCAGGACTGAAAGTATATTGTTGATGCATTTCAAAAGAGTTCAGAATGACTGCTAATGTATTTCTGTCTGCATTTTATATTACATTATGAATGATTTGATAGAACCTTATAAAAATTCTTCTGACTTATTGGATTGTAAATGTAATAATTAAGTTACTTCTCATAAAGTATGGTTCTTTTTTCCAAGGATATTTAATCTAAACCATCATATTTGCAAGTCCGTAACACTGAACAGTGAAGGTTAATCTAAAGCAATCTTTTAATTAAACACAATTCCTCGATTAACCTTAGGTGGTTGTAATGAACGGAATGTTGGCAGGCAGAGAAGCATCAGTCTGTTCATGAACTGAGTGCTTCACGTGTCTTTCAACTCTTAGTCGGAACCCTTAAGGAATCAATCACGGCATGTGAGGAAAAACAGCCCTTTCAGTTGGTGCTTGTTTAAATATTACTTTCATTGTGATTTATAGGAAAACCCGGTGATGACAGCAGTTATCATAATGCATTATAGCTGCCTTGAAAATGCTTGATGATGCAGTCATAAACTATTATAAACACGGTTATAACTATTTATAAAAAAAGCACAACACCATAGCCATGTTTGTTATGCAATATGAATGATCTTTGATGCTCTCATCTATAATGCACGTTTGATATCATTATAATACATTATGATGCTCTGTATAAACCAATATAATGCATTATGAAAGTATTTATAGTGCATTATAGATTACAGCTTCATAGAGTAAAGTGTTACCCAAAATTCTATTGGTTTTGTATTAACTGAATGCTTATATGGATTCATAACTTGCTCTTGTACTCTCGTGCAAGATGTTAAATGGAAAAACATCCAACTAGATAAAATGGTTAAAAAATGTTAAGTTGCGAGCGAAGTCAGTGTACATGGCTGGATAGCGTAGATGGGCAGTTCTGTTAGGTAAGTGCTGCCTTTTGTTCTCACCTGTAGTGAACACATATGCAACCCAAGTGCAGTGTGGACTGGTTTAATGTTTCACAATGACGAATGACTGGCCCCCAAAAGTGTTCCGCTGGACTGTCTGCTTCCCAGTCAACAAATCACTAAAGCTGCCCCTTTAGAAATGAGATTCCAAAGGTGGCACGCATGGAGTAAAAACATGGAAGAGAGGAGAAGGCTCAGTGGAAACAGTCATAAAATATGGCTGTCGCAGTGAAGGAATCCCCCCTGCCATGATTTAGGGTGGCTGAATACCACGGTATGCGGTATTATCTCAATTTTTTTGTGCTGTTTTTCTGAATTACTTAATTTATCCTGATTTTAGTGCTGAATAAATATGCATCATTATTAGGCTGCTATTAGGTATATTGTTGCATTTTAAATAAGGGTATTTTATGGCCCATCCGCAGTTCTAGAAGTTGGTCGTAAATGTAAAAAAAATCATAAAACATTGATAGTTCAAAATAATAAAAAAAGGTCCTTAAATGATAAAGGATTTCCTAAATTGATGGCTTTAAAGCTTTCAATGGCAGCAAGACTGAAGCGATATATCCAAGATTATCATTGAGTGCTACCAAGGGTCATAACGTTTAAAACACCATACCAGGCTAAGCGAAATTAAATTTAAATGCCTGTAATGCCAAAACAAAGCATGCAATAATTTTGGGCAGAAATTTTACCGTTTAAGTATTTTTTTATTATCTATAAGTAACACATTCAGAAATCGGTTTGTTTCATTAACATATCGTGACTGTCAGGATTTAAGCCCGCCCTTGTTTATGAATGCAGTAGTGTGGTTGGCTAAAAACACTTACCAATCAGTCAGAACTGCAGCTAAGGGGTGTACAGGGGAGTTCTTTACTAACTCTGTCCAACGCTCTGGCCCATCCACTTGATTAGTAATGCAGTATTGTATGACTAAAACTCAGTTTCCTTACTTGGCTTCTCCATTTGCCATTTGGCCTGGGAAGACAGGCTGATAGCGCCTCACGTTCACCTGCAGAATGCTTTCCATACCCGTAAATTGAATTCTTCAGCCGATGAAGCCCTCAGGTAAACCATAAAATCTACATGATTGAAGAGGCACACAAGCCTCATAGCCTTAGGTAATACTGAGAATCAAGTAACAAATCTTGGAAAAGTGACCCAGTATAACTGAAACCGTAATACCATCAAAGGCAAGCAAACCAGTTATAGACCCCATAGCGACATGAGAGGTCTGTGTGGGATTGGTTTCAATCAACTTACCAGTAACTTTCTTAGTACCATGGACTGGCTGCATACATGGTAGGACAAGGAACGTCCTTGATAACATAAAGCAGCATCTTAGGAGCACAATGACATAAGACAAAGGCTTTGATATTTGTGGCACCAAATACACAGCAGTTCCGGGATAGCAGTGGATTCCAGAGTAGCCACCATGCGTGCAGTGTGGACCCACTGCAGGAGCTGAGGGCGAATAACTGAAGGCATTGAATAGTTAGGAGGTGTTTTTGGTGGTGGGGTCCATTTGGACTGCCTCCTAAATGGCATCTTTTATTTCCTATTTAATTGGTCCTACATTACAGAAGGAGGTTATGATAATGTCAGACATCAACATTGAGTTAGGCGGTTCAAAATTTCGAGACAAACCATCCGTCTCAATATTATTTGGTCCCAGATGATATGTGACAACGAATAGAAATCTTGTGCAAAACAATGCTCATCTGGCCTGCTTAGGTTTAAGCCATTTCGCCTCACAAATGGGTTTTAGATGTTGATGATCGATCAGCAAGGACCACAAATGGGTGAACCACCCATGTAGACAGTGCCTACACTCATGGAAAGCTAACTTGATGGCTGGTAGTTTATGGCTCTCTGCATCATAATTCTTTCTCAGCTGTGGGAATTTTGTGGAGATAAAAGGCACCGGGCAAGAGATTAAGTACCTCATGGTTCTGGGAAATGACTGCCCCTCCCCCTAACAGAGGCATCCACTTCCACTACAAAAAGACGAGATGGATCTGGTTGTTTCAAAATAGGCGCAAAGCAGCACAAGTTCTTCAAACACTGAAAGGCTGAGACTGTGGCCTGGTGAATTTGTTTTAGAGCAGCAGGGATCAATGGGAGCGGGAATCTGAATTTCACAGTGATGTTGTTCAAAGCATGAGAGTCTATATACAGAGACCGGCCACCATTCTTCTTATCTACAAAGAAAAGCAGATACCATAGAACGCTGTAGACAGTCAGATGGTCTGCCAGCTTTTCATCAATGAAGTTTCCTGTTAAACTGGAATTTATCAGAGTGATGAGAGACCTGGTCACAAATCATTTGGAAATCAGGGCAGGAACTGTGATCTGCCTTCGAGTTACATTAACTAGAGGCAGCATCCACACCAAAGCCTCAAAGGCTGCTTTTCTTTCCTGGAATAGACCAGATAACTCACCTATAGATGCCCAGCTTCTCCACAGTATATATACATATGCTTTTGATATGGCATGAATGTTCCTTCTGAAACAGAGGTAACTGGCTGAGTTATATTGGTTTTGTGACCTGAGAGTGTGCACCACTCTAACAGCAAGTTATCGATTGCTGTTGACATCTGGAAACACTGGACCAGATTGGTGGTATATCTCCAATAGGCTAATTCAGACTGCAGATGGGCTGTCCTTACATCGATACATGGTAAGTATGTAGTGTACGGAATTCCATGACATATTTGGTGCCAGTCCAATCTCCCTGCCAGAGTTCACATAGCTGATTAGCAATACCTGTTACAGTAGCTGTATGTTCAAAGGCTTATTGGATGAGAATGGGGAGATTCTTGTGTGAGTTGACAATGGTGCTGTTCTGATGCCAGAAAGCTGTTGCACACTCCTGGGCGCTGGCCATAAGCAGGGAGATAACAACGAGTCTTATCTGTACTAGACCGAAATCATTCCAGGTAGTGGGTCATGTATAATGAACATTGGGAAACCCTTGCACTTATCAGGATGTCTGTCATGTCACTCGGGTGTTGAGGTCAATACAGCTGATGGAGGAGATGGAAAAGTGGAAATGGCAAGAGTGAGTAACAGCCATTCAATTCCAGCTGGACCTGCTGTGATGAAAAACTAAGGAGATAAAAATTCAGGGTTGGTAGGTTACATGGCTTACAATGAGAACTGATCAGAAACCAAATCTAATCCAGAAAGAAGTCCAAGGAGAAGAGGTACCAAGCCCAAATAACATTCACCAAATGGCCAAAAACAGGCAATAATTCAGAAACCGTTAAAAGACAATAATAAAAGGAGCACGTCAATATTTCAGCAATGAGGGTCTCAAAGTGTTACTCAAGAGAGGTCCTTATACCCATGGTTTAATCATGGGATGTCTTACTGGTGTGTCCAGTATTCTGGTGTGGTGGGATGTTGTTTAGCTAGGGACTGCTGACTGGAGGTGTGCATTACATCACTGGTACATATTAAATTAATGTTCAGTAGTTGTTGTATTGCCATCCCAAATGTGAATTAGTCACTAGTAAAAAGGTGACACTAAAACCTGAAAGATTATTAGCACATGAGAACTGGGTCCCCCTTTTTATACAACAACAGCCATAATAATAATAATAAATGACTGATAAACTTTGCTAAGAAATAATCCTGTACTTGAGATCTGCTTGGAATGCTAAACGCTAGCGTTTCAAGCAGAATGTCCTTAACAACCGATTCACCAGTAATTTATATTACATTGTGGAAATTGCAGTTATAAATACAATGCAAATTCTACTGAAATGGGTACATACTTTTATCCAAACTACTATGCTTTGACAGAGAATGTATATTGAAACTGTTTAAATCAGTGTTTCGCAGTCCGTTCCTCAGGGACCAACTGTTAGTCCACATTTTTGCTCCCTCCCTGCTCCCTAGGGAGCAAAAATATGGACTGTATGGCAGGAGCAAAAATGTAGATTGTTTATGGTTCCTGGAGGACCGGATTAGATAACACAGGTTCTGATGTTTGGACATGCAGGTTCTTCTATGCATATGAGAATGTAGTAGTGTGCAGCATGGATGTGTAAATCCATGGCTCCAAGGTAATTGAGCCACAATGGTTCTGGGAATGGCCTTATTAAGGGGTTTCCATTCATGCAGCCGTTCACCTGCCTACTTCGTGCACAGGCCTCCCTTTGTCCTCTCTTTTCCCATCAGTCTCCCTCTGCCATCACTGCGTGAGCAGGTCAGCATCCCTCCTCAGGGGCTACTTTGGGTCAAGTCGTTGGGCCCCTGACCCTTCCAGCTTTGACCTATGACCCACCCCCTCCCCTCCCCCCCCAACCCCTGCAGGAAGCCCCCT
>JAODUD010000008.1:12187774-12200226 GCA_026784285.1 Stomatorhinus walkeri
ATACAGGAGCAGTTTGTTGATAACCAATACGGTGTTCAAAGGATTCCTCAAGCAGCTGTGCTGCTTGATAACCATACGGAAAATTGCCAAAATGTGCTTGAAAGCATTATGTCACATGACCGCTTTGTAGGACAGATATCGGGGGAATTTTAGTTACGCGCCAAGATGCCATTCTCTCCCTCCCCCCCGCCCAAAGCTCTGCTTGGAGCTCCTGTTGTCCCATTGTAATACAGGGCCCCACTACCTGATAAAAATCTGTTCCCTTGATGATGTAGGCCTGAATATCCATTGTTCAGACTGGTGGAACAACCACAGTTTTAAGTTCTTGTCATTTACAGACGTGGCCTGCATGAGGGTGGTTTGGATTGGACTGAGAGCAAAGGTTTAATTTCTACACTGCTTACAGAACAGACCATAGCAGGAGCAGCTGTCGCCTGCATGGCAGCTTCCAGGCTCAGTAGACATCAGGGATGTTTTACTGAACTGGAAACAGATCCAGTATAAATCGCCAGAAATGTAACGAGGCAGCAGGTAGATTAGTGCGTAGGGTTCAGGACAAAAGACTGAGGAACACTTGCCTTTGTACACCTAAAAAATGCCATTCTTAATTGACTTATCAAAATTCTTTTACATTTAAGAATTCCAGTTGATTTTCACATTCTAGGCAGAAATTTAATGGAATTGCATGGTAGGTTTTCATCTTGTTTCCTTGAAACCTTACTGATAGAAAAATTGCAAATGTGGTACTGGGAAATGTTTTACTTGGTTGAAATACTTTTAGTATTGATTCAGCTTTTATTATTCTGCAGTCTGTCTGATCTTAAAACTCGATGGCACTTGATGTTCTCTGCTGCAGAAAGTGCCATAAAGCCTGGATTAATAATTCATGGATGCCAGAATTAGAGTTTAGTTGCAGTGCTCAGAAACTAAAAACTCCACCAAACAATGATTTGTGACACAGGCATGGGTATACAGTGTACCCCTCAATGTAAGAGCATGGCTCTTTAAATAGGCATGACAAGAACTGGGTATTGTTGTGTGTGTGTGTGCGTGTGTGTGTGTGTGTGTGTGTGTATGCATGATACATACTTCTTAAATTATATTTTGGGTTAAACCAATTTCTGAATTTTAGTCAGTCAAGAATGTCTGAATGTAAAGAAAGTATGAAATTTCTATAACCTAGGATAATTGCATTATGCCAACAATCTATTTGGGTTTGAATTACTACATTAGCCCGAAGCCAATGGAGTGAAAAATGCGACATGGCTGAACTGAAATGGGTCACAAACAGCACTTACAAGCACTGAACTTTTCATAAATATTGCTTTTCGGAATGGAGAAGATGGATGGACATGATTTCCCTTGGGATCCATAGGTTGGAGAAACTGAATTACCCTCAAGGTCTCATATCTCTGGGTCATGAGACAGCATTGATGTCATTTATAGTTTTTTCAGTGGTTGTCCTACTATTGATATACCTTTGGCTTTGTGTGTAATGTAATTTTTTTTTTGTCTCAGCTGTGGACACGCAGGGTGATGGTGAGTGGAAATTCTGTTTATTTTAGATGGAACTCGAAGTCTGCATGTTAAGTTGACTTAGAGCCACCAAGTGTAAACACAATGCCCTGGGTTCAAGGGCTTTATCACTCCTTTGATCACAGAGATGTACAGCAGATGGAATTATAACACTGTCATTTTAGAGTTAGTGCTCCCCTCGTGTGACTACGCTTAGGTAATGGTCTGTTGTATAGGTAACTTTGTAGTGACAAGAAGAAGAAAAAACTCATCCATCCATTTTCTGTACCCGCTTGTCCAATTCAGGCTCACAAAGGGTCCAGAACCTATCCCAGAAATTATAGGTGCAAGCTTACACCCCCTGGTACTCCCAGGCGGTCTCCCATCCGAGTCGGGCCCGAGATCGGACGAGATCTTCGTTCAGTTTGGGAAATTGAGCATAGTTCTTCTCCTGCTCAGTAGATTCAATTCCAGAGATGGAAAAACATGCAGCGTATGTCAAGGACGAACCCATATTCAGGCAATGCAAACAAGGCAGGTTATTTACATATGCATTACTCATTTTTTATGTCTGTTTAGACTTATGCAAAGTATAATCAATGTCAACATGACAGGATATGAAAGTGGAAAAAAGGTAGCTGGAATTTTACCCCACCAACACGGATTCTATCAAACAAAAGCAGCCAAGACGGTTTGCCACAGATAAACGGTGGATTTAGATGGCGTGTTTACCTGCAGGCTTACACAAGTGGCCACAGGCCAGGAAAGAGTCACAATTGTGGAAACACTTCCAAGTTTTAGAGACTGCAGAACTTTACTCCATTTAGTTATTTAATCGTCCAATGATACTTGTACACATTCTTTGACTGTTTATAAACATTACAGCCAAGATTCCTGTAGTGATCTTTAAAGCGTAATGCCAAAAATACTAGGTAGTTCCACAATTTTGGCCACTAGTGTGCAGTGAGACATGTGTTAGTCCAGGGGAGTATTTGTATACTGTCACAGACATATTTGTATATTTTGCATGTCATGTTGAAGTTATCAAAATGAAAACTTTCAAATATGAATATACAAAAATGCTGGGTATATATTATTTACATCTACCCAATATATTCTGTGCAAATAAAAACAACGCCCTAGTGATTTAAGGAGCCAATATGATAAGAACAGTAGAGGTCTTAAAGTGATTTTAGTAGTACACCATCTATCCATTCTCATTTGAGAATTAACACCTATAATTGAGCTTCACAACATCATTCAGTGTTTATTTGCTTATGTAGAGATGCTTGTGGAGCCCCGGTGGATTTGTTATAATGAAGAGGCCACCTTGAATGTGGGCCGCAGTTTGGTGTACAAAAAGTGTATAAGCTTGGCAGATTCATTTCTTGTGGTATTTGATGAGCATGTCCACATGATATGGGATCTTTTACAGTTTACAAGTGTATACCCTATGGGTATATATAGCTGGATATTTCGAACCAGTTAAAAGTAGGCCTGTTACGTGGTGCCATGCAATCTAAAGTGTGCAGGGAAATTTGCAGTCTTGAGAGTGGGACGTAGGAGTGACACACCCCCAGTGAGTATGGGAAGGTTTCCCTGCCGTTTTGATATTTTGGTGTGGGGCACCAGTTTCCTCATATCTCCTTGTGTTGTGTAGGTTTCTTCTCGCTGTCCAAAGTGCAGCCGGGAGAGCTGATTCCTCTAAATGGTCCATACAGTGTGGCTGTGTGTCTGTCTCGTAATGAACCAGCATCCCAACCCGAGCATCATTTGCCCTTCACCTTCCTGGGATACGTTCCCGATTCACCGCGTTATTCTTTACGGAATAAATGACGTGGAACATAAGTGGATATATTTTATCATGCTGTATAATCATGTAAAAGTCATGATACCTTCTATGTATGTGGCAGGCAGGGTTGGGGCCATTCTGGAATGCATTAATCAATTCCAGTCCAAATCAGGAAATAGAACTGGAGCTGGGATTGGAAAAAGAAAAACTACGGGGAACAGAATTGGAGTTGAATTTGAATTTCAGGGAGATTTAAGTTCCAACTCCAGTTCTATTTCCTGATTTGGACTGGAATTGATCAATGCATTCCGGAACAGCCACAACCCTAGTGGCAGGTCAATTTCTCCCATTCCAGTTTTACCTGAAATCATCCCTAGTTAATGCCTGGCTTTTCAGTATATTTTAATAACGTCTTCATTTAGGGTCATGAACTCATATGATGCATTCGGACTCTCCAGTGTGTTTTGGTTTGACCCTCGTGATCCTGACTGGGAATTTTTGTTTGATGATGGTGCCTGTGAGGATTCTGCCACGGCGACCATCCAAGAGAGAAGGGCTTCGGAAATTTAAAGACGGTCAAACCAAATCTGGTCTGTAGAACCATAACAAAGTCAAAACTCTCACTCAGTTCCCGTTGTAATGAAAGTGGCACCAGGTAGACTGTGCTGGAAAAATAAACCGGAGCTCATTGTGAGAGCAAACAGAAGCACGTGACACAGGGCTGGGACCGTGAATGGCATGTTTATTTGGGGAAAGTGTAACTGGGGTAACTGGGATCAGATAGGGGAGGGGCCTAAAAGCAGAGTCAGTACAAACAAAAAGAAAAATGTTTCACTGGGGACCAGATGTAAAGCAAACATGAAAGACAGGGAGCAAAAAGAAACAGACTAAGCAGGTAATTGGTTGCTAAGTGCCTCAGCTGGCGATAGAACTTCGGTCTGATTTATTGGGGACAAAGTGAACCATGAGAAAACAGTATGAATAATGCAGAGAAGCTGGGGCAGGTAGTAAAAATGAGGAATATAATCATAGCTACCGGACTCTTTCTCCACCTCCAAAATCACCCCCTAATGAGCTTCTTAAGACACAGAGCAGATCTGCAAATTCCTCAAATTTTACTTTCTCTAAAAGGACAACTATTGTCCCACCGCCCCAGTCAGAACAAGAGTTCAGTTGTTACCAACACAAAGCATGAAGATGAATCTGCGAGCCCAACACCAGATAAGGGGCCACAAGTCATCCTGGACTATAATTCCACCACGGGAGGGAATGGCGACCTTGATAAGGTGGCAGTGACATTCAGCTGCCAGCTCTCAACAGCCCGCTGGCCTCCGACTCCCCCTACCATTGTCAGTGTGTCGGTATATATAAAACGTAGTTCCTCTGTACTGACACAAACCAGCGGTGGAGTGGTGGAAAATCGCATCAACATTGGATATTCTTTGAGGAACTTGGCAAGGCCCTCGTTAATCCTTAGATCCATAGAGGTGAGTGGTTGCCTTGATCCTGTCCAACTGCTTCCATTGTCCAGAGACTTTGAGCTGTGTAACCTAGGCCGTCATCCAGTAAAAGTCAAGTGGATAGGGCTCTGGTAAAAAGCAGGACCCCCCCTCCCCCCGTGACAGGAGGAGCAATATTACTAGTACCATATATAGGAACTACATCTGCAAAAAATTACACATATATTCTGCTTGTCATGTTTAGTGCAAGGTGTGCAGTGACTGTGGTCATTTTAAAACATTTCAATGTTCCTGTAATTACCAGAATACGCACATTTATACCTGAATGAGCAATTTGAACAAAATCATATGTTTTATTACAAAGGACTTGTGTTCGGTCTGTTTGACCCACAATGTAATTTTTTCAGCTGAATACTAGGTTTAAATTAGACGTCAATCAAACACAAAAGAACATTTCTTTTACCATTTAGGTGCACAATTTTCCCCAAAACATTCCATTCGATGGAAAAAAAGAAGTGTTGACTGGCTGAATAGACCTCTGCTTAGCTGTCAAAACACGGGATTAGTCGGTTGTTTTTCAGTGTAACAGGAATCTTATAGTGAGGAAACCTTGCGATAATTAACTCGTGCTACATGTACCTGTTCATGGCTGACACGATTACAATTTGCAGAAAATTACAAATGCCAGTTACTGGTGCAAACCCGGACACCAGGATAATACATTTGCTTCTTGTTTCGTGTGAATGCCTCCCTATATCTGTACATTCCACATACCCTGTCCGCAGATAAATGTTCTGCATAGAGAGACGGCAAGGGGGCGCTGTGGGCACAGAGACAGACCTGTAGCCGCCCCGTTTGTATATCACAGTAAAATTGGCACTCAGAGTCTTCAAACCCCTAACTGCATCATTTAACCCCTTAATCACAGCGGCATGTTAATGATCAAGCTGACCTACCAAAAGATAAAAGCAGGGATGTGTGTTTAAATATTTTTTTCAGTCTCCTGTTTAATATCATAATGGTCTAGCACTAGTTCCATTAGTTAGCCTATGAACCAGGCCAGCAGCGGAACACCCCCCCCCACTCCATAACAATAACCTTTACCTAATAACACTTTATTTAATAAAAGATATGAGGTGCTTAAATCTGACCGGCATACTATTGGATATAAATTATGAATGCTAACCGAGTTGTTTCATTTTTTCCTGATGGTTCGGTTAATGTGCGGTCAGCCTACCAGTGCAGGTCAATCGTGCTGCTGTCCAGGGCCAGCAAGTGATGGAATGGGAAATGACTGAAAGCGGAATGCTAATTATGTGGTAGTGTGGAGCGAAGGAAATAAAAAGTGGCTGTTAGCATTCTGTATGGAAACGGGCAACGGCGGCCGTCTCAGTGAAATCGCGGAAGTGCTGGAAGATGAGAGGTGTGGTCAGTGAGCTGTACAGAAACCTGGGTGCGGCTCAGTGCAAGGACAGTATCAGGGAAGACTGTGGATGTCAGAGGACCATGTCCTGACTGTCTGAAAACTGTACCACCACAGCACAGTGAACATGAATTTCCCTAAATAATCATCCTGATTATGCTAATAGCCCCAGACCACTTTTTCATGCATTTGGCATCTGGTTCTAAGTGCCCCTCCATTCACTGACATCACAGCTGGATCTGTTTGAGTTGCCAGGGTGCTAAACAATGCTTTTTAACAGCCATGTTTGGTCGTGAACAAGTGCTATGGACAACTGGACAATAGGGGGGCGCTCGCGGCAGGAGCAGGGAACGGCCGTTTGTTTTATCGCGGATTTAATTTGAGTCTGTGGGGCTTGTTTTCAGCAAACAAGCTTTTATTCAGTAAACGACGCCATTTTGTTGTGATATAAGGATCATAATTCAAACAGTCCCCTTTACCTCCTTTTATTTGGATAGCTTTTTTTCCTAGTCTCATGAGCATGAGGCAGGGTCATGTGCAGGTCGCAGGCAATTTATCTCGGTGCTGCGGGAGCCGCGCGCTGCCTTCGCACAATGCGGCTTCGCGCTGGATTCGCCGGCAGTGTTTATGAATCAGCGCATTGTGACGTCATCTTCGCCGAACCGCGCCGTCTGTTTCCGGCCAGCGCCGAGCGCGGAGCCCAGCCTGCGGGAGCTCTATCGTTGTCACTCATCCACGGGCTTTTAACGCGGTGTATCCAGTGCGGGTGTGTGAACGCTGACCGGGCGACTTGCTCACAGTCTGTTCTGTCAATGAAAGTCATGTTATTTTAGCTAAACTGTGTATACATGCGTCCAATTATTATTTATTATAGAGTATCAGATGACTGATTTAAAATTTGATGGTATGGCCAGCAACTGACATATAGCCGTAATAAACTCGAAGTACTTAAAAAATTCTTCATTTTAATGATGATATAAATGCCGTATTCCATAAATCCCCCTTTTGCGTGCGCGGTTGCGTGTCCTTTGGCATCATTTTGTGCTGCTGGGAACTCAAATCTATACCGTACCATGAACCGAAAACAGCTGCGTCCAGTTTGCACATCTGAAACAGTTTTAATTATGTCCTGGAAACATAATGCGGGGAAATAAAGCATTTTATTTTCAAGCCCTTGAATGGAGTGCTCAGAATCCCGGAGCAGAATGTTAAATATGCCTTTAAAAGCATTCTGGGAATGGTCCCCTCTAGCTGGTGCCGAAACCAAAGTGACTTTGTGGCAACACGGAATGTGGTATAATGAGGCGAGCTCTCCTGTGTCCCGGTTTTCTGATTGCTATTGTGGACTGCTCTCTTTTAGGAACACATTCCTGTCTTTTAAATGCAAAGCAAATTAAGTCTAATGCCCGTCGATTGGATTCAGTAATACTGCTTATTAAGGACGTCAAGAGCCAACGAGGTATGGCAAATATTGGATTGCTATATTTAATGAAGCAGTGAGCCTGGTTTTAGAGTGCTGATATTTATATCCTGGCTCAATATGTTTTTCCCTTGAACATTACAGGGACAGCTGCATTTCCCGGTGTCTCTATCGCAATCAAAACACATTATAGCTACCAGATTTGAAAGTATTGTAGTTGAGAACTCTAGGGTGGTGTATATTTTGATTAGTTCCTATTCTTATTCATTCTAAGAAAAAGTCTGCATACATATCTTGCAAACTGCAACTAAAATGACAGCGTTCTGGTTTATTAAACAGCTAAACACGCTATAACTGAAGATCAAATCAAGAACTGATTCATGGACGGAGCCCGTGTTTAGTAAGAATTTACTAATTCAATTTTATGACACTTGAAGGGAAAAAATGCATATCAGCCTCTAAGCGCGCCTGAAATAAAGAAAACAGATGGAACTTAAACAGTGTTAAAAGCTCCACATTTTCACTCTGTAGAACTCGAAATGCAGCGTGTAATATACACATTTGTCCGTTTAGTACACCGCTTTACTAATTAACGACTCGTTCTATACAAAAACCACTGCTGCAAAACAATGACCTGTGGGTTTCTGAGCAATTTGCAGTGATGATTATGTAGAACGATTCAAAACAAGCTCGTATTTTCCTACATGGATTTCTAATGTAATATACCAGCGCCATCTAGTGGATCGTTGGGTTCACACAGTGACGCGAACAACGTCTCCTTTTGTTTGGTTTTACGTTCTCTCGCACTTGTGCAAGATCCAGCTGACGTGACGGGAAAGCCTGTTTAATGAGCGTAGTTCACTTTTTCAGTTGCAGACTAGGAATTTTTACGGAAATCCAGATCCCATAGTGGTGCCGAGCCCTGTTTGTTAACCTTAAATGATTTGACTGGAATTATGAGATGAATCGACAGGAATTCTTGATATAAATTTGTAGTATAAGGTATGGTAGTGCCAAATCAGTCATGCCCTGGCACAACAGTGTCACTTCCAGTCTCCTGAATATCTTGAATCTGACTGAGGTAGTTTAACAAAACATTTGTGTTTTTGATCATGTACAGTGTTCAGGGGGTGGATTAGAAGAATTGACCCTGAGTGAAAGTGCTCACTTAGGTAAAGAAGAATCACAAGGTTGGGTCATGCCTACGTGTCACCACGGGGGTGCCACAGTGTGCTGTTCTGGCCAAACCCCAGCGACGCCAGTCATAAAACGCGGAAACATTAAAAGCGTCGCACTAGCTGTAGCTGGGGTTCATCATGATCATGCAAACAACGTTTGCAGTTTGCCGCAGGAGTTCAGCATACATTATATCGCTTTCAGCTCTGTTGGGTGTTTTCTGGGAAAATGGCCATTCTCGACAGACTAGCAAATTTACAACCAAATCATCTTGGACTCCATTATTGCCCTATTACTGCTGCATGGAATATTACTTCTCCATTCTGCTGTGGCCTGATTTTCCTGCATAGTCTCCTCATGTTCCAGTAAGGCCTGGCTTCTGAACAGTCTAGAGGATCAATTTAACAGGGTCTGACAGATAAGAATTTCAATTTGGTTTCCCTGAGATAAGGGGATTGAATTAATACAGAGCTCCATCCAGTGGTAGGTTTGGTGTAATGCAATGATAAAAGGATTTAGACATTCCCAACCATGCAATGAAAATAATGCAAATGGTGTGAACTGTAATTTTGATTTCAGTTGGAAGTTTTGGGGCTTTAGTCACCCTCTTTAAAAACTGTATAATGCTACTTAGAAGGTTTTCAGAATTAGAGCTATTTATAAACAAAGTCAAGGCACTTTGACTGTGCTGTACAATAGACTCAGATGCTACATTACTATCTATTTGCTTGGGTGAGGGTTTTTTTTACCTGCCACCTATTTCAGTTCTAACCAATCCCAAGGCTGCAGCCACAGAGCTTCGGGGGATTTGAACCTGCAGCCTCTACAGTTTACGACCAGTTAATTTTCCTCTGTGTTAAATGCTGCTGTCAGATTTTGAAGGGTATTCCGGCATATGTGGAGACACTGCAGTGTGAATGACAATATTCATTTGCATTTCACCTTTGGGCCAGTCTGTGTTGACCTTGAAATGTATTTTTTCTTGTGTAACAGCCACTGTAAATCACAAAGTATAGGACAGATATGACAATCTATTTTATATGGAGAAATCCAGAAATGTGTATGTAAGATGAGTTTTCACTTGAAGGCAAATGATTTTCTATTTTCCAGCTTCACTAACTGTCCCTTCCCATTTGAGGAGCCTGTGCAGCGCTTGATTTTATCCGCGTTTTACATGTGCCTTTCCAAATATATCGGGAATGTATCAATGCAAACATTCATTTCAAACATACACATTTCAGTATGACTCCATATGCAGTTATGAATAATGCAGATAGATACTGATAAAAATGTATAAAAACTGGATTTATTGTAGAGGGAGTTTTGCCAAATATAAGGAGCACTCAAGAATTGAAGTGAAATGCTGTTTCATTTTATTGGCTTATTAAATTGCTGTATTCCAAAACCAGCCATATCTGAAGGTTGTTTTACCTTCAAGCTTTAATATGAAAGCAGTTGTTAAATGCATTTCAATTTTCTGTCTGATTAAAAAGCACTGGAAAAAAATGTATTCAGTGCCCTCTAGTGTTGCATTAATAAATACAGTGATTGAATTTTTTATTATATTGGTAATATTTCAGTATTATATTAGTTCTCATGTCATTGAAATGTATGCGTGATACGTGCTCAATAGTCAGTGCTATTGATGATAATCCTTGTTCAGGTATATCTAATGAGCACCTGCTAGCAATGGGGAATTTACTTAATGGAGTAATCCATCCACCATTAATATATTCTGCAGTTGCTCTTGTGATTATTTTTTAGTTAAAATTTTTTTTAGCTTTCATACACACACACACACACACACACACACTATGGTGGTATGGAATTAAAGCTGCTTTTTGCACTGGATGTAGTACAACTGGAACTCGTTAGATAAAGCTGCAAGCTTCTCTGTTGCAGCCCATTAGCTGGGCCTGGGGGGATTAGCCAGCCTAGGAACAAAGTGCCATGGGTTTGAGTCCAGTATGAGGGACCCTTAACGCTGATTTCGCCGGAGACCCTTAAAATCCCTCTGATCTGTGTAATCAAAAGTACGAGTGAAATCCTCTAATCCCCTGGTCGTTCCGTCAACATACTGCCCCCGACAGGAGATCATCAGCGTTTGCATTTCAAATCACTGGTCTCATGGACACAATCAATTCCCACGTCAGTCAAAAATATATTTGAAAGAAGCAAAAAAAAACATTCCCATCGTAACAGAATGCATGCATTTCAAGTACGTCTTAGTCTGTAGAGACGGATGTGAATTCACTTTTAAGTGTTTCATTATAACAGTGTTTCCCAGTCTGGTCCTTGGGAACCCAAACATTGTCCATGTTCTTGCTCCCTCCAAGCTCCAGTAGGGAGCAAAAAATGTGGGTTATCTGGCAGGAAGCTCAGAGGGAGCAAAAATGTGGACCAGCTGTGGGTCCCAGAGGACCAGATTGGGAAACATTGCATTTTAGCATTATCTCTAGGGACCTTTGTGAAAACAGGGCTTTGGAATTAAACATGAAGCATGCAAATACACCTTTTTAAAGTGCTCATTTTGTGGGTGACTTTAAATCAACATGTTGAAGACCAAGAACTCACAGACGCTAAATGAACCTGGATAATGCCAGATCATAGCTACACTAAAATCTCAGCAGACTTTCAGATTCATGATCTAAATTCAGCAAACAGTTTACATAGCTCTGGTTTGTCAGGCACTTGAGGACAGATTAATGCTTTGATGTTTGCTGAAGAAGGAAAAAAACTACAGGCACACACACACACAGAATTAGTCCCAGGAACACAGAGAAAGGACCTGATTCTCTGACACACTCTGCAGGGACTAACAGGAATGCGCAGTTGTATCCTCAGATAAGTTTTCTGTTATTTTGTTCGTCGCTCTGAACTTTATGGCTGAAGGTTGCAGTCTTACTCCACGAAGCTGCTTCCGGAGGCATGTGAAAAACAGTCTGTAAACAACTCTGAGCTTTTTTAGATGGTTCGTAGTAATTAAACTGACTTCTTGTTGCTGCTGGATTGGGTCTATTATGACAGGACTGTCCTGTCCTCGAATACTGTGCTTAACCAAAGCAATCCAATACATTATCTTTTATAATTGGGTTAAATTGCACCTTAAGGGAAAAGTTGTTAGTTCATTAGAATGACAATGAATCTTCATTATTTCATGATGCTAAAATGTAATTGATCGTTTTTAAAATTCAGTCCCTCTTTTGATAAGTGGTTCTTATGTGACAGAGGTATTTGACAACAAAGGAAATGAGTTAAAGGCAGAAGCTATGTAGCAGTTCTACACAATTCAAAAGCATCGCCTGTTCTATTTAAAGTAATTTTCAAGGTATTAAATAAAAACTGACAGGTAAGATACACGCCCCTTTGTGTGATTTGTAAAAAAAAAAAAGAAAAAAAAACATTCGTGGGACAGCTGGCAGACATATATTCCTAAATAAAACATTGATGTCTCCTTTAAAGCCCCCATCCTTCTTACTAGAGGTTTCATAGACAATAGTACTTTCCTTCACCAAAGATATATGGCATTGTAAATATTTAAAATCAAATTTGGCAAAAAGACAGTGATAGATGTGGGACTGTAGGCTGCTGATGGATCCACTGACTTTGGTTCTCAGGATTCTTAGGCACCTCCCCCCCACCCAGCCGCAACACAAACTCACCAGA
>JAODUD010000008.1:12292106-12304098 GCA_026784285.1 Stomatorhinus walkeri
GAGTATGCCTCCCGTCTAGGGGCAGTGGGGGGGGAGGGGGGGGTTGGAGGAGGTCTCAAACTCAACAAGCGACAATTCCCAGAATATTCCTAGTCATCAGCTGTATGACATCATTGCTGACTGGCAGTGGAAAGGCAGAGTTCAAGGAAAACAACTACCATTGTGCAGATAGGAGTCATTTATCTGGGAATATTCATGTGGACTCATGGACAGTTTGGTACATGATATTGTTTTAAAATTAATCATTTGTAGATGACAGATTTCCTCCAGCATTCAGGAAATGGGTTGACTTGTGCTGAGCAATGGCTCTGCTTTCATAATTAAGATAATGTCGTCCAGTGAAGGTGTGATCCATATATCCATTAGGTTTTTATGACGAAAGCCCATATAGGGATTGCAGGGGTCCACTGAAGTGTTCTGGGAATAAACCAAATGCCAGTATCATCATAATAAGAAAAGTGAAAAATATTCAGGAGGAAAGAAAGAGCTAGTAAAGGTTACATTGTAGCTACTTATTTGATCACACATTAGTGATGGTCCCTAAATCGACTCGGCTTTCACTGAGGGGTCCCCTGTTTTAGTTAATATTACATCTCGTTTTGTGTTGTATGCGTCAAATTTAATATGAGGAAATGTTTCTGCATTTGATATGTGGTCATATAGCATGTACACAGACAGATCAAATATCTGTACCATATACAAAGAATTGATGTGCATGTTTATGCATATAACGTAGCATATACACGGATTGATGAAATATCTACATGTATCTGCATGTGTCGCACGTACACAGATGAAATGTATTCATATGTGTATATATCGGAGTACATACACTGACTGATTTGTTATACAGTAGATGCTAATACAGTAAATCAAGGTGGAATTTCCATAACAGAAATATGTCTGTCATTTCACACTGAAGCTTTCTCAAATATCTGTATGTCTTCAGCACTGTGCTGATAACTGCTCGTCGCTGAAGCAGGGGGAGGCCTGGGATCTACTGGTGTACGTGTGTTATGAGGCTGTCGGAAATTTAGATAAACAGCTGTCACAGGTCCCATGGGGTGATGAAAAAAGCACAAGTGGGTATTAGCATCAGTACTGCGTGTCCATAGAAGGTGTACAGGCAAAGTCACTCTTTGGCTGGATATTCCGCTGCCTCATTTGGTGCTGATATCCCTGTATGATTTAAAAACGCCCGAATTGTGTGTTTGCGCCGTGAGACGTTTAGTTTGCTGTCTGAGCAGAAATCTGCTTTGGGAGTTACGGTCAAACATCACGCTGAGCGGTAGCTGGGAATGCAGAATCCTGATTCTTAATTATCGATGCTAAAAAATAAAATGTCTCTCGGCAGCTGTGACCTGACACAACAGAAAGTCCCCTTTTCCATTCAGCAAAAGATAGGAATGACTTCCACCTCGAGTTCAGATGTTTGATGTTTTCCATGAGATTCTGGCCAGATGACTTACCACAGGATGCATAATGGACTTGCGAATCACCACTGACATAGTTTAGGAATGTAATCATTTCGATACGTATAACAAATATTACAATTGTAAATGGTAAGTATGACCCTGCACAGCTCTGTTATTTATTAAACTGACTGTGAATTTGGGAAAATTAAAAGCTGTATCTTAAACACAAAAAGCTAGATTAGGGCGGACTAAGTCAGCTTGTTCTTTCCTGTGATAAAGAAGCCAAACAGAAAAAAAACAATAACCATTTCCTCTGTTTCCCATGCATTTCATGGGTTGATTTTGCCCATAATGTACTTAATTGCATGCCTTCCTCGTGTCCTTCTCTCTCTCCCTCTCTGTTCCCACCACGAATTGCTGTTCTTTTATATACTGCCGGTACCAGGGTGAGATGGTGGAATGGGGGCGGGGAACTGGAAGGAAGAAAAAACATTTTTCAGGCATTTATACAATGTGTGCATGTTCTGGGTCTTCCAGCCAAAACAGACTAGAACAGCAAGTACGAGAAAAAAGTCTGGGGGAAAAAATGTACGAAACTCAGCAGGTCACAAGCTGTTTTTGGAAGCAAGAAATTGCCATAATAAAGCCGTCCCCAGAGCTGATTAATTCAGAGCCGGACATTATTCCGCGCCCTGATTCGGCGGCGGACACACAGGCACTTGGGCATGTTTCGCACAAATTTAATTACGGGTCTTAGTGAGCGGCCGGCTCTTTAAAGAATCTCCTCTCTCCGTCTCCCACTTCAATACCTGATGATGTCATGTCCTTTTGTGGGCTTGTGGAAATTCTTCAAATCAGCTGCCAGTCATGACCTTGCCCCTTCAAAAGTTCTTTCTCTCTTTCTTTTCGCTCTCGTCTTTCATTCTTTCGTTTTTTTTCCCTCCCCTTCATAACCAAAGTCCCTTTTTATGGGTTGATCAGGCGTTCCCCATTTGTATGCTGCTGCTGGTTTGGAGTCCGATTTATGAGAAATGTGCCTAGCTTTTCTAAATGTGCTGTTTTTGTAATGTCTGCTAACATTTCTTTATTTTCCCACTTTTTTGTGTTTTACATCATATACAGTTTGGTAAGGTCCAAAAAGGGGACTTAAATGATTATAATGACATTTAATGATAAACTAAAATTATAGTCACGTTTTGTGCAGAATTCTGGGTGTTTCATTAGTGTTTTTAAGAGTAAGACTGTAGCATCACAAAGTGTGACGTGTGGAGCTCCACGCTGACAGTCTGTATTTCCCATTTAAAATGTGTCAAATCTGCAGTGTTTGCCTCAGCCAGAAAGATCTAAGGGACGTGATTTAAACTCATTAGTTATTTTAAGATTCAACAGGTGTGACTTATCGTGCACTGAGTGTGTTTGCTGTTAATCTTTTTCTGTTTATTCTAAAACTCAGCACATAAACAGCGCTGCCAAAGTGACCATTAGATCACCATTTCCCACGTGGCTTCATCATAATCCGTTTCTTTTTTTACTTTTTGTGTAGTCAGACTGAGTCAGAGTAAGAAGCGACAATAAGCCACAAACAGGTCCGGACGCGGCTTCGGGATAGAGCTAGCGCACTGCTTCTCATCTTTTGTCCAGCCTCTCCCTTTTCTTCCTGTTCCCTTGGCCATCTCTCGCGTCCCCATGATTGTGGCTCCACTTACATGCTTAATTGCCTCGCTGCTTATTAGTGATACAATTACGCAGGCCTGAGACTCTGTTGTGAGTAGCCATCTGTGGGTAAGAGTTACTATTCAAAAGTATCTTTTATTTGTGCCAGTGATATTGTCACATGCAAATAGCACACCATTGTACAGAATCCATATTTCATAGCCGGTCTAGCAGAGCAGAGAGTTTCTTTCCGCCTTTTCCCTCCTTTTGTGAAACCTGCAATTCACGTCCCGAATCCTGTAGGAAACTGGGACATAAGGAGGAAAACATTGGGACTCATTTGAGGGGCGGAAAAAGCACTAGAAGTCTTTTGTTTTTGAAGTGTACGCACTTGTTCTCCGCAGGTAAATAGACTTACACACTGGAAAAAGTGCAGAGAGCAGTGCCGTTTAAGTACCAGAGTCGTTTTATTTTGTTTTTTAGCCTGTGTGATTCACAGCTTCACCTCTTGCTCCGGAACATTCTGAAATTGTTCCTCGGGGGCTCTGGGTTTGAATGAGCCACACGAGCAGCACCAACACGGGCTTCCGATGCCACAGCCACATACGTATCCGCTGGGGCCTGGGCTGAGCTGGATGCTGTGCTGGGATGGGGGTGGCCGTTCAGTTTACACCCCATGCTAGAGTGTGAAGTGGAATTTGTGCACATTTACGGCTTGTGAAAATCTGCCTCTTTGGTCTTCTGCAGACCAGAGGCCAGTCTGTGCCTGGACTGCAGTTGAGGGGACACCAGGGATGGAGATGTTAATGGTTATCAGGCTTTTGTAGATTCCACAAAGGAATACCCATCCCAGTTCAGACCTCAGGGTGACTGAGCCAATGTACAGCAAAGCCTGGCTGTCACTCACATTGAACAGCATGTCTAAGCCTCTATGTTCTCTAATTGGCCTTGTCAATGTTACAGAGGTAGAAGAGAGGTGCCTTACTAACACCTGTGAGGAAGTTTGGCAGTTTGCATACTTGTACACTTAGATGCTAGGAGAGCTAGAGGCACACAGGTGAGTTTTCTCAACCACCCAACAGTGACATGATTACTTTGCCATCCATGGGATTTGAACCCATAACCGTCCAGACATGGTCACTGAGTCCTAATCTCTTGAGCTACCCAATACCCCTTAATTACTGTTTCCGTTTCTATAATGCTTCTTATATCCAGACAAATACTGTCATACCGTCTACAGAAACTGAAGCTGTTGTGTGTCTTAATAGAGATGAGAACAATCATTGTTCCCAGGTAGTCATCAGTTTGGAGCCCTGTGAAATATACACTTATATTCTGGGGAATTTACATACTGAATGCTGGGATGTGCAGTTACCGCTTGGGCCCAGAAATAGGTACCTGTGTGGGGCCTTTACCCTGCGCTGAGGTCAATAGCTTTCTCACATTACCCTGAAACAGACCGTGTCCCTCTGTAATAATCCAGGTGACGGGTCCATTACTAAGAATACAGCGGATTGAGGGATCGGTGCCGCAGGCTGCATGTAGAATCAGGGCAGTAATAGGCCCTGGGGGGTCTATGACCGGGATGTGAGCAGGGCAGTGGTTATCTGAGGGGGGCAGACTGAGAGTCGCCTGTCAGGAACTGGACGTGCCCCGTTTCCGGGGTCTTCGTCTGAGTTTGATGGTGTACCGCACCTATATTCATGTGTATCACATAGCATATGATTTAAATATGCTATCATTCATGTTAATACTAAGGCTGACATTGAGTTTAATTATTTAAATAGTTCTACCAATTATAGAACAAAGTATTTATTTCATCCCGTATTCAGTAGTATCAGATATCAAGTTTTTAATGGTTTATATATTCTTAATAATTAATCTGTGTATCACTCATGGTTGTTTAGATGTAGTAATACCTGCTAAATTTAGATAATAAACCATACTGGTCATATTTCTCAGAATGGACATCAGATATTATATGCGTGATCTAATTGTTTCCAGCTGTCCGTTAATGTCGTCGCTATCTATGGATGCGTGAAGGTGGATTTGGATGGTACCATCGGGGTGTAAGAGCAGGCTGGATAGAAACCAGGTTTGTGAGTTAAAGGAAGAGAAAGGAGACAGTGTGTTTGTGGGTAAATCAGTCGGCAGTGGAGAAGGGGTGCTTTCACTCTGCCCAGATTAACACATTTAAAAATTCTAACTCTCCCCGTCTGACATCTTTGTGCAGGAATAAAGAAAAGGAACCTTTGACAGCTACATTTTTCACATCATCGGGGGTGAAAGGAACAGGCCTTTTGAAAAGCACTGAGGCTCGGGAAAATTGTTTGTTGACCACACAACAATCATTGTATGGCTGCTGTCAACCCGGGCTCCGGCAAGAGGAATTCCTTTGGGGAGCAGATTAATAGTTCATTTTCATGGCAGTCACACAGAGCAAAAGAAAAGAATGAGAACAGCTCTGTAAAAATACACCTCTTCTTAGATTATGTTGCCATTGTGCAGACGAATGAGGAAAAGGCATTTTTAATGTTCCCCATTGTCTGTCCATATTTCCCCCCTTTCGTTTGTGCCTGCTATATGATAACTTCTGGAATCTTCTTTAATCTGCCGAATCGAATCTCACAATTCATTTCAGACCTTCCCCTTTATGTTTAACTGATATTTCGCTCATGATTTCATTGACGTAGCTGAAGCAAGATCCATATTTCAGACCCTGAGCAACTTCTCAGTGACACGATACAAGTGACAAAAAAGTGCCCCTTAAAGGTATTGAAGTACTTTTAAGAGTTCTACAGGAATTTGCCACGTGATTGGACAGAATGTCAATATACACTATTCAGACTTGTGTCACATTTGAGCCATCAGAAGAAAGTACCCAATTCCGTTATGCCAAATCAATCGCAGACAGACACTTTATGGCACATAATGTCCCATATTAGTGCTTTTGATTTATGTGCCAAAGTGTGTAACTGCATTGTAAATAGTGTGTGATTGTGCATCTAATGTCAACAACTAACCCTTTACTCTGTGACTCACCAAATTGGGGTTTTATTGGAACATGAAAGCAGGGCTGGCTCCAGCTGAGTTGTATAAAAGCGCCTTTATCGATCCTGTTTCAGGGATGGGAGAGGCTTCCGACACCTGTGCTTTTAACAACGCCCTTACTTTTTCATGGGCACACAAATAAATCACGTGATATTAGCCCCACGAGTGAGAAGGCGCTTTATCACATTTTATACTGCATTAATAATGTCAGCTGCTGTTTGAGAGGGCGGCTTGCGTGCGTCCATCTCTCGTCCGCCGGTGAGATATGGAGGAGTAAGGCCTCACGCGCTCCTCTCCCGGTGGCTCCGCAGCTCTCGGTTGTGTGCTGGTCGGTCTGTGAAGTCCTACAGAATGACGAAGTCGCTTCCAGGTGCTGGTTGCTGTGCTTCTTGTTCAGCCTCTTTAAGTGTGCAGGCAATCCCGTTGATAATCAAAAGAGGCATTGCTTGTAATATAAAATAATTATTTTTATACTCTTATTTATGTTTATATTGTGTTTCTGGAATTATACATTTCAGACAAGTTCACACTCTATCTGTGAAGATTTCCAGTTGACTGATTTTCATTAAATTAATAATTGCAAAACCATATTCTGACAAATATAAGTAAAAGATGTTTATTTAGTCATTATTGACATTATTAACTTAATATTTAAGTTTTCTCTAAAAGAAAAAATAAGTATAAAAGTGATTTACCTTTCATGAAATTTCTCAATATTTGTACTGACAAAGTGTTAAAATATACCTAGGCACAATATCTATTAGCCATATTGCTATATATATATATATATATATATATATATATCACCTCTGACATATTAATATATATATATATATATATACACACATATATATATATATATATATATATATGTCAGAGGTGTTTCATTTCATTACATTTTCTTTGCGTGTCTTTGTGATGTGAATGGTCTGGGCTCTCCCCATCCTCATAGGTTTCAGGTTCCATGCCACACCTGTTTTTGGCACACATCTAACACAAAGGTCAGGCAAGGTCGCTGTTGCTCCAAACCCAGGGTATGTGGGTATGGCCCCGGTACCCAGAGGGGCTCCTTGCCTCCTTCTCTTGGGATACCCTAGCCTCTTTTACCAGACGCTTCACAGACCTGGAGGGGAGGGGGGGGTTCTGTGATCTGCTGTCTGTCCCGCCGCACGAGCATATGTATGAGGATTTGCCCCACATTGACAGGCTTAATGCGTCATAAATGTATCATTTTACATCAACAACAGGCTGCCCGGCCGCACAGTGAACAATTATCTGTAGGCTGCGCAGCCGTTGAATGTGATGCACGGGCCCAGATCCCAACAGGCACTTAAAGACTTTGACCCCTTGCACTCCCTGCGATGCGGTTAACATGCATTACTCGAGCGGTACCGACAGAGGAGTTTGACGCAGCTGCTCACAGCCAGTGCTGGGAATCTGCCTCTACCAGAACCTGCAGAGGTACAATTCATCTGATAAACTTTATTTCATCCCATGATTTTTAAAAATGATTAAAGAATAACAGTGAACTGACAGCAGCATCAGTCCTTCTAATGCGTTTATAGAGGTGGCACAGTGACTGCAAGCCAAGGACCCAAAGGTGTGCCCTAAAATGTGCCTGTTTGAATCACAGCAAGAATTACGCTGCTGTCCCCTTCACCTGTTTATACTCATTTTATAAAAACAAATAAATAAATAAATCACTGGACTGTGCGTGAGAGAGAAAAGATCCACAAATTGAGCAATTTTGGAAAAAGTACCACGAGAAAGCTAGCTCTGTAGTAAAATAATGTTCCACCATAATTTACGAACATCCTCAGATTGTTTTTCAGGCACATTTGCTCACCTTTCTCCTTTTTTTCTTTGTTTTTATTTGGTGACATATTAAGGATATTAGTTTAATCTACACACACGGATAAGCGTCATCTTTTCCTTACCTCACTTGAGGTTTAGAACTGGGCAATGGTTAATATTGACATGTGAAGTGGTCCATATATTGAATGTGTTGTCTGTAAACTGACTGACAAGTATTGTGAGCATTCCTGAATTAGGGAAGCGGACGTAGGATAATAAGTTGGATTTGATTTATTACTCTGAATGCAAGTTGAATTAATCGCTTAGTCCCACCGCACCACTGCATTTTGAGTCGAAAAATCATTGTTATGGTTAAGAAAAGGGAGATTATGCCAGCTTAATGAGTTTCAGTGGTTGAATGTGCTTTGGTGCTATTCAGAATGAAATCATATTTAATGGCTGACACTCATTTCGTGGCACTGTGCCTTTTTCTCTCCAGTGGGTCGTCCTCGTCAATGCGCGGCCCCCTTCAGAAAGGCGTGTGACGAGAGAGGGCCACCGATAGCCAGATAGGGACTTACATTCATTAAAACAAGGACAAAAAATGTGGGACGAGGAGTGAGAAACGGGAGAAAGGCTCTAATGAGCATGTAATGTCGGCTCTCCGTCACGGGGGCCCGGCAACGGACCTGGAGGCTCGCTCCTGAGTGCGACGGGCCCCCCGCTTTGGGATGCTCCTCATTCCCGCCTACTGCCCCCGCTCCCCCCCAGCCGAGCCACACCTCAGGCACCCCCCAGAAGACCAGCAGATATCACAGTTTGTCCCAGAAGCCTTGTTGCCGTGGCATCAAAGTGGGCATTCTGTCACCAAACAGCCCTGGCGTCTTCCTCCACCTCCGAGCCCCACAAAGCCGCCGTTTGTCCCAGGGCCCCCGTGCTACGGCACGCAGCTATATTTCCGCAACCGCCGTCGCATTCATTTGCAAATTGCCCCGCCGCTTCCAGTTCCCCTGGGCCTGAAATACCTCTGGAGCTGCTAAAGAAAGCGGAGCGGAGCGCGGGTTTGGCTGCCGTCCCTCAGAGCCGCTGTATTGTTTGCTTCTCCTTTCTGCAGTCTTGTATTCTGTGTATCCCTCTATATGGCATTGATGCAAAAATGTTTGGCTGCACTGCACATCTTTCTCAGAGGGCCTGGTGGAACCCGTTCTGAAGAGCCACATCCCCCCCCCCCCCAAAGATTCGTTAGCACCGTGAGGGTCACATTCCTGCATTTTTACAGTTTCGCCAGGCTCGCACCTGGCCACAGCGGACTGGCCCAGCTGAGGAAGACCTTCCCCAGGTGATTACCAGTACCATAATCTAATGTTTCCCAATCTGGTCCTGGGGGACCCATAGCCGGTCCACATTTTTGCTCCCTCCAAGCGTAGGTTTGTGGGGGGAGCAAAAACGTGGACCGGCTACAGGTCCCCAAGGACCGGATTGGGAAACACTGTCCTGATCCGTGCTACTTCATTCACCCCTCGTGAATCTACACACTGGAGCGTTCAGGTTGGCTGAAGCGGCTCATTGTCGACGCACACGGCCCGTGATAAAAGCCAGTTATTAAAAACCCACCCGTAATCCGTGCTGAACACAATCGGCGCAGCGCCGGGAAAAAACAGCTGCATGCTTTATTAAGCCAGGCGAGATGTCTCACTAAACTGGTTTCACGGGTTAAATCAAAGTGTGTGGAAGGCACAGGAATGTTAGCATGTAAGGTGGTCGGGAGGCATGCTGAGACACTGGGAAAGCAAACACTGGTGGCGGGTGCGATTTATGGCACTTTATGAGGTTTATGACAGCTGTGCATTGTGAAATACATTAGCGATTCCCACACTGTATAATGTTTTAATGCACACCACTCTTGATCCAGCTCTTCTGTTGCACAACTTTCGGATGGGTTGAGTATTTGTGTCTGGGACAGATATGCCAGGACCTCCCCTCCGCTGCCGTACTGCAAGGTCTCTCCATAATCCTTTTTTGTTGGTTGCAGTTGCCAGTAAGACCCCATAAACACTTGGTAGCGGATTACTTGCTTCACTGCTTACTGGAACTAGCCTTAGCCGCATCTCCAGTCAGCTGCAAAGAAGTCCAATCAGGATCCCAGTCTCAGTCGCTCCCTGGATTGGTCAAAGTGACCCACGTTGGGACCCGATTTCCCGTCCCTCTCTCGTATCGGTGTCTTGAACAGCAAGAGTTTTTAGATAAATCTGTGCTGATCTTAAAGGATAATTCTGCTTTTTAGTATGTTGATAATGGCTTAACTTTGCGGCAGGTCTGTCCAGTAAGAGTCCTGCCTGCATACCTGACCCAATATGGACCATCCATGGCTGGCCTCACCATTTCTATATTTTTCATTCTTTTAAAGTTATCCTTCATTATTTATTAATCCATTTAGTCATTATTATTATAAAGTACTGTCTCTATTATTTGTTTATCTAGCAGAGGGAATGGTCCTACGTCCATAAAATTGTGGCTTTGTTGTACTAAGTTAGCCATCCCCTGCCTATGTGCATGATCACTTCCTGTTTGGGCAAAAGGGAAAAAAATCATTGATTTTAAATCAATCAAATAACATTTTAGCTTGTTATTTGTGACAGCTAATCGATATGCAACACATAACGGACATTTGTCAAAAGAGCTCCTGCATCCAATCGTATTTACACTCTTAAATAAGAGCCATTCTTTGCCGATGGAGAGGAAAAGTTGGAGAGTTGTTCCTGAATGTATGTCCCACACGCCCTGTAGCTGATCATCTGTGTGCATCAGCATTAACCACGCCTCCTGTCAAAGCTTCGTCCTATCTCTGCTTAAGCCCCGCCCCAAGCCCATTCGCTCTATTTCTATTGGACAAACCTCTGACTGACACCTACTCCGTCTAGTGACACACCTCATCCTTGAAAGGAAGGCATATTAAAGGGAAATTTTCAAATGCAGCTTTTATTTTTAAGTGACCAAAACAAAAACCAAAGTATGGCCGTTTGTTAGATGAAGGCAACCTGCAGACACACCATCCCAGAGACTCTGTCCCACCTCTGCTTTGCTCTCTGTTCATCCTCTGGTGTGACTTTGGCAGTATAAAGAGAACACAAGAGGTTAACCAAAGATTAAAAAGTACAATCATGCCATTGTACTTTGAGAGTTTTCCGCAATTTCAATTTCCCAAGCCCTTAGAGAGTAGACAGTAATCAGCAAGGTCCTGTAGTCTGTGCTCCTAATTACAGAGCGCACATAATTACACAACCGTAGGGATGGGAACACACACACCACATCCACACATTGTGAATTCACACAGCTCGTCTTAATGATACCTGGTTTTTCCACTGTTGAAAAGTGCAAATAATCCCATCAAATGGAACAATGGGTGCACACCTGCCTCCCCCCACCCCCCCATTTCAATCACACATTCATACCGTTCGATCTCGCCAACTTTCCTTCGGTGTCTGAGTGCAGCGGCTCGACGACGGAAGGTTTATCGAAATACATGCTTTTTCTTCATTTCTACGTACAATATAAAATGCGTACCGTCTTTGCCATTCGCTGAGTCACCTGGTACACTTATGAAGCACCGTGGGATTAACAAGATGCCAGACAGGATATTGGGTTATGAGACCTGGAGCTGACTTTATATGCCGTCATTTTTAGGAAGAGCTGTTTGTGTGTCTATGAGTCATGAGTCTGAAGTACATTGACGGCGACATCGGACACGCTGCCCAGGTGACCTCGCTCATTGTGAGGTTTGGTTCCAGAATTTGCCCGTTGCCCTTCAGTCTCTGCACCCTCGTTTTACAGACGACTGTCACAAGGAGGAACCTTATATCATCTGCGCGCGCTCCCATGCTGATATTATTAGATAATAATTTATTATAATAATATTGTCATGTTCATTAATAATAACTGCTGTCATTGTCGTTACTATTATTACCGTTAATAATGATAATAGTAATAATGATGATAATAATAATAATAATAATAATAATAATAATAATAGTGATAATAATAATAATGTAATAATAATTATTATGCTATATTGTTATATG
>JAODUD010000008.1:12313048-12324140 GCA_026784285.1 Stomatorhinus walkeri
CGTGTGCCCCCCCCCCCCCCCCCCCAGTTGCAACCGCACAGAAAACACTCCTCATCAGCAAAGATATAAAAAAAATTCAGGGGCTACGTTTCTGCTGTGCCTTTGCCTATGTAATTGCATTAAACTATCTTGGACTAACATTAGCCTTTGTTAGCGTAACTTTTGACATGGTATTATGTGTGAATCTGCGGTCATTCACACATTAAACCACCGTGTTACATACTCACTCTCCCGCGGTGAGAACATTTTTTTGTCTCTATCCGCCCTAAGACCCCCCCCTCCTCTCCCCCCTGCGTTGGGCTCGGGGTGAAAGGTCACAGTGAAAGCGATCGAGACGCATTACTGCCGCTTGCTTGTGACACAAAGGATGGCCTCCGTTGGGGGGCAGGGGCTGCCTGAACAGCTCCCACGGTGCGATGACAGGGTCCTGAGTCACCGCATCGCTGCCCGCAGGCAAGCAGAAGCACTGTCACTTAGAAAAATACCCACGATGCACTAGTGCCACGCAGGAAGCAGCTGGTCGCAACTTTATATTACTGAGCGTGTGCTAAATAGCCACATCTAACTTTAAATGTCTTTAAATAGCACTCAATGGGAGACCCAAGAGCAACTTGGGGGGGGGGGGGGTGAACATAAACTGTCATTGCTAGTGAGGGGCAGCAGTACAGTACAGATCAATAAAACCCCTCCCAGCTCAGAGATCAAAAGATACACGAGTTCTGTTATTCTCCTTCATATCCACGTTTAATTAGGATATCAAGGGATGGATCCACAAAGGGTGGGGGGAAGGGGGTGTCGAGGGTGGATTTATCAAAGGATAAATGAGTGGGAATTTGGTGAGGGCTGGAACAGCGGGCTCTGAATCGTACATCAGTAGATCACCTCCACGGGGGCAGCCTTTATCTGGGGGCCGTGCCCCCCCTTCTACACCTTCTGCAGCCCCGTGTCTTTCCGAACACCTGCCTGCTCGTCCTTGAATGTGTCGGTCCTTCGTAGGTCAAAAAGAATCTGGCAAAATGTCAGGGAACATCCCCGTCACTGGGATTAAGAGGTCATGTATTACCACATCCTCAGTCTGCCAAATCGAAAGCAGCGTCCAGACCACCAGCCCTTAAGAGATTATGTCTCCCTGCTCCGCCGCCGGAACTTAAACAGAAATATCAAAATTCCTCCTGCGTAGTGATCCTTTCACTCCGCCGAACAATGTTGGCACCGCGAGCCGCATATCACCATCTTCTCCTGCTGATGTTCTTGACAAGTCAAGTATTCGCAAAACACGCTGTGGATTGACAACCTACAATTACAGCTGCCATAACATACCTCACGTGAGAAAGGAAAGATGAGTGTTGAAAATGATGTCAGAAGGAGGTATGCAGCGGTGGGGGGGACTTCATACATTTATAAACATCTGTTGTTGTTGGATGGGTTTCTCATACAGTAGGTTTCCAGGGAGGGACAAGGGTTACGAGTAATTGAGCAGAAATAAAATAGCTTATGAAATCGCATTTCGGCTAAACAATGAATCTGTCAGTTTCGCTGCTTTGAAGCTGATCTGCTTTTGAAAGAAAACAGGAGTCTGTGGAGGGAAAAAAAGAACTGCTCTGTAATGCAAATCTTAGCTTATTTTATGGTCATAAGTTTGAAATTTAAACCTAAATTTTCTGGGAGCTTTGCGCCTCTGTAAATGGATACAGTTAAAGCCGATCAAATGGAGTCGAGCCAAGTCACTTCCATCCTGCACAAACAGGAGGTCACTCTTTGCCGTACCGTGTGCTTACTCTGAAAAGGGGGCCCACGTCACTGCTGTAAATACCCAAGCAAACCTGAGTGACCCATGCAACCAGATTGGCTAGATTTTCCACAAAGTTAGCCAACCAGGAGGCCTGATTCATCACAGGCTCATTAAGGAGGCCTGGCAGGTGTCTTGGGTCTATTCTCAGCTGTCAAAGTCTGATCGACATAGTATTTGCCTCTTAGTTAGGGGAATTTTTGATGACATTAAAAAAATATGTATATCTCAAACTGAGAACAGAAAAGGATTCTGGGAATGTAATGTTGTTCAGGAGGTGTATAAAATGCCTACTCTGATTACATTAGCAACACGATGCATGTGTTTCACCACAGGAAGTTTTATACTGGCCGCTTGTTTGAACTTTTCTGCCCAGGGTTGGGGGGAGATCTAGCGTAACATCTTGTTTTATTCAGGATGGTGTGTGTGTGTGTGTGTGTTTTTTTTACTTGGGGGCCATTGTTGTCAGTGCATCATATAAAAGAAGATATACAGTGATTCAAATGCAAATGTTCTTTTTTTTGGTGGGGGGGGGGTGATTTAGAAAGGGAAGGAAGAGAGGGCTAGTTCACTGAAAGGCGCTAGGAGTCTGAGTGCAGGCCAGGCAACGGCACAGAAGACAGAAAGACGTTTTTGTAATCAGCCTTTATGTATCACCAGTTTTGAATAATAACATAAAAGACTTACCTCATCTGCCTGGTTCAGCCAAGGCATAAATAAAGATGAGAACAATAGAATTACTATTACTGCATCTACAGGCTCCAGCTACATCACAGTATTCTTTGGAGTTTCTGGCAAGAAGATTAATGTTTTGTTAAATATCAGTGTGAGGGCATGGGGGGGGGGGGCACAGGGGGGCTGCTGCATGTTCTATACTTAGCCTCCTTGTTGGAATTTCTGTGGTTACCAGCATCCCAGTCCCTTGTCACGATTCCGCCGTGTCGCCGGTGACATCCCGAGGCAAGAAATCTTTGCCAGTGTCACGATTGCCGGTGACGTGTTGATTGGGTCTGGCCTCGGATTGCGTGACAGAATCTGGACTCTGGTATTTCTCTCTGGAAGGTTCACGTTGGGCAGAAGCTTGAGTCTGATCCTTGGCTCTCTGCAGTGTAACACCTCCTCATGTAAATTTCAGACGCTCGTCATTCGGTGGTAATTGTTGCCATTTGAAAGTCCTTCCTTGCTTCTTTTGTGCTTTTGTCTGATACCATCCTGAAAGGCGTAAGGCATCAGTTTACCTGATTATAGAGTTTTCTGTCTATACAAAACTGGTGGAAATCTTGGATCAGGGCTCATAAAACAACAGCCAAACTCCATATAATAATGTCAATAATGTAATAATATAATAATTCTATGTAAAAATTTAAATATCAGCAAATATTTTTGCTTAATGACAAACATAAACAAAATAAAACAAAAAAATTTGTAAGACTTCTTTTAAGCCCATGTTTTCCGTAATTTATAAACACATGCATAATGCATTGTAATGCATTCATAAAGAATTATAAACATGGCTCTAAATATTTATAAAAAGGCATAATGTTATAGCCATGTTTATTATGCATTATGACTACCTTATGCATTACGTATTATGCATTATGACTGCACTATAGATACCTTTATAATGCAGAGCAAAGCATCCTTAATGCTTCTACCGACTATTATAATGCATTATAAAGGTATCTATAGTGCATTATAGATGAGAGCTTGAATGAAGATTCATAATGCATAATACATATGGCTGTAACGTGCCTTTTGATAATTATTTATAGCCGTGTTTATAATGATTTATGAAAGCATTATTATTTCTTATGGATGTGTTTATAAATAACTAAAATCATGGCCTTAAGTGAAGTGCTACCAAAAAATCAAAACAAAAGAAACTTAACAATGACTCTGCGTGTTGCACATGAGGTATTCCAGGGACAGTGTTTGCACCAGTTTGCAGTTATTTGTCTCATTAATCTGAAATACACATAAAATATGTATATATGGCTCAGACTGGTCATCTCTGCTGCTCCAGGCTGACTGGTCAGGCCCATCAAAGCAAAACACTGAAAGTGACTGAAACGCCAGTCAGAACAAAAACATTATAAATCCATCGGCAAGTAGCCTGAAACTGTCTTCAGCCTGTAATCTTCAGCTGCAGCTAGCAGGGTATTTCCGGGGGGGCTGGGGGCAATTTGGGGCACGGCCTTCCATTCTGGATGGTCCCCCGGGGACTGTCGTGACGTGATGTTTGCGTGGGTGAAAAGAGGGGTCTCGCGGAAGGGATGACTTCGTTTTGACCCCCGTCTCCCTGGTGGGGCCACACTGATCCTGCACCGAGCTCTTCATGGGGGTAATAAAAGCACCAAAGTAAGCAGCCCCCACACTCACTTTTTACACATTTCATAGCTGATTCATTCATTCTAAGGCCATTGCTCTCACTTTGTCCATGTCTGGCGGCAAAAGCTGGACCAGTACAGCTCAGCTTAAACTCCTCCATTGACGGTTCAACTGGGTTCCATGAAACTGGTTCTACTGCTCAGGCATATGGTAAAACACAGTAAAAAGGTGACCATTCCTGGTGTACTGATGAATAGCCAATCACGGCACAGGGCTTACCAGCAGGCTTCTGGGGGCAGAGATGGTGACCACTCTCTCAGGTTGGGTTAATAAGTGCAGCGTCATGTGTCACATGTCGCATTTCTTCTTTCCTTTTTTTTTTTTTTTTTTTTTTTTTATTTTGCCTGAAGCTGCACAGTGACCTCACGTCTACCAGCAGGGGGCTTTTGTCACCTTGTGAGTTATTGATGCCCAGGACACAAAAATACTCAGGAGGGCATGAGAAAATCTGGATGCTGGTGAGAGTGAGCAAGCGAGGGAGTGAGAGAGATTAAAGGAAGTCTGCGAGATTCTTTTGTACCATTATCATCTAGCTCACTGACTGGTTACTGTCACCCATCCAACTGTGCGTGGGCTGCGCTGGACGTGGAAAGCCCTCCAACCTCAGTGGTGACTCTGCCCCACTGGGAAAGGATGCAGAAGCATTATGCACTTTAGCTGCGAGCCTGTTGCCTGTTTACAGGAAGGTGTCATTTTGCCTGTGCGTCTGTTGCTAAGGACTGGGGCCCGGGGCATCTGGCCTGGTCTCGTGGTATCTAATGACTCAGGAGCGTGACTCATCGGATGTAGCGGGAGCGCCTAGCGTGCAGAGCGGCAGCAAGGACGACGGCAGACAGACAGATATGTATTTATGTATTTCAGCTCTCCGCTGAATATGCTGTGAATCAAAAGATTGTGTGGCCGGTAATTGTCATGTTTGAGCTTATTCTGGGGGAGGGCTGGGGGGAGGGGTGGGCGGCGGAAAATTCCAAACCTTTAAGGTCATTCACTAAGACCAACAGACCTTTGTTTGTTCAAAACTTGAAAGGTAACAGTTTACGATTACGTAATGTTTATGGATTTTTTTTTACGTATTGAGAAAGAACAGAAATAACTCTTACATGCAAGTTGACCATTAATGTGTTTTGCACAAGCACAGATATTGTTTATTTTATTATTTTTATTTTCTTGGAAATACCAGTATTATTACAACCGGCCATAGTAAATGTGGGTAAATTTGTCTCCCGTGATAACAAGCATGACTGAGCAAGTAATCCCATTGGTTGGGATTGGTTTACGTACGCTGAACCTGTGTAAACACAGCCCCCTTATTTGGTGAGCATAACAACACAGAGCAACAGAGGAATATCAACCTCGCGTCAGCATCCTTTCTTTCCTACTCTCTCTGGCAGTAAAGATAGTACCGGATATTCCCAGTAAGATCAGCTCTGTAAAAAGCCCGTCTCTGATTTGTATTGAGTATTACGAGGATATGTTCATAATTCCCACAGCCCAGCACAGAAGCCCGGAGTCAAATTACAAGCTTTAAGTCAATTATGGTTCCTTATTTGTAATGGCACCTTGATTCTTTCATGGCGGTGACAGTAGCCTACAAAAACTAATTAGTGCTTTTCAGTGCACGCCTATTAGCAGCAACTTGATCCATGCAAAAAAATAATGACATTCCTCTTACAAATCATTGGTTATGTCACTCTCCCTTCAATGGAAATATGATTTCCCACTACAAATTGTCTGACCTGTTTTATGTTCCTCGACACATAATTAAACCTGTGGCGTGTAAGAGGGAAGTAATTTCCTTCAAAGGCTTTGGAAACAGCAGTGCAATGCTTTTGCTTGTATAAGTAACAGCTACTGGCAAACCAGGTCTGTGTTATGGATTAACGGCAACAACAGCAGCAGCCGCAGCAGCTGTGAATAACGTGAATTCGATACGCTGGGTATGATTTTTTTTTTTTTTTTAAAGAAGACTTTTGATAAGCCTGCCGGTGGATTGACGCTGACTTGACGGGTGAGTGTTTAGAAAGTGCTATCACGTGAAGGCGAGAGGAGAGAGCAGTGAAACAGCCACTGCTTTCCATGTGATGTCGGCCCATGTAGACGGCTTTGTTTGGCGTTAATCGGCATGTGTGGGATGGTTTTAGATCTCCTTGCGGTGGACTGGTAAGGAACCTGAACCAGTCTCTGGGTGCTTGGAGGTCTTAGCGATGGCAGTACCATAATGTCCTTAAAATAGTTCCTATCCTTCAGTTAATAAAATCTGCAATTACAATATCTACCTCCACAAGTAACTGCATGTCAAGGGATGATAGATAGAGGGATGATGTAAAAGTTTACTCTAGGCCCTGAATTTTTGAGAGGGGTTCTATAACCTGCCTGTTTGGCTGATGTGGAGGTAGCCAGTCAGAACCGTGTGATTCTTAACTTGACGTCTTGTTCACACTGGTGGTTCCTCCGCTGATGACTCATTTGGGCTCAGTCTGCTAAGGTGCCCTGGGCCAGTGGTCTGCAGCAGCGGTAGTCTGCACCAGCAGTGGTCTGCAGTTCCGGTGTCTGCCGGACTACATTGCAGTGCAGCCGCGTTAGAAGAGCCAGGATAAGATACTATTTGCAATGACATGATTACCTGTGAGTAGGGGTGTGTGTAGTAGGGTTGTGTGTAGTAGGGGTGGGAGAGCTGGTGCATCCAGCCAGCAATGAATCTCAGTGTTTAAGAAATGGCTGAGGGTAAGTGTGGAAATGTAATCAGTTACCCCAGTTTGGCCAGAGAGTACACATGACCCAGCATGTTCACATACATGTGGTCACACACGCACATGCATGGACTCTGATTCAGCCCCTCCAGCTCCTTCTCTAACGCCCAGTCAGATTACTGAAGGTGACTTTGGTAAAGGGCCATAATTGGCAGAAATGATAAGCCAATTAAAAGCACATTCTAAAGGCTCGTTTTTTGAATTATTCTGCTTCTATTATTAATTATACTGATCGCGTAACAAGGGGACCCTTGACTGCACCCTCCTCCCCATATATCAGCGTTCACGAGGAGCGTGTGTGTGCCATGTGCTCTGTCCCCTCAGGCTAAACTCGCTGCTCTGGAAGCAGGCAAAGAGAGTAAATTGATCTCTCTATTTTTCCAGCCGATTCAACAAGAGATGCTTGTGTGTTCCTCTTTCTTTGCAAAGAAGCTTTTCCAAGACAGTAAGGGGCTGGCTGGCTGTTCAGGCAGGTAAACCAGGCCAGCCGTGTGATCCTTCCAATGGACTCTACCCTGATTCCCAGGCCAGAACACAACCCTGAGGCAGTCTTGTGTAAAATGCAGTAATTGCAGGATATTAGGCTTGGAATGATTAGAGGAAGACATGAAATTCCCCCGTAGTGATGCAAATAGTCCAAGGTGAGCCTAATGAAGGATGCATTCTTTTATACCATTAAATAAGTGTTGAAGCCCCTCAGCCATTTTAGCATAAGGCAAGGAACTGTGGCACAGTGTGCTTTCTTAAAGGGAATGCTCAGTAGATGAAGTTGTGTTAAAGGGAATTTCTGGTAGAATAGGTACTGCGATCTGTGTTAAAGGGAATGTTCAGTAGACAAAGCTGTGCTAAAGGGATTGTTGTGTAGCGTAGCCGGGTCGTGTTAGCTTGTGCTACAATGATATCTCTTAAAGGGAATTTTGAGTAGAGTTAGCTTGTGCTACAAATTTGTTCTATAATTGAATGGGGACTTTCATTTCCCATAATCAACAATCATAATTTGAGGATAATTAATTCCTGATAATTAATGGTCATTACCACTAGTTTCTGCTATACAACTATGATGTCACATACTACATATAACTGGAAAAATCTGAATTGCCTTGCCAAAGAAGTCCAGGACATTTGCTTTATCACCAGTACACTGGAATTTTGCCTCTGGAATTTTATGGTCCTCCCTGATAGCTGATAGATTACAGCAATGAAACCCTTATCACTCTGTAGTGACCCTTGGAGCCGCACACATTAAGAAAATAACGGCCCAGGCTCAGGAGTACAGGACAGTTGGAGATTATTATATTTTTAAATGAATTCGTATTTCTGATGTTTGGTAGACATCTCTCTCCAAGATGGCTTATTTGTTTATTAGTTGGTCATAGTCATAGAGCTGATTCAGGTGAAGATCTTCAGTGAAGGACACCATATCAGATCTTCACTGAAGGACACCATATCAGAGCCTCCCCTCATCTAGTTAAACAAGGCTAAGTGAAGCTCACAAATGTGCGTGATTTACACAGGTCAAGCGTCCATATCAGGTTCTCTCATGCCATTGGTTGGCAGACTTGGTCACATTATTGGTTTCGATCACAACCTGTTGCTTACTTTGTTGGTCCCGACTGGGTTAAACAAGGCTGTGATTGACAGTGGACAGTAAGCCCCACCCACCAGGCAGTTCCAAAGCCTCATTCCTCCCACCACCAGGGTTTACTGCTGACCTCGGTTCATGAGTTCTACAACATGGTTAGAAAAACAAAGGCATTCTCAGGAGCTGGGGAAACCATTGTTTGTCTCTGGAATTACACACTTGAATGCCAGCTCGCTAAACCATACTGCCTGTGATTGGGGCCTGTGGCTATGTGGGTGGAGCCAGTGAGCTGGGGGCCGGGCTAATGACTTTGGATTACCTGCGTGTGACAAAAGACACTGCAAGTGTCAAAACCAAATAGAGATGGGTGGGGGCACGGCTCTAAATATTGAATTTGGACAGATGGCCAGTGCACTAAGGCTTGTGTAACACTGTCATCCGTCTCCCACAAACTGCTTTTTATTTATGTTAATTTTTTTTCTGCTGAGAGAGGAAAATCAAACACCGTGAATGGATCAGTGTCTGCCAAGGTGCAAAGGGATCCATTACAAGTGCGTCTGACAGGGAAAGGCGGGACAAATTCTCCGAATGTGTCAGGGCGCCTTCAAAGTCATTATAAAGCGGGATAAACCATTCAGAAAAAATCCAGGAATAGCGGGGGGACTAAAAAGGAAAACATGATGCCTGGACAAATGTGGGAAATACTTTCTGTGGGTTAAGCAGCAGTCTTTTCCTCTTTGATATTTTGGAAACGGCACCATGAGCTGTTCTCGTGGTGTGGTCCCTGTCGTATCGCATTCAGAAGCCTGCTTGTGCAGCTGCTTAACATAAATTCTCTGTGTACATCTTTGTCCACATGGTTTATTTTTATGAACAATACAAGGGCCTGAATTCCTGTGGCTTTGTTTTCTTTCTTTTTTTCTCCCCCTCTCTCTCTCTCTCTCCATGTCTGTCTACCTCAAAGACACTTGCCTGGAAGACTCTCTGGAGGAGGAAGAAAGAGAAAAAAGAGAGTGAGAGAATGAAGGGGGGGGGTTGAAGTTTGCACAGATGTTCCTGTGATACCCCTCCTTACACAAGCAGAGTAAAAAAAGACAGATTATAGATATGGATATAGACAGACACAACTGGCAGGGTATTACGTAAAAAGGTTGCATGTGCATAAACATCTTATATTTTGAATATATTAGTATATTTATTGCAAATTAAGCTCTTGTTGATTAGTGGGGAGGGATTACAGATCCTTATCCAGGTGATGGAAGAAACAGAATATAAAGGTCATTTGGGGGTGTTGTCCTCCATTGCTTCCGGAAGGTTCCTGTGAACAACAGCGGTGAGATAGAGTGCTGTAACATAATTACAGAGCTTTCCGTCCTGTAGCCCTATTCCGCCCCCCAACACCAGATATTTACCAAGGCCCCCCCCAATACCACTACCATCCCCACCTTCAGAGTTCAAAGACCCGAGACGGAGAGTAAATGATGTTGCTGCCATTTGAGCAGAAGTGCATCCTGACGGTGCCCTTTAATACTGGCCGTCAAACCTGATCACTGCCACTCCTCCTCTTTTTATTTTGACAACTGTAGTGAGGGGGCATGGGGGAGGGGAATTCAGTGTACCAGTGAAGTATTACTAGAGTCCACGCTTCACGATATAACAGGGTATTTTTACACCTCTCTTTCTTCATCCAGTCGGGTATTACAGGCAAAATGTGAATAGATGCACAAAGAAATTCCACTAACACTTTCTATGAAGTTGCCATCTATAATGCATTATAGACACCTCCGTAATGCATTATAAAACATCTATAATGCATCATAATGCTCAGTATAAGGATTAATAAAGCATTGCAGCATCTTCTATTGACAGTCATATGGCATTATAATGTTGATTATAATGAAGCTTATATATAATGCACTGTAGGTACCTTCATAATGCATTATAATGGTCAGCATTACAATTGAAGATGCTTTGTATTGCATTTTGAAGTGTCCTATAGTACACTGTAGATGAGAGCTTCAATGGAGCTTATGAAGTATTATAATCAACACTATAAAGCCTTATGACTGTCAGTAGAAGATGCTGTAATGCTTTATTAATTGTTATACCAACCGTTATAATGCATTATGAAGTTGTCTATAATGCATTATAGATGACAGCTTGATGACGAAGGGAAAGAAAGTAATAGATCCACCTGTCGCCTAAAATCTAGTAGCCTCATCACTGCAGTGTTTTTAGATGAAACGGAATGAGTGCCTGTTACGATATTCCTGGGAAGTATCAGGATCCTGCGCATTTGCCCCTGTTTGTTTATCCCTGTCGGCTTTCCTCTGGCCGTGGCTCATGCCCGAAAGACCGAGGCACACCTGCAGTTGACCCAGCGTGCCCTTTCTGTTTGCACAAGATTCGTGCGTTTGCTGAAACAGAAGCCAGCCAAGGGGCCTTCTGGGACATCCCGTTTGCACCTAAGAGCCCTCCTAGGTCTGCATGCCCTGACGCGTCACACAGTCCAGTCACATAAGCTGGGCGGGGGGGGGGGGGGGGGGGGGGGGGGGGGGGGGGGGGGGGGGGGGGGGGGGGGGG
>JAODUD010000008.1:12358450-12381224 GCA_026784285.1 Stomatorhinus walkeri
GGGGAATCCCAACAATAAAATTTGGTGACAGAAAGGCGAGAGGTTTCACTACTAAAAATTGCAGAGTGGGGGTGTAGGCGTCTCTGGCAATAAAATGTGCAGAAAATCAAGTTTATCCTGAGAAATGGTGAATCAGGAGATGAGTCTGGAACAGAATAACTGACCGAGGCCGCTGGTGTCAAAGGTGGCAGGTAAGGGAGCTTTTTTTTGGGGGGGGGGGCAAATCACAAGGATGCACATGTAGGAGGCATGACAGGGTGTGAGGATGGATATTCATACTCCTGCAGGACTCGCCCGGGACTCCTGCCCGGGGCCTCTAATGAAAAAATGAGAATTCCTCCGAGCGGCATCCCAGGGATATCACGTAAAACACCCCCCCACTCCATCCGTCACACCACCCAGACCTCCACTGCAGAGGAATGGCTGGGGAGGCGTGATCGGTCAGGCTGTGGTTCCGGCACTGCCCCCCCCTAGAGTCATCACTCAGACAGCATCGGCAAGCAGGCCCGGCTTCCGCGCTTTCGCTGCGCCCACAGTCCCTGGCACCAACAAACAACAGGAGCACCAGAAAGCCAAGCTTGAAATCAAGAACAGCCCACCGTCCACCAGAAGGGGGCACTGTCGCCGCTCTGAGTCACACGTAACGCGAGGACGTGTGGGCAGCCGGCGACCTTGGAGGCGAGTCGGCGGGTCCCGCGGGGAGGCCGGGTGGAGTCTGAAAGGACGACCTCTTTTGTGCAATTTCCGAGGCAGGAAGCACACCCAGCTGGCAGAACTGGGCGCCATGGGAACAATGCCACTCCCAAACCCTCCAGCCCTGCGGCCCGACGGACTCAAACACAGCAGACCCGTCAGCTTCCCTGCAAAAACATGCCGCTTCAAGAGTTATCAGGCTCCCTGGATTTTTTCCCGTTTCATCCATTTTTTTGCGGACACTTTTATCCAAAAATTGATGTCCAGTTTTGAAAGCAGCGTCCCTGGAGCTGGAGGCTAGGGGCCTCACTTAGGGGCCAATGGTGACATCAATCTGCCAACCCTGGGATTTGCACTGCTGATGATCAGAAGCATAGCAGCTTAACCCATTGAACCACACAGCGCCAAACAATTCTCTGATACCAAGTCCTGGTGAAGACATACCAATGCTGTATGGACAGCAGACTGGATTGTAGCTCTCATCTTTCTGATCGCTGACAGCACGGCTGAGACAAGCAACATCCCACCCCCCCAACACCAAGCAAACTCCTATCAAATAGCTACCCAGCACCAAAGCAAGGAGACCTTCATCCAGGACAATGAAACCAAGCATCTCTGTCACTTTAGTCCAAAGTATCACTTACTTTCACAAACTTTGTACTTGGTTTCTGTGCCCATATAGTTTTGCCCATAGAAATGAATGGACAGTTCAAACAAAGACATGAGTACAGGTCTGTGTGTATGTATATGTGCGTGTGTGTGTGTATATTTGCGTGTGTGTGTGTCTGTGTGTCTGGGTGCGTGTGTGTGTGTCTGTGTGTGTGTGTGTCTGTGATGCGTGTGAGTGTGTCTGTGTGTGTGTCCGTGTGTGTCTGTCTGTGTGTGTGGTTGTGTGTGTCTGCGTGTGTGAGTGCGTGTGTCTGTGTGTGTGTGGCCTCATTATTCTGTCTTCTTTAATGTCAGGTAGAATGTTTGAAAAAGGATCCTGGGAGTCTCACCTTAATTGAAACATAAAGGTTTGGCAGATCTGACAGAGGTTTTGTTCCCTCGCATCACACAAAACATTTCTTCTTTGCTGGATCAATCACAGGTCTGTGAAACTGCAGGCATACACTTTCACAGTAAAGGCACCAGAGGTCCAGCAAGATGCAGCCACGCGGCCAGGGCCTTGTGGATTTCTGAAAACACTTTGATGTGAACGTTGCTATTTGGGTTTAACACTGGGAGTTGGGAAGCTGTTGGCGACTGTCCAGACTGCCGTCAGCCTCCGAGGACTGCAATCCTCGACGTTTTATCACAAACCTGACCGTTATTGCATAGTTTTGCAGAGATAAATAAATAACATGTAGCATCAAGAAGTTATTTCAGCTCTTCCTGAGCCTGTTGCTAGATATTTCAGCATAGCCCTTCAGCGAACACACAATATCTGTTAACCGGTACATTTCTGGGTTGGGTGTCTGGGGGGAGGGAGGGGAGGGGCTTCAGTTGCAACTGAATTCTCATGCTAACTTATAATGCGGTGAGACGGTGTGACAAAGGCGATGAAAGGGATTCATGGAAAATTGTAATTTGTAAATCAACGTACGAGTTAAACGCTGCGGTGCTGGCACAGCGGACGGGAATCTTTTGGGGAAAAGGGCTGGTGTTGCCTGACCTGGGCCTTACGATTAAGGCTGTTTGTAAGCTGCTGTGCGCCTACTGCTGTCTTCCTCTCTCACAAAGTTATACTTATGTTCACGAAAGAGCTGGACAGACAGGCTTCTTTGTGACTAAATTTCGTTCCATGAAACGGTGAATTGTGAATCCTGTACTTCCGTAATTATCTGAACTTGTCTGTGGGTGATGGTAATGAACCATTTAATTATTTTTTTTCTTACGATCAGTATTCTTTTTTCTATTCCTTTTGACTCAATGCAGATTTCATGTTGAAAACTAAAGATATTCAGACCTTATTTGAAATGTAAGTTGCATTGGAGGTAATGCAGCTATTCAATCCTGAAAAAAAAAGACTGTGTGTGTGTGTGTGTGTTTCTATGTGTACATATTTTTAATTTATTATTGTTTAAACACCCCCAGCCTTTTATACCGGTTGCCATGCTACCTTTTTTTTGTTTTTGACAATTTGCTGCCATTTTGCTCTGACTCCACGCTCACACAGCGTACGCCCTTTTTATCAGCTGCCCCTGGCAGGACAAAAAGCCACAAATGAGCTTAGTGGCAAGTAGGAGCTGCCCAGGACAGCTCTGGCGGGCTGAGAATGAGCAGCACTGACAGCTATTTGAAAGTCTAATAAATCCTTCATATGGTTGATTTGCGCGTGGCGGACAAGTAGACACTGAGGAGTATGAAATATTGGGAATCAATACTCCGCTATGAAAATGCATTAAGCCCCGACATCTTCAGTTGGGAGTATTTTATATTTTGATGGATTATCTAAAGAAAATGATTATCTAAGACGGCTGCATTGATGGAACCCTCTTGCACATTTACAAAGATCAGTTTTAAGCAATACTTGAGGTGTGTTATTGATTTTGTCTCTTATCCCCTCACTGTGGCACAGCATTTGCTGCTTTTTGTGCGAGTCTAAAGGCAGATAAGTGCGAGACAGATTAACGAAGTTAGAGCCTGATAAAGTGCCGTCTTCTGCCACAATGCGTTTTGGTTACTAATCCCGTGTCCTTGTGCATTTCAGGGGACGTGGGGCCTTGTCCAGAGAGCTCCCCGAGAGCAGAGCCGGACACCAGTGTCTGCGGGAGCTGCTGTGCGGCGTTTTTCGACCTTGCGGACCTGGAGCGGCACCAGAAGAACTGCACTAAGAATCCGTTGGTCCTGATCGTGAACGACGGCCCGGCTTCCCCTCCCGAGCCGTTCTCTCCGGGCTCGCCGAGCGAAAACCCCAATGAGCTGGTAGGCGACTTGGCGGCCGGCTCTGATCACATTGAGTGTAGCGGCCCGACTGAGAGCAGCGTCCCGGAAGAAGTGGAATCCATGGATGTTGACGTGCCCCTAGCACACTGTAGCGGCAGTGCCAATAGGAACGGTTCTGTCGTGAGCAGCCTGGACCACAGTGGCAGGGTCGGGACTGGTTCTGGTCCGGCCGCCGGAGCCGCGGCCACATCCACGTCTCTACCTCAGCTAGCCAATCTGAACGATCTGGGTGGTCTGTCCATGATCAGCAGCAACGTCATCATCGAGAACCTACAAAGCACCAAGGTGGCCGTGGCTCAGTTCTCCCAGGGAACCCGTTCCAGTGGTACTGGCTGCAAAGTGGCGGTACCGGCCCTGATGGAGCAGCTTCTGGCTTTGCAGCAGCAGCAGGTCCACCAGTTACAGCTCATCGAGCAGATCCGCCACCAGATCCTGCTGCTGGCATCGCAAAGCCCCGAGACGGCCGAGGCCCCCAGAAGCCCTTCTGGGATGTCGGGGACGGGCACCAGCCCGCTGTCGGCCCTCAGCTCGCACCTCTCCCAGCAGCTAGCTGCGGCCGCAGGGCTGGCTCAGAGCCTTGCCAGCCAATCTGCCAGCATCAGCAATCTGAAACACTTGACGGCAGCGGCAGCAGTGGTGCGGCTACCTCAGGGTGACCCTGGCAGTGCAGCGGCACCCCCTGGGGGCGAGTCATCTCAGAGCATTGGCACACCATTGGCTGTGGGCACCCAGTCCTCAGAAAGGCAACCTGCACAGCCTTCCCTCGGCAATCCATCACTGGTGAAAACATCCACGGCTGCTTTTGGGATAGGGAACCTTTTAAACCCTGTAGCAAATCCGCTACTACCTCAGACCCTTCCTAGCAATCCCATGTTCCCTAACTCATTGCCCAGTGTGGGCGCAACTGTGGAAGACCTGAGCTCATTGGCTGCCCTGGCACAGCAGAGGAAAGGCAAGCCCCCCAGCATCACCTCATTTGAGCCCAAGGGCAGTCCAGAGGAGGCTTTCTTCAAACACAAATGCAGGTTCTGTGCCAAGGTGTTTGGGAGTGACAGTGCCTTGCAGATCCACCTGCGGTCTCACACTGGGGAGAGGCCATACAAATGTAACATCTGCGGGAATCGCTTCTCCACCCGTGGGAACCTGAAAGTCCACTTCCAGAGGCATAAAGAGAAGTACCCTCACATCCAGATGAACCCATACCCCGTTCCAGAACATTTAGATAACATTCCAACCAGTACTGGCATTCCATACGGCATGTGCATGCCACCAGAAAAGCCAGTGACCAGTTGGCTGGATAGTAAGCCGGTTCTGTCTACCCTGACCTCCTCCGTGGGCCTGTTGCTTCCACCAACCCTCCACAGTCTGCCCCCTTTCATTAAGAAAGAGGAGAGCCATTCTGTAGCCATTATGAGCCCCTCAAGCTCCGTCAGAAGCGACTCGGGTGCGGCCGAGCTCTCTGCAAAGACTAATGATTTTGTCTCGGAAGAAGGCGAAGGTGGTACCCTTCCTACCTCAAACGGGAAGACCGAAGAGAGCACTCGACCCATCAACTTCTTCACCAGTGTAAGCTCTGGCAGGGAGAGCAGCAGAGAGGGTGCCGCCAGCAGCCCTCCTGTGACCACCAATCCTCTGGTGCCGCTCATGTCCGAGCCCTTCAAGGCTAAGTTCCCCTTCGCAGGGCTCCTGGAGCCCATTCACACCTCGGAGACCTCCAAGCTGCAGCAGCTCGTAGAGAACATTGACAGGAAGGGGAGCGACCCTAACGAGTGCATCATCTGTCACCGTGTGCTCAGCTGCCAGAGTGCATTGAAGATGCACTATCGCACACACACTGGTGAGAGGCCCTTCAAGTGCAGAGTGTGTGGCCGCGCGTTCACCACCAAGGGCAACCTGAAGACGCACTACAGCGTCCACCGTGCCATGCCTCCACTCCGGGTCCAGCACTCCTGCCCTATCTGCCAGAAGAAGTTCACCAATGCTGTGGTCCTGCAGCAGCACATCCGTATGCATATGGGAGGGCAGATTCCCAACACCCCCCTCCCTGACACTTACCCTGAGTCTATGGGGTCCGATGCTGGCTCCTTTGATGAGAGGAACTTCGATGATTTGGAGAACTTCTCTGATGACAACATGGAAAGTATGGAAGACTTCCCTGACAGCAGTATTCCAGACACGCCCAGGTCTACTGAAGCTTCCCAAGACAGCCGGTGTTCCTCCCCAGGTCAGCCTGAGCATATTGGGAGGGGAAGCATGGAGAGCCAGGCTAAGTTGACCCAGCAAGAGCTACTGGAGGAGCTGCAGGCCAGCAGAGCAAAATCCATGGAAAATGGCTCTTTGGAAGGGGACCACCTCACCAACGACGACTCATCCCTGGGGGGTGATGTTGAGAGCCAAAGTGCTGGAAGCCCAACTCTTTCCGAGTCTACCTCGTCGATGCAAGCTCCATCTCCTACCAACAGTGCCCCTATTCACCGCACGTCCCCCAACTTTGAAGACCGACATTTGAAGGCTTTGTCACTGGACCATATTAATACGGGTTCCAAGTACCCCCCGGCCACTGGGGCTCTAGATCTGACATCCTGTAACTCCTCAAAAGACTCCCTGACCATGATGTTTCCCTTCCGTGAGCGCAGCACCTTCAAGAACACAGCGTGTGACATCTGTGGCAAGACCTTCGCCTGCCAGAGTGCCTTGGACATTCATTACCGAAGCCATACCAAAGAGAGACCGTTCATTTGCACAGCCTGCAACCGTGGCTTCTCGACCAAGGGTAACCTCAAGCAGCACATGCTTACTCACCAGATGCGAGACCTGCCCTCACAGCTCTTTGAGCCCTCCACCCCAAGCCCCAGTCCTTCGCTCCTGTCCACCAGCTCCCTGGCCTCCATGATCAAGACGGAGGTCAACGGCTTCCTCCACGGCTCCTACCAGGAGGCCAAGGAGCCTGCGGTGAACCTGGTGACATCGCAGGCTGCCACATCACCTCCAGTGCTCTCTTCAGCCCCTCCTCGGCGGACGCCTAAGCAGCATAATTGCAACTCCTGTGGAAAGACCTTCTCCTCTTCCAGTGCCCTGCAGATCCATGAACGGACACACACTGGGGAGAAACCGTTCGCATGCACTATCTGTGGACGAGCTTTCACTACCAAAGGCAATCTCAAGGTACGTTTAGTCATGGTTGTAAACGAATACTCCTTTGGCTGTTTGTATTCCTAATCATTAACTTCTCAAACTGCATTTTTTTCCCTCAACATGCACAATAATTGGCACCATATTCCTTCACAACAATCACAGGGAGTTTTCTATGTGAACCATGCATGTCTGAAAGTCACATTTACAGATGTTTTTTTTTTTTTATAGTAGAAATATGAAGTTCAAATGCATTGGTGTTTGGATTGAATAGGTATATAGTGGTAGTGTGAGATTTTCATACGGGAGTTTCTCTGCACTGGTGTGATTAATATCTCTCCTCAGGTCAACCTTGCTTGCCGCTAAATATGCGACTAAAATGTCTTTGGCAGTTTAGCAAAAGTGCTCATTTTACGTCTAACAGAAATTAAACCATCATGGAAAATCTGTGGGGTAGCCACTTTTTGTGATGAAATAAACAATGTCAGATTTGCAGTCATTAGCTGAGAACTTCTAACAGGTTAGCACTTTGCATGGAATACACGCTTTTTTTCATTATGTATCTTATGGAATGCAAGGCGGTATCAAGTTTAAAGGATCCGCTATAAAAAGCTTGGGATTGTGTCATAAAAGCTGTACCATGTTTACGTGCAAAATGTAAAAGAAGAATAACTGTTAAATGTTAAGGATTTGTTCTCATTTTCTCGGGTGTTGACAAAAAAACGTAGCACTACTTTTAGTGAAGAGATATTTTACTGCGCTGCTTTTCATGCCGCTAAAGCAAATTCTTGTTGAATGTATGAAATACAAATATTACTCTTGGCATTCTCCTCAGCTAAACTGTGTCCTACCTGTATCCATCATTTTGACCTTACAATCACCTTTGGCATTAAGCTGTCTTAGTACTATCTCATCGAGGCTTGATTGCTGCCTGTTGCCCATACGCAACACGCAGTGCTTGCGGTATTGTGATGCAGTTTCCCAGCCTGGTCCTTGGGGGAGCCCCAGACAATCCATGTTTTTGCGCCCTCTTAGCTTCCTGCCAGGCTGTGTGGGGGTCCCCTAGGTGTGAGTTGGGGAAACTCTGCCGCAAAGCATTTAGAATTATGGGAACTGGTAGGAAGGCAGCGGATGCCCGATTTGTTGGATTAAATGACTACTGCCATTTCTGTTGGTGTGTGTTTGATGTCCTCTTCAAATTAGCCTTGCTAATTTTTCTGTGGGGACATTTCGTTCTCTCTACAGGTTCATATGGGAACTCACATGTGGAACAGCGCCCCTGCCAGGCGGGGCCGCAGGCTATCTGTGGATGGTCCCATGGCCTTTCTGGGCACCAACCCCGTGAAGTTTCCCGAGATCTTCCAGAAGGACATGGTGTCGCGAGCTAGCAACGGCGACCCCACTGCCTTCTGGAACCAGTACGCCGCAGCCTTCTCCAGCGGCCTGGCCATGAAGGCCAACGAGATCTCAGTCATCCAGAACGGGGGGCTACCGCCCCTGTCTGGGGGTGTGGGCCACGGGGGCAGCTCCCCTCTGGGGGGCGGCACGGGGAGCATGGATAAGTTGCCCGTTTCCGAAGCGAGCACAGCACTCGCTGGGCTCGAGAAGATGGCCGGCGCTGACAACGGGACCCATTTCCGCTTTGCGCGTTTCATGGAGGATAATAAAGAAATAGTCACCAACTAGCCAATGACAGCCTTCCCATAATGCAAAGGGAGGAACAAGACAAGGGGGGGGTTCAAGGCAAAAAAGAAAGCTGTTTGAAACTTTATGAACTTTATTGGGGGGGGGGGAAACTGACTCTTTTTGTACAATGTACAACATGATACAGTTTTAAGACACTTATTTATTAGTGATTATAACCTTGCTTGGAATCCAGATGAAACATTAACAGTTAGTTTTCTGTTCTATGGCCAGGATGGGTTTGTATGAGTGCTTAAAACGTGCTTTTGAAACTTAGCATTTGCAACCATATCTGGGTAGATGACCTTGGCATTAAATTATTTTATATATGTAGTATATATGTATAACATAGGCTTTGATGTTCCTGTAATGTGTTAGATCTAATAAACAGCAAAGGTTGTAAATAATGTACACTTCTGTGCTGGAAGATCCACAAGCTTTATATCTTTTAATCTTTCCTCTATGAAAAAAATAATGACAGCAAGAGAGTGACTACGAAGCCGAAATCATCTTTTATCGCCTCCATGTCGAGTTTTTTTTTTCTCTTGAAGGAAAAAAATTAAATAAAACGGCTGTCTGTTTTTCATAGAATTAACCCATTTTTTTGTTCACGGTATTCGGTTTCACTTTTACCTAACACTTGTTTTGTAGCGCGTTTTTAGTCGTCTTTTTGTTTGAGGTATTACTTAAAACCTATGACTGCTCTTTGAGGGGAGTTCCCAACCTTTCGTCTTCCCTGGCCGAACAGAAAGGGTTTTTTTGTAGTTTTTTTTTTATTTCTTGCGCACTGGAAGTGCTGGATCGCCGCGTGCTGCTACATTTCAGCATCTTTCTCATTCTCATACATGCAGCGTAGGTGTAGACACTTCTGTACATAATAACTTTTCCAATTCGGTCCATTACGAGAGATGTACCTCTTCCTGAAATAGTCCATGCCGACTAGAGGACAAGTCCGTGTCTTTTATAATATAAAATTACACGAAGGTTTTGAAAACCTCTCGAACTATATCATGCACTTTCCTTGAAAGTTAAGTATTCCATACAGCATAATAGCGAACTAACAAACAAGATAGTCTAATTCCTAACTCAAAAAAGCAAATACAGCAGTTTTTCTTTTTCAAAAGAAGGCATGTTCTCCTACTTAAAGTAATTTTATTCAAGATGACGCGAGACGTGATGTGAATACGCCTCCTGTGTTGTGGTCTAACACTGATGCATACCATTTTCATTTTATTGTCGTCTCATTTCTTTTGTTACTTTTTGCATCAATATTTAATTAAATGAACACAAAAAGCAAACTACATTACATTCCTAGAATTACGGTCAAGCGAGAACAGCCATTCTCTGCACGCATGCTGCTTCTAAAAACCACGTTAAAATCCCTTCTCTTTGACCGGCGAACAAATAAAATACGGCTTTTGCAGTGGATCCTGAGCAGTTTGTCGAAGGTAAAACTGAGTTCGTCTCAGTTGCATAACAGAAAAGGACTGTGACTGTCGACTCTGTCTACCTTTCCTGCTCTTGTCAATCTACGAAATCCTTACGTGTCCCGTCGAGCCGCCGGAATTGTCTCTACTGATGATTTCTGCGGCCCGTTCGTTTCGAAAAAAATGTTTTTCTTTTAAATGCAAAATGAATATCGTTAAAGGACGCCTAGCAGAATACTCAGGGACGATTTGAAGTCCCAGGGTAAACTGCAAATTATTGTCCATTATCATAAAGTTGCGAACGCATGCATTTCTTCAATTTAAAAATTGAAGAGGGAGTTCGAAATATGCAAGTTTTAAGTATCATACGTTGGTTCATTAAATGTTTTTAAAGCATCGTGCTACTTGAGTGCTCAATTTCATTTCTGTTTCTGTTTGGACAATGATCAATGTTTTAGAACGTTTCCTTAAAAATATATTTTTTAAATTAAAATGATTTTTACTTACTATGTTTCAGATACTTAAAACAATAAATCATCACAACATTGTGGCTGTTGCATGTTTAAACAGACTCATACGTGTCATGGAAAATGTTAAAACGAATTAATAGATAAGACAGCTACAGTTTAGTATACAAACATTAAACTTTGAAATGTCGATATGATCTCGTAAAACCACATGGAAATTTAACAGATAAAATTAACAGTATTACCTCTGAAATTTTATTAATAAAATGAATAATTATTTGAAATCATTTACCCCGGCTTTTAAACAGCTGCATTTAATTTTACACACCATTGCACTTCCTGCAATATAGGATCTGTTAATTTAAGCCCAGCTTTCTCCTAACCTCCTCCCCCTTCCCTCCCTCCTCCAGTCTCTCTGGGTTTATAGTTGGCTAAATTCCCCAATATTTACAAGATCTAGATGCTAAATGATCCTTGCAATGGGCCGGTTTTGCCGATAGATCCCCGCCTCTCTCCCCAGGTACTTCTATGGCGATCACATCTGGTCCGCTTATATTATAGGGCTTTGTTTGAGCGCAGCATCGGCTTCCGGTTCTTTTATTACAGAAAACTGAATTTGGTTTACTTACATCAGACTAGTGACTGAAAGTATATAGAAGTTTTCACATTTTCGCACTCAGGTGTTTATTTGTGGAATGCCGTGGGGGACAAAAAATACGGAAATTTAACTGAGTGACGGGAGGTGAAAAACATATAAAACCCTTACGTTTATTAAACACATACATAAATGGGTTGTAAATTGCAGCCTTTTGACAATTCTGGATTGTTTGTTTAACACTTTTAAGGTTCCAATAAATAATTCTAGGATTTATTTAAATATTAATCGAGTAAAATGTTATGTTTAATTTTAATTCATTTAACGTTAACAGCCTATATTGATAATCGTTTTCATTTAGAATGTGACGTGTACGTTATAAAATTAGAATAAACAGAATGAAAATGTCTGTCTTTCTGTTGAAAATACGAAAAAAAGTTCATATTCAAGATATCCACTGTACACAGTTCTATTTTCTTTGCTATTTGTCTAAGCGCTATAGGTGTTTTATCAACCTCAAGAGAATATACACGGCGTTAGATTTTCGTTTCCTCGCATAATGTATAATTTATTTATTATTGTAATTCTTATGTTGCCGGAACTTATATGCCTATTACAAAGAATATGAATCACCACAATAATAAAAACTATAACGCATTGGCGTAGCGAAATAGAGCACAGGTTGCAAGTAAAGATATTGTCATTGACTTGATATATTAGTGTGCAAAGTATTTTCAGTTGAAAGATAATTTAAATGTATTTTATCTATTCGTCTGTTTAAAGAAACCTAAGTGAAGAAAAGGTTCCGACGAAAAATTAACACGGGAGCGTCTTTGGTCGAAACAGCCGGAGTTATTATGGATGTTATTTTCATGCATCGTCTTTCATCGATTTTATTCCATGTACATTTATTATCCCGTGTTTGTAAAGGTTTCTCGTGACTCCAGATATTATTTTTGCCACATCACAAGTCAAAACAGACGTAATGTTTTCGCGGTATTAAACTCATTACATGATCTAACTCGGTTCTGGCTAAAGCTGTTGTGAAAAGCAAACTTGCGCCCAATTACTAGCATCAGAGGGCCGTGAGGTCTGTTAGAGGAAACCAGGCAAAGATGAATAGCTGTCTGCATGTCACTGAGCTGAAGGTAGAAGGGCACACGAAAATTTTCAACACTTAAAAAGAATAGTATGGCCGTCGCATAGGTTTAAATGGAGATCGTATTGACCTCGTATTTTTAGATACAGCAACAAACTGATCGCGTATGTACGTGCCCGGGAGGTAAAGAGCTCCAGACGTCGTTTTACACCCAGGTTAGAAAAAAACAAGAAACATAAAGTTGTTTTAAAAGGTTCCACGTCTTAATGCCGTATTACATATTGATTTAAAGTGAAGACACAGCACGTATTTGATGTTCTGCATTATTGTTTAAATAATGAATGCCTTAAATCGATACACACACCGAAAACGTTTTTGTACTTTAATGCAACGCGTGTTGCTTACACATTTCGCACGACGTATTCGGCCGACAATAATGCCACCTAACGAACTGTGATCAGAGAACAGAGGGAAAACTTCAATGCTTTGTCATGCTCGCATTAATTAACCTTCTTGTGATGGGTGCGCTGAAATTAACACAAGCCGCCTATTCCTTAAAAGAATCTTGGCATCCTGTTGTTGCAGAGCAAGTGTTGGGCCTCCCATACGTGGAAAAATTTAAACGATGCAATAACTTAACTGAAAGGAATAATAGGGTCTGGTGAGATGTGTTTATTTAATTACGCGAATAGTTCCTTTTAATTCGACTATTTAAAGTCGATCAAATCAGAGCTCAGTAAGGACAGACACAGCAAACGGCCGGTGATTACTGAACACACATAATCATAAAAATGACCCGCACTGCTGTTTGTGCTTCGGTTAGGAAAAGAAACGAATTGAAAATTACATTTAAGAGAGGAGTACATTAGGTGCTTATGCAATTTTTTTTCTTATGAAAATGGAGAGACTATAAGGAGAAACAATATAAATGATCCTATGAGAATAAACACAAGCTGTTATTTGTGAAAACACTATTTGCCTAGATCCTTGTAGTTCCTGTGTTTTTTTCCCTCCAGGACCGCAGTATTGATTGCACTGTGAAGTAATACAAAAACACTTGAAGCTCAGGTGGCAAAAATACACCAAAATTGATCACTTCCAGAGTGACCCTGCAAGGCTGTTTACTCAGCGCAGACACTGCAGTTAAGACGGACGTCAGAGGAAGGAAGAGAGGCTCGTAAGAGTCTCTCGCTTACAGCTCACTGTGTACAATGTGTGGAGGCCGAGTCCGCATTGGCCGACACTAACGCGTGTCGATCGGAGGCCTGCCTGCCCCTTACACTGCCCCACATCTGGGGCTCACACGGCGTAAAGCCTGCCTGCCCCCAGCGCGGCCTACTATCGCTTTCAACAACAATAGTGTGTTACTGTCTTTGTAAACACGACTTCTTTAGCACTGCCATTTAATAGTGGGCGATACAGGATGCGTGACTGCCCAGCACCTCTGACACTAGAGTGGCTGAGCTTACAGCGCCGGTACGCTGTTGGTTTTAGACTTGAGGGGCCTAAAAAAAAAAACATTCTCTGCAAATTGAAACTGCTGCTGCCTACTAACATTTCAGGCGTGGTTTTTATCCACACAGCCTCCAGAAATGCTGCGCTTTATCTTAATTACATCTGATTTCGCTGCGATCAGCAATAGAAATCTGAGGAATGATGCCCGTGCAAAATGCTTCAAAGGAATTGTTTGGGAGCTTTGATGCAAATTGACTTGTTCTCAGAAGTTTCGTAGTGCTGAAGGCCCAATTGGAGCCTGAACAGGCGGTTCCTCAGATTAGATCAGCCAGGGGGGTAATTCGGTTTGAATATTAGTGCTACTGTCAAGTGAAGCACACCGTTCGACCCCAGAGTATCTGGGCCATTCCCTGCCCGCCCAGTTCCTTGAATTAATGGCCGCTTCGCGAAGTGTGGATTAGCGGTACAGACACTTGGTAGCCTTGCCCCCCCCCCGTGCCGTTGCTCTCGATTTAGTGCTGACAGAAGCATGTAGGCCTAAGTGGACCCCTGCTGTTTTCCTTACTTTCTGTGGTGAGATCAAAGGCCTGCCGTGGACAATGGTGACCACCGAAGATCCTTCCGGAAGCCCCCGGTCACACCTGCGGTGGCTGTCCGTAGGCGGGCCCAACCTAAGCACGAGTCACATGGCTCTAAACTGAGGCCTTCCCTGTGACAGCGTCAGGACCATTAATTTGCAGTTTTGTCGACTCGAATCCCTGCTTGTCTCCCCCTCGTTTCACCCGCCCTGCCAAAGTTTGTTGTGACCAAAGAGATAATAAACAGGAGTTTCTCCTGTTTGCGATCAATCTATGCTTTCAAAAGATAAAGACCTTGCTGAGCTGATATCCTCTTCAGCATACAGTGTGATAACAGATCAGTGTTCTGTGATCTCGCTCTCTACACATGACAGTCTGAGTGAAATAAAATTTCTCTTCCAGTCTGTGATCCTCGCTTACTTTTCCTGGTGGAAAGAAGGAGATTAGATTTTTGGAGTTGGTATATTTTTTGTGGGGGGGGGGGGGGGGGGTTAACTGCAGTGAATGAATAAGAGAAAGTAAATGGTTGACAACTAACGCGAGCTGGACCCCGTCACCTTAGAGCCTATGGTCCAAGATTTGCATGTCAGTTTTTACTAACTTTAAAAAAGCACGCAGCTCTGGCAGCCAGCGCCTAAATGGCAATCTATCTGCCGACTCCAGTGTCGGCTTCTTCTCATACGCTCCTCACTCCCAACATGTCCCCGATTGTGTGATCAGATGGGTTTCGCTGCAGTCATTTCGGGACGGTCGTTCCATTGTCGTGCCGCTTCTGCCAATTGCGTTACACTGGTGCAGCTCGATGTTCGCATTTTTCAAATTTACATGCAGCACGTTAATAAACGGACAGCGACAGAGAGGGTTTAGGAAAAGGTGGTGAGTTGCCTGACCTGTGCTTAAGTCTCTTTCCAAACATGCGTCTCCATTTGTAAATGCATCTCTCCTGCTTTTTCTGCCGTACAGTAATATGGGCGGATCGCTTTTCTGTCCTTCTAAGGGACTTGTTTCAAGATTAAGTAGGTAGATTGTGTCCCTTTCACCATAACAATTACAAAGGTAACTCTAGCCAGCTCTTGTCTGTTGCAAGCCTTGGGGACCACAGGACACTCCGTTTTAATGCCATTTTGAAGATTAAATTTCCGCATCTCGATCTAACTTTAATTTATGCCGTGGTTTTAGTCGTCGTTATTCCTTTCCGTGCAGCCAGACCTTTAAGATGGTGGGATTTGGGCTTTGGAGGAATATTCTGTTACACAAAGATTGTGAGAAAGTAAAGACGTGGGGGTTATTAGAATATTTTTTTTCCCTCTTTCCCCCGGGGCTCCTCTGGGGCCACCTGAGTGGGTCTGGCTGCTCTGTCTGTGGCGTTATCCCGTGATGCGGTGAGTTTATTGAATCTGTCATTTGTGAGCCAGGAATGAAAAGAGCACCTGTCCAGTGGTCGATACTCTGTGTGCCCCCTCCCCCCTCTCGGTGCCACCTCTTTGGACGCCAGCTGAGGCACCGCTGTTCCCCCAGGGCTTTTGAAGTTTGCCAGCGACGGGCCCAATAATGACGTGTCTTGCTCCCCGCCGTCTGAAAAGTCTTGTCCTGACGTCTCCTCCTGCTCACTTCAGCTCCGAGGCAAAAGATCGAACTCGCTCTGGACAGGCGGATCAGATGTGAGCAGCAGCACCCATAATGAAAAGCCTAAATTACTCCTCTCTCAGCTGCCCCCTTTACATACTTACCCACGTAGCCTACACACTCTTCAGGTCGTCAGCAAAATCCATTGCATTATTATTGTGACAGGATCTGTGACATATTTCACGGTACAGTGCTGTAGTCAGTGGATCGGCTCATCAGACCGACACGTAAAAGTAACTCACTGCACTGAATAAATCTGTGAACAAGCGTGAGTCTTACACAGGAAACTCTAGATGTGTTCGTTTCAGTTTTTCAGTAGAAGTGACTATCCTTACCAAAGCACCCAAAGCTCTTTACAGAATCAATGGGGAGCCACTTCAACCTCCACCACTGTGTAGCCCCCCCACCTGGATGATATGACAGCAGCCATTCTGCACCAGTACGCTCACACAGTAGCTAAGGTGGTGAAGGGGCAGGAGAGATTTCAGTTCTAACCAGGACATCGGAGTACCGCCCTTACTCTTTCGAAAGATGCCCAGGAATATTTTAAGCCCTCAGAGAGTCAGGACCTCGGTTTTACGTCTCATCCAAAGGACGGCACCATTTTCACTCCCCTGTTGGCCGCACTAGCACCTCTTCCAGCAGCAACCCAGCTTTCCTGGTTGGTGTCTTATCCAAGTAGCAGCCTGGCTCAAACCTGCTCAGATCGATCGCCTTGTATCAGCTACCAGTGGTATGGCTGCTGACAAATGCTGCTGCACCAAGATGTTTGTGCCCAGTGTAGCAGCGAGTATTGTAATGGTTAAGGGCGGAGGCTTTTATTCTGAAGTTTGGTTTCCCTAAGCCAGGCCCTGCAGTTGTGCCACTGAATGAGGTAATTAATATGAATTGCTCCAGAGCAGTGTCCCGCTGCATGAATCGGTAAAATCTTATGTCGCTCTGCTCAAAAGCACAAGCCAAGCAATGAACTGATAATGACACAGACGGGATCGTGGGGCAGAAGTCTCTGGAAGTACATGGTGGTTCAGCTGCCTGCTACCCTACCACATGGCATGACCCAAAAGCAGGGGTGTCAAATGACTGTGTACTGGGACAGCTTAACTTCTCCCCCCCCCCCCCCCCCTCATGCCAGCCATGTGCCCGCCAGCCAAAATAGCATGCTCCATTTGATTGGCTGAAGCTAATTGGCAGTTTCCAACTGTGATGTCACCTCCAGGGCCAATTCTGCCCCATGAACACCCCGTAACTTAACATTAAAAAGCAGTCCAGCTGGAAGGTTATTGCAGAAACCACAGGCAAGCTGAAGTAGTTTTAACTCTCAAAGGGAAGTCAAGAGCAAACATTCATATGAAACAAGTATTTTTGCAGGTTCTATCTTACCCAAAACTAGGAAACACTTTACATTAATTGCACCTTCATAATACCTTTATAATGCATTCATAGAACGTTCAGTGCATCTTCACAATGCATTCATAGAACACCATGTTAGTATACGTAACATCCTAACATGCCTTTTAACAGCTTTAAAATACATCAGTAACAAACATCAGATGATTAACCAATTATAATGTTTATTATTATCATCTAATGTTTGTTTTTAATGTATATTAAAGCTGTTAAAGTATGTTAGGATGTTAAGGTGTACTTACATGCTGCTTGTGAATGTTCTATGAATGCATTATGAAGATGCACTGAACGTTCTATGAATGCATTATAAAGGCATTATGAAGGTGCAGTTACCCAAAACGATTTACATGTCTTCCCGATTCGTTTTTTTCCCCCAGAATAGCTACTGGATCCATTCAGGTTGAGCAGTTTCTGGGCTCCATTTGCTACCACATTTATTGAATAGCTAAGGCTTTTGTCCAAAGTGACACTCACGACAGGTAGGTAATACGTCATGCAGACGCCATAGAGCCAACTTAGGTCCAGGTCACATGGCGGGTTCCTTAATCACCACACATCTCCCTGCTCTTGTTATATTCCTGCTTGTTCTGCAGTTCCATGCACATCAGTTGATATATGCCACCCAAGATCAGGTGGACATCTTCTGGCCGGTCATAAATGTATCCCAGAGTTCCCACTTTAATGGCCCCCGCTAGCCTGATCTTCACATTAAATAATCAATCCATATGAAAAACATTAGATTAAATCGCCGGGCCGTTATGCACTTCATTATTTCAGCCGCTTGACCGAGCTACGTTGGCCAGGAAGGCCCTTGTCACGGGCCATTGATATGCTATTAATCGACATTAGTTATGACTGGGATTTGGCTGCAGGGGCAGCTCTCCATTGTTCAGTCAGAGGAAGTGAAGGGCTAAGGAGATGCTAAATGTCAGGACAGGTTTGAAGATCACCTACACTGTTGGAAAAAAAGCTACCAATTTGTTCCTTTGCTTGTCACTGGGGCTGTAACCTCAAGGGTCTGACAGTTGTACCCTAGATGTAGATAAATTTACCTTTAGTCTAATTTCAGGTACAGAAATGAACTCTGAGGAACATCCCCAAACAACATCAATATACCCCCAATTGTACAAAAATGTATCCTTAAAGTCCATTTCTGAATCTTGAACGGTACATTTACCCTTGAGGGAACAGGCCCAGTGACAACAAAGGGACAAACTAGTCTTTTTTTCCTGACAGTGTAATGGTCTGTTTCCACTTAGACCATCTGATGAACACCTTTAAATTACAGGCACCTTCAGACTATCTGTGTCCACAGTTTCTAGTTTTTGGAATTGTCAATGGATGTTTGTTCCTAAATTTACATCTCTGCTAATCTCAGCCATAAGTAAAGCACACTATATAAAGAAATTTCTGCTGTTTAGTTTTGAAAATCTGGGTTAGCATTTCTCACCTACCTATAAAAAGAACAAAGCACAAATACTAAGGGCGAATCTTTGGTTTGCACAGTACGCTTTTGATCAGCTTTTTGCAGGTGTCTGATACTGTTGCTATTTGTCAAAAGCATTTTCGTATTTCTTAATAAGTTTCCACTGGAAATGTTTATAAAAATGTTTCGAATTTGCAAATGTTTAGGCAGTCAAATGTAATTGCATATCTTATTTATGTGTGTAGGTAGCATATGCGGTGTAAAGACCTGGTTTTGGGGGATGCTGTTTTTTATGAAACATCAAGAGGCACAATGTAAGAGCTGTCATTATTGTGTTGGTCTAACTTGAGCATACTGTGGTGTTTCAGATGAGCTACCTTACAGTTCGTGTTTATTTTTAACTGGGGGGGGGGGCGGGGGGGTTTGGTGGACCAGGCCTTTCTTGAATTATACCCTCGGGTTGTCTGGGGTTAACTATTAACATGAAGGCGGCCTGTTTCCACGGACTGCAAAATGAGTCGTGCCCTTTTCCCTCAGATTAATGTGGGTCACAGTGTTCCCAGAATTTACATTTCAATTAAAAACCAGTAATAACACATTGTGTTAATGCTGAATGACTCCTGTCTGGGGGAAAATGATACCTCCTCTTACTCTGTAAATGAAAAAGCTCCTTCATTCAAAGACGGGGCCACACATCTTGGGGGTCAGCGAATCAGCCTTGTAATTCAGTACAGCCACTCCTATATGGACTGGCTTCCCAGTGCCTGACAATGGCTAGGAATTACCCATACTAATTTAATGCTCAGCATTGAAAGGATCCCTTTCGGCCCTTGCCAGAGAATGCCCGTTTGTTTTGAGAAAAAAAAATGTAGAGGATTGTGGGAAAATGCCACATGCAGAACCCTTGTTCTCAGGTGGTACTGTAACCAAACCTGTTCCGCCTCATATGTGACCTGTTGCATATATACATTTTTTCTGTTAGAGAGAGTTTGGTTTGGAGTTGCAAATGCAAATGATTGTTAATCTATTAAGGAATTTGGGTGTACTGAAAGTCTGTTTCTATCAGCTGAAAAACTAGTTTTGTGAGCAGACTTCTGCATTGCAGGATTTTTGCCTGTTTACGGATTCAAAAACACATATTAAATAAAATAAAACTTTCTAAAATCTTATTGTTTAATCATTCTAAGCCTTCGAATTCAACCTGTTGGAGGGGGATTAACCATGTTAACCACCCCTTAACAAGCTCTGTGTCTGCCTCTGGCATACATGCTTCCTGTGCTGTGTCTCATTGCCTCTGAATCAGCCACCATTCAGAATGACTCGCCAGCCCTTACTTTTGAAAATTTTGCTGACAAGGAACCATTGCATGCAGTCGTGGTCCATGTTGTTTTGTGTTATTTTTTCTGAGTTGTGCAGCCTGTATCACAAAGCGAGATTTGTTGGTTAGCTATGATATAGATAACTTGTCGGATGATATCGATAACCCATCAGATTTAAGGTACCCCAGTTTAAATGGACATTGTCTTTGTTCACTTGAATTTAGTCCAGACTGCCTTACCTGTTAACATTTCCATTCACTTATTTAGCAGATTTTTTTTTCCAAGGTAAGTAGTGACTTCATGATTTGTTTCCTTAACAAATCATTTTTTAACCTACAGTCTTAACCTAACAGGTCTTTTGACAGTGTCATTGGAGGATGAGTGATGGTCGTCCTCTCCAGTGGGTTGTTATGGATTTCAGAGTGGGGTTGACTCATTTGGTCAAATTAGTTTGGCGGGTCACAGTAGGTGGCACGGATTTTATAATAACCCCCCACATCTTGCAGGTGTCGTTTTTGCGATCAGGTGTAATTTTTTGCTGATGCCCACTTATCAGGACAGGTCAACCCAACTAGAGATGTCTTACTGGAGGAATGTTGTTTCGCTTCGTACCTCCATGTCTCTTGCTGAATGCTGAGCCACCAAACACCGGCTGCGCATCCTATTCTGCCTTAGGTGCCCTTCTATTGGGTTGTCATAGTCATGGCACATGGCCTGTCTTGATGTCTTAGGTACCATAAGTTGGTGTAGGCGTAGATGGTCTTCACTCAACACCCATCAGTACACCAGCCTTTCAAGCTCCATGTCGGATACCCCACCGAGGGTCTCCACTGCTCCAGAATCTTCCTAACTTTTTGCATTAATGAATCTGTAAGCTGGGCAGTGTGCATCTTTGTAATTTTAATGATTATTCCTTTTGAATATGATCTAGCATATGTATCAATCACTTTAAAGTTCACCTACGCTGCATGTGTTCTCTGAGACAATCATTTTATTCTTTGATGTTTAAAACACTAATAGTTTGTGGGAAATCCATGTTGAACTCCATTTTTTTGTTTTATAAGTACCCCAATATTTATTAAAACGATATTGCATCACTTTATTTGAAAAATCTCCATTACCGTGCTGTCCTAGTATATTATACTAAACCCTTCTTTATTTTGTCACCCCATCCTCATGTTTTTGTATCTGTTCTTTCAACCAGATCGCAAATAAACGCATCGATTTCTTAGTTTGTCCGCACAGGCCTATCTATTTTTATTACTTTAAATTTCTTTAATTTGCTTCTTACTGATTTCTGAATTTGTAACTTTTTCAAGATGGCAGTTGTATTGTGTTTCAGGGGCAGGATATTTGTATAACCAATCAACAGAGAAAGCATTTCCAGGTGCTGCCCCAAAGTATGGAAGTACCAAAAAAAGTACCCCAGCTGGTTTGGTGCTTTAGGTATTGGAACCTTTGGGACTGGTACTGTTAGGTACTGGTATCTGACTGGAAGGTAACGGAAAAGTGAAAGTACCAAAAATAGCCTACCACAAATATGGTATCTGGTACAGTGAAAAAGTGCCTTAGAGAGCTGGTCTAATGAAAAGGTGAGAGCAGCCCCAGGTTTTACAGCATTTTACCCCCCGGGGTCTCTGGGGGTACGTCCAGAGGGCCTCTCCCTTGGTAGGTCCTTAGAAACGTGGTTAAACTCTTATTTTTGGAAGTTTCTCTCCAGACAGCAGTGAGTTTGTTCACAGGTAAGCCAGGTGGTCTGCCAACCCCCCCCCCCCCCCACACACACACACACCCCACAAAGGAGGGACAAACTCACCAGTCTTCAGCGTGTGACGTTTTTGATTTCAAGGCCACCCCTGAAGGCACAAAGCCAAGTTAACAATCTTCCAGAAACACAGGAGGACCTCAGCAGGCATGTTAACTGTGGGAGCATTTGGTTTAAAGTGTCATTCAAAGGACAAAGCTGGCCTTTTTATTTCCCATCAGACATATTACTAACTAGTATCAAATAGTAAGAAGTTACATTTACCCTGTATCAATGTGGCTGAGCCGGTATCCTGGGTAACTCGGGACGCTTTTGCACTTTACACTGTCGATTTCATCCATTAGTGCAATTTTTCTGGCCTCATTTGCTGCAGACATACACATGTGGGTAAACACGCTCCGTTTTCGCAGTGGGCATGATTCATAAGAACATGCTTTCGTGACGCATCACGGTCCCACTGCTGCAGGGGCCTGGTGCTGTAACACTATCTGAGGTCGACGCCCGAGACGTGTAATTAAATATGAATAGTCTCCCCTGTGTGGCCCAGCCGCCCGCTTTGGCACAGTAAGCTCATCAAGTCAGTTTTGTTCCTGTCATTCTAAACCCAGCTGCAACACCTGACAGTAAGCGCTTTCTACATTTCTTCCCCTGCTCTTGTGCAAATTGAAATTGGAATCACATGTATTTAAAAGCAGGCGTATTTGAAATAAGCCACTGACTTGCACTTTAATGAGAGTTAGATTAATGAAAAAGGAGCCCTTTGCCTCCGATTGCATGGAGGTGTCCACAAATGGCATTCCTAAAGCAGAGCATTCGCTTATTCAAAGTAATTGGATGCTTACTAGGGTTAATATGTACGTCATTAAATGAAAATGTTGTATTGTGAGCGGAACTGTGTAATACCTGGATCACCCTCAGTAGATTTGCCTGGAGTTCATTTGTCTGCCAACTGGATTTTTACATTTTTTTTTTTTTAATGAATTCAAGCATGAATTGTACACGCTGAAGATGAGGATAATTATATTCAGTTCTGTTTGGTGGACAGATGAATGAATTGACCTTTTTAGATAAAACAGATCTCTCGAGCGAGCACAAAGAAGGCAGATGCGTCAGCAGGGAGGGGGCCAAACCGAAGCCAGCGGCCAGGGTCATTAGCGGGGGGGGGGGGGGGGGG
>JAODUD010000008.1:12439003-12454140 GCA_026784285.1 Stomatorhinus walkeri
CTTCCCCCCCCCCCCCCCCCGAGGTTGCTGGACATCATAGCCGGCCTATACACTGGTACTGTGAGTGCTGTGCGGAGTGGAGGGAGAACCTCAGCATTCTTCCCAGTTGGTTCTGGGGTTCGCCAGAAGTTCTTGCTCTTACTCTGTTCAGTGCCTTCATGGACTGGGTGTTGGGCAGGTTTGCGTGGTCCAGCAGTTGCGGGGCATCTGTTGATGAAGAATGATTTACTGATCTTGACTTTGCTGACGAGAGATTTACCTTGTCGAGAGGTTTACCTACCTCCGCAGCGACATTCATGTCTCTAGTGACTCTTCCTATGAAGTCAGCAGACGGACTGGAAGAGCATGGGGGGGTCATGAGGTCGCTGGAAAGAGGTGTGTGGCGCTCCCAATATCTTTGCAAGAGGACGAAGGCCCAACTCTTTAGAGTCCTGGTGCTCCATGTCTTGCTGTATGGCTGTGAGTCATGGATGCTGTCCAGGTGGCTGAGACAAAGACTGGACACCTTCAGTACTGTGTCTCTTCAGAGAATTCTTGGGTACCGCTGGTTTGACTTTGTGTGGAATGAGTGGTTGCTACAGGAGTCCCGAATGAGGCACATTACCTGCATTGTAAGCAATCGTCAGTTAAGGCACTAAGCCCACGTGGAGCGTTTCCATGATGGTGATCTGGCTCTCGGGATCCTCACTGCTGAAGGCCCAAGCGTCTGGATCAGGCCAAGGGGACCCCCACGAAACACCTGGCTATGACAGGTAGATGGCCATTTCCGGAGGGTGGGACTGGACCGTGCATCTGCCTCGGGGATCGTGGTGGGTGCGGCAATGCGTTGCATCAGCGTATGCTCCCCAACCTGACCTGACCTGACCTGTACTTTGCCTTGCGATAACCCGTCTGCTTCTGGCTAGCTAACTGAAGCTAATGCTGCGAGCACAGAAAACATGACGGGAAAAAGAAAGAAATTTTCTCTCAATTACAAATATAGTCTCATTAAAGATTATGATAAACTGCCATCTTAATTCTTATGCCGATAACACAATATACAGGGTTATCAACTTCGGTCGGCTGGATAGAGTGAAATGGTCAATTCCATGCAAATCTGTACCCACATACATGGGCATTTACATGTATGTAACAGTTTTATTACCTTGTAAATAATCTGTAAGGTTTGAAAACTACCCCAAAACTTTTGATGTAGCCAATTTTAGGTTTATAATGGAATTGCCGTAAGATGTTTTGCATGAGTGTCTGAAAGTGTCAGCGGTCATATCAGGTGCGTGATAGTTCACAGCCCCGGTTATATCGACGGGGAAAGTCTCGGTGCAAAAGGGTGGGCTGTATGAAATATCTAAAAAAAATATCGGGACAAAATTCATTTCACTGCATGTTGTACCTGTACATCTGTGCATGTGACAAATAAAGAAACTCTGAACTCTATTCAGTACAGCTTTGTGCATTTGTTTTAGGTTCTGCCCAATCCTGAACCTTGATCCTGGGCCCATTGAGATGCCCGACCCCCTGCAAAGGGGAGTGATCAGGGCCACCAAGTTGACGATCCACCGCTGGTGGCAGCAGATTAGCAGTTTAGCGTTAGCACAGCCCAGGCCCCAGCGGTCCATCTGCTTTGATTTTATTTAGCAATTCCCCCCCTGGGATCAGAGCAGGAGTGAGAATAACAATACTTTAGCCCATCTGCTCCCCCAGCTAAATTATCGCATGCGAAGGGCGGCTGGCATATGTTGTCACATAAAGCTACGAGAGCGCATTGTGCACCAGCTGCTGTGCTGACGAATACTTATCTGGCAGTTATGAACTTAGCGCCGGGCCTCCAACTTTTAGCCGAAAGCCAGCAGCGTACGAGTGGGGTGCCAAGGGCGCAGGGAGAGCGGAGGTCACGTGACCCAAAAGGAGGAACAGCTGGAGGCACAGACCCTTTCAGTTAGATCTGACCTCCTCTTGCGTGCATGTCTCATACCTTGTACACTGACAGACAGGATTGTACATTTAGTCAGAAAATTACTGCATAAGGATCCTTGTGTGTTACAAACTTTGATGTACTAAAAAAAGTTTTTAAAAAGCGGAGAAACATAATGCCAAGTACATCTACAACCTCAAAAAACAATCATTGTGTCACCCAGTGACCCATGGAAAGATCTTGGAACTGTGGCTACCCCCAGGGGCGTATCTATACGAGGGGGGCGTAGTATACGAGGGGGGCATGTACCCCTCAATATTTAGGTTCGTTCCCTCCCCTAGATATACCTTTGTTTTAAACTGTATTAGGCTTTTACTTCCCCCCAATATGACACTGGCCACCACCAAAATGATGGTAACACTACTTACAGCCAGGCTCAAAGAATCTCTGTATGTATTAATACTCCGATTTCTTCCACATCCCCATCCCATTCCAGGCAAAAACACATAGACAGATGCTCATTCAAAATAGGTTCTTTTATTTTAGTTAACATCGATGGAATCAGCAGTGAATGATGTGTGGTAGTGACACCGAGCTCTCTGCTTCCTTCCTGTACATGTGGCTCCCTGGGGCCAGTCCAGAAGCCTTCATAGCTACTCTCCAGCGTGTCCATATGCACCTCCGCTGGCTTCATGGGGGATGGGTGTGATATAGCCATCGCTGGCCTACACAGGCAGAGTGCCTTAGGACAAGGCGGTTTGTGGTGGGCGTGGTGACATTATACCATTCGCTGCCTGTGAACAATGACACTCAGCAGTGTTGGTGAAAGGGGTCCTACTGCTGGCTGTCCCCCCACTGATTTTACCAGCGATGGACAAAATATATGCGTCATGAACCGTCTGTTGTACTTTTTCACCCCACTAGATGGGGCTCTTTGTACAAGAGCGAGCACAAAGCATGCCCCATAGCAAACCAAGAGCACCATCTAGTGTTGTCAAAAAATACAGCAAACGGTTCATGAAACATCATTTTTACTGTAATGCGTGAATTTATATAGCAGACCGTTTTATCCAACATGAAACAGATTCACGACAGCAGGGTCTGCGGTTGAATTAGGCCTCGCTTAAGGGCCCCATGGTGATATCACTCTGCTGACCCTAGGATTCAAACCAACGACCTTTTGATCACAGGCATGGTTCACACCCACAGAACCACATACTGCTTCACACTCACTGAGTGTTCAGTCTGCTCCAGGAGTGAAAACTGTTTCAGTTTAATTTATTCTTTTAATGGGAAGGCTTGTATCCCAGGCCATGGTGGGATGAGTGACAATAGGCATAGAACAGCTTGCTTATTTCCCACAATGCAATGCTGTTAATACACTGGCAGGATACTGCTGTAGCTAGGGGAAGCATTAAGTGAGAGAAATGTTATAACAAATAAGAGCCGTTGCTGCAAATAAAATCTAATGGCTTGTTAAATGGTAACAAAAGCAACTTAGCCAACGTTTCACATCGACACCCAGGTCAGCTTTGCGAATGCAGGCCTGAATCCCAAGTTTTTATGTTTGAGAAAGCATAGAGCTTGGATTTTTTAAAGAGGGTACCCTGAACTGTTTCAAATGAACAGCGTATTAGAACACAACCTGGTACACGACCCCTGCAATATGTATTAACATTTGTTCTGAATGTTGACCCATGCAAGATGACAGGGACCATGACAGATTCTCAAAACTGTCAGAGCAACATCACACAAAACAATTCATATAGAGTTTAAGCACTATTTATCTTTTCCCAAAAAAAATTCCATTTATATATATTTTGGTTTCAATTAGACAATTTAGTTACAGTGGATGGGACTTTTACACGCACAACCTTTCCCGACTCCTTTAACCACTATATACATTTTCACTTTTTTTGCATTTATACATAAATATACATATATGTGTGTGTGTGTGTGTTTGTGTGTGGGTATGTGTGTGTGTATATAATTATACACACACACATATATATACACACATACATACACACATACACAAACACACATGTATGTACGTATATATATTATATATACACATATATACACACAGACACACTTTTTTCTTTATTTATGTTTAAAAGCATGAAGTCACATGAAGCCCTGATGTGAAGCCAGGGACAGAGACTCCACTCCTGATTATATGACGAGTCTCATCACTCTTCTGTCGTGTCGGACGCCAACAAGAGGCTTTCCGTTTCAAGTCAAAGACATGTGCACTCGAGCACACACGCACACACTCACGCACACACACACACCCCTCTCCACCACGAGGGGGACACGGATCGGCAAAAACCTGGACAAATGCACAGTGCAACAGGGTTTTTCGTTCTTTCCCTTTTCTCGTTTGTAGACCTGGGTGTAGAAATTGGGCAGAGGGAGTGGCTATCAGTCTGCCCCCCCCCACCCCCCCGACCATCCATAGAAGCTCTGGGCCCGGCCCGGCCTACTTGTAGAGACTCATGGTTGGGCTCTGGTACATACACATGTAGGCGTCACACAGCAGGCGGCGGGCGAATCCCTGGATGCTCTTGGGGTCCAGCTCATGCAGCTCCTCGGGGGACATCTTCAGGTAGGCGCCCACCTCTGGGCATGGAGACACCTGGGGAATGTTGAAGCCATTCTGTCCACCTGGCGAAACACATAATCCATCACAATCCATTAAATTCAGCAAATGCTTCTACCCAAAGTGACGTACATTTATTGAGTCCCTGGAGCAATTCAAAGGTAAGGGCCTTGCTCAACAGTGAATTCAACCCTGGGTTGCGAATGGCAAAAGGTCCTGCCTTTTAGACCCACCAGCCTCCCCATGCTCGGAATTCTCTCATTTCAGTGAAATATACGGATTTGCAGCTACTGCTGCTGCTTTCCAAGACTGATTTTCCACACGCGCCGCGTAAAGTAGTGACATGCTCTGCCAATTTGGCAGCGACAGCGCGATGCATTCACACATCCGGCGCAACCGCAGCGGACGTTGGGCAAACACCTGCCACCGGGCCGCCTGTTAATTAACAGCAGCTGCCAGCTGGCACATACCGTCTCTATCCGCCATGCTGTCGAAGAAGAGCCAGGCGGATTCGGCGGCGCCATACTTGACGAAGGCCACGTAGTGGCTGGTCTCGATGCACAGCACGGCGAAGAGCTGCATGCGCTGCCGGGGGAAGATGCCCTGGCAGCGAACGCCCTCCTGCAGCTCCCGCGGCACCGAGAGCCGGCCATGCCGGTGGGCCTTCCGCCGGGGGTGCAGGTGGACCTGTATGGAAGAGGCGAAACGCCGTCACACAGCAACCAGTGTGAGCGGCTCTCAGCCTACAAGCTACTGGGTAACGGCATTACTTGTGTGTGGTCTCCACCTAGTGGAAAAATCTGAAACTACGTGCTGATAGAACTACAAGTGCAAATTGTTTCCACCTAGAGGAATTAGGGGGTAACTTCATGCTAGCAGGACTAAATTTATTAAATTAGACACTTTCATCCAAAGCAACCTGCAACTAAGGTAGGGTCACAGTCTGTCCCTGGAGCAACTGAACGCGCAACGAAACTGTAGAACGACCTCGAAAGTTAAAGTAGGCATGGTGGTAATGAGAATGGGCTCTCTGCCCGCGCCTACCTGCGTGTTGCACGTCTCGCAGAACTGCTTGATCTTGCCTGCTGTGATGTCACTGTCCTCGTAGCACTCACGGCACTCGTAGTAGGCCAGGCCTCCACAGATCCGGCACTCCCTGGGAGCTGAGGCGAGCCACACACCGGCGCGGCGCTGATGAATCCACCATGTGTGTGGCACGCTCACAGATACTGGCATGCACACATACTGACTAACACCACCAGTGCACAGACCATTCCCACCATTACGGTAATGGTGATGCCCTTTGACCTTACGCCCACCCCCACCATGGCCCTTCCTACTCACTGTCCTCCAGCAGATCGGTGATGTCCAGCTCCAGAGATGGGAAGATCTTGTTGAACATCTTGAAGTCCTTTCCGAAACGAGGCATTTGAATGATAAGGCAGGAAGGTGCCTGGGCAGAAAGATACTGGGTTAACTGGGCCAAAGGCCATCCATCTGACGCTCAGATCGCACGTCGAGAGGCGCAGCCGATATTGGGGCGTTTACCTCCGCAAACTTGAGATCACTATTGATGAAGGACCATTCCAGGAGTTGCTGGATGGTGGGAACCCCCACCTTCTCCTTTTTATCCATGAAGATCTGGTAGAAATAACAGTCCTGGACTTTCTGTCCTGCAGATCTAAAGAATCCATGTAAAGGGATTAATCTGTGACACTTTCCTGGATGAGTACATAGGGATTTAAACTCTAGAAATGGTCTTCGCTCGGTCGTTGACCTATATCCGAATTTTGATACCCCCATATTCCTGATTCTGGATCCTAAAAGGGTGACAGGTAACCGAGCAGAGCCAACTGGCACGACTCCAGTAAGAAAAACATTAAAAATCTGAAAGTCACCAGAGCTGCTCACCTGAGTCTCAGTAAGGGGTCGACCCTTAGTATGTGGTAGAACAGGATGTTGAGGAACTCCTCAGGGTCTGCAGATACACATGGGGGTGAGGAAAGCTGAAGAGATGCTGAGGGCCACACCCCCCCCAGCTTGCCAACCAATCAGCATACTCACCTTTCTCCTCAGATGTGAACCCAGAAGCTGCTTCCACCTTCTCCAGAATTCTCCTCAGCTTCATTACCTTGGTGGCGCACACGTACCCGTGGCTGATGGGAGAACACGGAGATCATCAACGTGACGCAACCTCAGCCGCACGGAAACCTGGTCCTTTGTATAAACTTCCCTAGGAAATCAAGTCATCTCTGTAGCACGTAAAGGTCTGGTGACAGCACGACTGAAGACACGGCAACAGTAGAGAGAGGGCATACAAAGTGAGGGGTATTATGGGATAGGAAATTAGCTACGAGAAAAATAAACGCCCGGGTCATGCAGGTTCTATGGACCCTCTTACCACACAGTCAGAAAAAGGTGCTGAAATGCTGTTAGAACCGGGCGGACCCTCAGTTAGGTCCATCAGTGATGGCCAGCAGGTCGCCCAGCAGTGGGGGGTGCTGGGTTTACTTTAGGGGGTGAGTTTGTCCCCACAGTACACAACAAATGAAGATCACCCCTTTTTTAACAGCAGTGAATGCGACAGCCGGAACGGTAGTTGCGGCAGCGACCCTCACATGCGCAGCGGGTTGACGATCTCCGTGCGCAGAAGCTCCTGAGTCTCCTTGTAGTACTCCACGTCCGTCTTGGCGCGCGGCCGCAGCAGGACCGTGTCCAGAACCGAGCTGAATGAGAAGAGGCTGCGAGCGGGAAGGGAGGCACCCATTAGGACGGAGTCCAGCCCAGTGGGCTCACTCCAGTCCAGACGGGATTCCGGCTTCAAACCCAGCTCACATCGCATGTTACTTAGGCTAATCTGCTCTGGTGCCAGATACGTCATCCAACAGGCTTCCATACTTGAAGATATGTATGACTTTGCTAAAAATTTGAACCACCAAGTCAAATAAAAACAACAACAAAATAATAATACTACATTATGAAGAACCCAATAGAGAGAAGACAAGGGGGCAGCTGCACGCTCTCACCAGAAAAGGGTGGAGTCCAGATAGCAGGAGTTGTAGTGGCCCTGGATTCCCTTCTTCTTGCCCACCATGATCTCCAGGCCTTCGTTCTCCGTGCGTGGGGGTGTGTTTTCATGCACCACCTCGCTCAAGTACGACCCGAACGCTGCAGACAGAAGGCCACCATCAGAGTGTGGCGGGTCGACTCAGCCCAACCACCAGTTACCCCCCCCCCCCCCCCGCCCCAAAATGGCCCCACTGGCTCACCGATGGAGTTGCAGCGCTCGATGGGGTTGGGGGGGTTGTGCAGTGACGAGAAGCGGGAGTCCGGCCGGCAGCAGCGTAGTTTGACGAACAGCGCCTTCTTTGGCGGGCAGCTGAAGTAGCGGGTGCCTTTGAAGGTGCCGTCTGTGCAGCCCACGCACTCCTCCTCCTGGGGGGGGGGGGGCGGCAACGAGTCACACCAGACCATGACCAATTGCAGGGCGGCGGCTCTAAGCTCTGCCAGCTAATGGGTCCAGCCATTCGATCATGAAGTAAAAGGAATTACCTACTACAAAATAGGTGTAAAAATGACTGAAATGCAAAAAGGATAAATGTCCTTTAATGGTAAAACTGTATGTATACAGCAATATAAAGTGGACTGTGCAGGTTACTAAAACACATAAGTCAAATGCATACTCGCTGTAATGTTGCAAACTGCTATAATACATTAAAAATGATGGCAACATAACACCTGGCCAAGTACTATAAAATAACGTGCGACAAAGCGCTAGGAGCTCAAAATACTGTAGTGGAAACGAAGACTTTCCATCTATCATTGGAGCAATTATCTTGGTCAGGGCTGCGGGGAGCCTGGAGCTTGTCCCAGACATCGCAGGGCACAAGGGCTGGGATACACCCTCGACAGGATGTTAATCCATCACAAGACTCATACAGCCTCACGCTCTCTGGGCAATTTAATGCTGCCAATTCGCCAACTGCGTATCTTTGGACGGCACAAGGAAACCCGAGGTATAGAGGATGTGCGCTCACACAGGGCTGAATTAAAGGGGGTGGGACTAATGTCATTGCTGGGGCCATATCTACAGCATTACACACCGCCGTAACAACCAGATTTAAAAAGAATATTAAAATTGGGGCCCCGGGCAACAGTCCATGTTAGCCTGTGTGCAAGTCTGATCTTGCACAAAGTAGAGTTGGGATATTAACACCCATCGTCGGAGGAGCAAGATGACCGCAGGGCTGGGTACCGAATTCAGTACTTTTCAGGGTGTCATCCCAATTATCGAGTACTGATCTATGTCAAATCAATCGGCATTAAATTTCTGTACCTGATCTGGGTGAGAGGGTACAGTATACTAGTGATGTGGTGGTTGCAAACGGGTCAGCTCTGAGCTGGCTTCTTTACAGGAGTCGTTCGTTCGCTCGCTCGTCCAGGATAATCTTTTTGACACACAGCTAGGCCACAGCTCCTCCGTGCACTGATGTTGCCATCTTGCACATTGTAATTTATTTATGTGTCACACCGTGTTCCATTTTGAGGGTGATTTGTTTGGAATTATTTGTGTTTTGGATAGTTTATCATTTATCTTATTATTTAATTTCATTAGATATGGACATCACAAGTAGCATTAGAATTGTAACATTTAGGACCAGATGCACTGTGTTTTGGTGTTTGTAGTGAAAGGCTAATTTACAATGTTAAATTTACTGTTTGATGTTTTTATACTGACATTTTTATACCAAGCATTAAAAAATGATGTACTGGAAATTAGAAGGTTTAATATAATTACATTGAATGATTTAAGTGGCATACACGCGCGTAGATGTAATCATAGTTAAAAAAAAAAAAACTGGTAAATCTGAGGACAAGACCATATGACATCGTCCATGCAACACGGACAGTCTGGGGAGGGAAAAGCGGGTGTTAAATTGCAAAATTGTTCTAAAATCATGATCTTAAAATTGAGAAGTTTGGATTTATTATTTACAAACTGAAACTATACGTTTGGTAATTACTGAGAGAATAAAGCACAGAACAAAGTACCACTGGGTACTGGAACGGATTTCCAGGTACCACATGTGAACGATACCCACCTAACCCCAGATGACAGGGCTATCTACTGAGCTACCATACTACCCCGAAAAGGTGTCGAACTAAGACTTTACACAATAGTTATTTACACAGACACATACATATATAAAAGCTGTGTTATGCAGAGTAATTTAAATTAACATAATATAGAGCAGTGTTGCTAAAGCCAGTCCTCAGGACGCCCAGACAGCCCAGTCCACGTTTTTGCTCTCTCCCAGTTCCCAGCACACCCATACCAGGTATTCACTCTTCTTAACACTGATATTCTGTGATACTCACCAGCTCCAGGCCAGCCAGAGGTTCCGACAGCCCCGGGGGCTGGCCCACCCAGCGAATAACCCCACACAGAGGGGGGCTCTCCTTCACCTCCACCAGAGAGCCCACCTCCAGGCCGTACTGGTTGCCGGGCGGGGCCGGGGGTGTGGGCGTGGGTGCAGGCTGGGGGCCAGGCTCGTGCTGTTCGGCGGCCACAGACTGCACGGACAGTGAGATGGGGCTGCTGGTCATGCCTCCGTTGGCGCCGCACTTCCTGCTCGGGTAGAAGGGCAGCGAGTGGAACTTGTTGTCGCTGGACAGCGAGCCGGTAGGCGTGACCCGGGAGGGGGGGGACGCCTGGCTGAAGTCCGTCGGTGTGTCTGTAAGGGACTTGGCAGGGTCTTCTCCAACTGTGGAGGGCAGCGACACGCCGGTTATGACCGCACACAGTCGCGCCAACCGGAGGCGCGATCACCGCACGTGCACTCATGCACCAATGCATCAAAATCAGCATCTTGTCTGAACTGCAGCTAACCAGCGCAGTCCAGACGAAGACCTCGTTTGATGTACCGCGGCCCCCAGGTCCACATGTACGTCTATATTAAGGCAGGCGCGACAGCAGAGACCAAAGCGACCGACTGCAGCCTATCGCCAGGAGCGCATGTGACAGAGCGCACCCAGGAGAGAGGCTCCAGCGTGCTGAACCGCATGCTACAACAACACCATGCAGGCATGTCTTTTACTAATGCGCCCCACCAATCCCACCAGGTCAAAAACACGTGGCTTTTACTTAGTGATGGCCAAATTGAGTTTCATGAACCCATATTTTTAACCCCCATTAGATGATGCTCTGTTCATAAAAGGGTTCAAACCATGCCCCAAAGCAAACCAACAGCACCATCTAGTGTGGTCAAAAAATACAGCAAACGGTTCATGACGCATCATTTGCCTATCACTCCTTTTACTACGTTATTTCAGACTAAACTCATGCTGAAAACTCAGGGTGTGTAAACATCTCCACCTGTAGGCGGGGTGTGCAAAAACTGGGATTTAGTGACAGGTCTGAAATGGGTCCCGTGACAAATGTGACCTGAACTGCTTCTTTAAAAAAAAATGGCCCTCTTGGACAGTGGGATAAACCGCAGGCCATCTAAATCCGTCTGAACAGCGGTGTCTTTGTGCAAATGTTGCACTGGCATCACAGCTGAGCCCCTGAAGCAATCAGCCACGTCATTGTTTTGTAACCGCAAAGCCCAACAAAATTGCCACATTTAAGAGCGGCTTCCTCTCCTGGAAGCCTTGTCGGGGGCACGTCTATCCGGGGTGCCTGGGCGCATTGTTAAAAGCCAGCGGTCACACACAGGTCATGCCATGCATGCATTAGGACCCCCAGTCTAACTGGGGGCTTGACGGCGCGGATCTCAGTGGCCAGCTGCCCCATCCTTTCCAATCAGTTAAAAAAAAAATATGGGGGGAGGAAGTGACATAATGACTCAAGGCATCGATTGATAACCTGGAAACAGGAGAATCAGAAGGGTCAGTGGGGGCCACAGAGATCGCTCTCCGCCGAGCCCCCCCAGCTCAGTTCGCAAGCATTACCTTCGTCAATATACCACGTGCTTTTGGATTTGGACTGCACGGGGTGATCGACAGAGCTGCCATTAAAAGTATAATAAAACTCAGACTTGCTCCTGTTTCCACACTGCAGACCTAAGCCTGTAAATAAAAAGTTGGACAGAGACAAAGTGAGCAAGGTACGAGAGTCTTCCTCAGCATGTTCACCTGGGGGGAGGCAGGGGGGTTAGGGTCCCACAGCATTAACCTCCCACACATACACACACACACACACGTGCACACGTCTGTGTTACAAAGAACCATGTTTAAATATTTATACAGATCATTTCCATTATACACTGAAAACCCTTAACCCCCCCCCCCCAGAAAGAGAGGAAACCCCCCAATCGACACCCGACTTGTCCAGCCGTCAAGGAAAAAATGGCCATAAATGAAACCCTCCAAGACAGCCCCTTGTGAAAAAAATAAAAGCTGCTGTTCCTTATATCCTCAGCAATAAGACAAGGAGTGCGGCAGAGCTTACAGGGCGAAATGATGACTGTCCACACCAGAATAACGCCCAGGACGTCAAGCAAAAGCTGACAGGGCACCAGCAGCAAGACAAGCTTCAGGTTTATTTCTCTTGGAAGAGAAAGAGCTAAGTGACTGAACACCACCACTCGTATATAACATGCTGACAACGTAGGGCTTCAAAGCAATTGTACCCAAAATGACCACTAGAGGTCAGGAAAGATCTAGCTGAAGTTTTGCTGTTGCTCTCTTTCGACTAAAAAGCGTGAAGAGAAATGTCAACAAACAGCTTATGCTACGCACACACCTACCCATCGGTGAGTGACTGCTGATTTACACCCTGACCGGCAATCAGCCAGCCAGTCACTCAAAATATAGTACAAAACGACGTACAAGTACAGCAAATAGCACATTACAAACATTCATGACTGAGTGTGACTAAACTGAGCTTCTGAAGAATGCCCAGCTGCAAGTGCACTATTTGACAATATTAATACAAGGACAGAACACGCAGGCAAGCCTCGATATGCTCTGCCTGCATCTTTGGAGACTGCAACAGTACAACAGAAAAACGCTGATTTGAAACAAAGAAATTTCAATCTACATAACATCTCAGTGCTGCCTGTATATCTCACTTCTTTGCCAATTGCATATAGGCAGCGTTTGAGGTTTCGGGCCCATAAATACAGGTCCTGGTGGCCAGTCTGTACCGTTTGTATAATCCATCAGCACCAGCAGGGTGTGAAGCCTGAATTCACAGAGCAATAGCACAGCTGTACATAAACTATTGCAATCCACACAACATAATGGGAGGCACACGAGAGTTCAATAGAGGACAAATTGTTGGTGGACATTTTGCTGGCACAATTGTGACCAGGACAGCAAGTCTTTGTGGTGCAGAGAGCCACAGTATTAAGGATAATGCCGGCATACTATTAAAAAGGATGAACCATATCCAACAGGAGTGACTGTGGATGCAAGAGGAATGGGACGTCCGAGTACTAATCCAGGAGGCATCCAAAAAAAACAAAGGCAGACCTGCCCATCTCACTGCAATTAAATGCGTACCTCAACTGTCCTGTTTCCACCAAAACTGTTCACTGGGAGCTCCACTGGGTCAATATTCATGGTTGGAGTACTATAGTCAAACTTTTGGTCACTTGTGCCAGTGCCAAACATCAATGGTGCCAGTAGCACAAATCTTGGGCTGAGGACAATATGAAGCATGTATTATTCTCTGATGAGTTCACCTTCACTGTCTTTCCAACATCCGGGGAGTTACGGTGTGGAGATGCCCAAAACTGCCAAGGACTATCGAACCCTCCTGGAGGACCATGTTCACCAAGTGGTTCAAAAATTGTGCCCTGAAGGTCATGTATCAAGATGAAAATATACACAGCAAGACTGCTGACGGACTGGTTTGATGAACATGAAGCTGAACATCTCCCCTGGCCTGCATAACCACTAGGTCTGAATATTATTGAGCCACTCTGGGGTGTTTTGGAGGAGCGAGTCAGGAACCGTTTTCCTCAACCATCATCACATACTGACTTGGCCTCTGTTCTGCAAGAAGAACGGCTCACGATCACTCCGGCCGACTTGTACTGTTATTCCCAAGAAGATCTGATATTGTGCTGGTCGCAAAAAGAGGCCCAACACCATACTAATAAATTACTGCGGTCTAAAATCAGGTGCTTCAGTTACATTGGCCAAAACAACAGCCTCACGTCTGCTGTTGGACTCACTCATAGACCAAGGGGCTGATTTGTGGGAAATTAAACAAAAATGAGGGTAGAGAAGAAAAGCAAACAGGAACTGGTCACGAAAACACATTTGTCCTGGAAAAATTTTGTACTCCATGGAGGCAACACTGAGCAAAAGCAAGTGGTTTGTATCTGTTGGTACAACTCACAGGAGCGCTAGCAACTTATTTGGCAGACTGCGTTGGTATAAAAGGTACATTTGGCTATATACTTAATTTGCAACTCCTAAATATTGCAAAAACTTAAGATATCAGAACGTGAACTCATGTCAATATTGTGTAGCCCAAAATACACCAATACATTCACAAAAATTTAAAGTATATGGTCATTTTGCACTGTACGACGTCAGATGATGTGGCTAAGTGATGGGGATAACCGCTTTATTTTGACATGTGATTAGAATCATAGAAAGTAATTTAAGCAAAAGAATTTCAAGTGGTGATAAAGAATGGTGCTCCCTTGCTCTGGGAGACTAAATGGCTCGTATCTATGCCCAACATCTCATGACTTGGTGAGTCTGTCAAACCTGAATGTCATCTTTTACTGGTGGAATGTCGTCGGCATTTGCGTTGCAGCACTGCTGTGGTGATATTTACATTCTGCTTTGCAATACTGACATATGACTGCATTTTCATTCACTTTTAATATTAGGTGCTCAGTCGTCCTTCCGCCATATTGCTGGGTAATCGAAAAAGAAAATTTTAGAATCGATGCTTTTTAAATATCGGGTTTAATCGAGTAATAATGACAGCTCTAATAATGACAATAATAATAATAATAATAATAATAATAATAATAATAATAATAATGGGTATAGATATTCCTGGGTAAATGTCCATCCATCCATCCTCCAACCACTCATCCTCAGCAGAAGCAGGACAGTACCGCCCGTCTCAGGGAGCATATGCCACCAGACTAATTAAAGAAAAGCCGCAGAGACCTCACTACAAAAATAATGACAGGTTAACGTCTGGGAATTTGGTTAACGTGGTTAATTTTTCAAATAACTGACAGGATGAAATGAGTAGCTGCTCCACTTAAAAGCGTGGGCTGTTTCTGAAGGCCGCCCACACGTACACAAATTCCATCACTGTTTTTGCCACACGTCAGGTTATATCGGTTCCACTGATGCAGGTATTCGGCAAAGCAAAACAGACCTTTCAGACTATAACCCCTAGTGACACATTTCTGCATGATTATCTTCCTCAATATTCTCACGTAGCATAATGTTGACACTTCTATTAACAAAAACAAATGTAGTAAAAAGGTGTTTTTCCTGCAGACATGTCCATCTACTGAGTCCAAAAGAAATAAGAACATAAGAACATAAGAAATTTACAAGAGAGAGGAGGCCATTCGGCCCATCAAGCTCGTTTGGGGAGAACTTAATAGCTCAAAGTTGTTAAAATCTTATCTAGTT
>JAODUD010000008.1:12454240-12465811 GCA_026784285.1 Stomatorhinus walkeri
CCCGCAGCTATCGGTAACACTCGCGCTGTTATTAACAAGGACAGACAAGTACTCACGCCGACCGAAAAAACAAAAACGAAACAAAAATGTAACAACCACCACCACGTACAACACAACACAAGTGCACACAGCGTCTACACCACTCGTTCCCAGTGCAGCAATCTCTGCAGCCGATATTTGCCACAATGTCACACACGAGTGTGTCAAATGTAGACCTTCACTACACATCATGACATCCCCGGTAGATAGATCTAAAAAGTGTGGCGTCTTTCTGAAAGAGAACTGTTTCCACACAGACGTGCCCTATGTGCGGTATGTGTCACCTCCAGTGGCAAATTAGGGAACCAAAATCACATTCATACTCTCCTGGAACTGCCAAGTCATGATATTTAACAACAGAAGCAGCATAGCAGCACCCAAACACTAACTATCAGTAATGTCTCTCGAATCAGTCTGTCAGCTCCGGTCATGGCTGAGAGGCGTGCAGCCGTAACGCAGCGAGTTCAAATGAAGCACGACATCAAAGCTCAGCGTCTCAGATCAGCAAACCACATAGCAGGACTCCCCCTCCACTTCCCAAGTCATTGTTCAGAAAGGACAACAGAAAACTCAGCTACGGTACTAACACACACACACACACACACACACACACACACACACACACACTCTTAAAATCAGGCCCACAGCCACTCGTGGCCCTACGATTCAGCTCATCACATGTTTAACGTCGACGGCACTTGGTACCTTTATTCTGTGAGGCTGGGGGCTTCTCGCTGCCACTTCCTCTGGATGCAAAGTTGTGCCGTGAGTTCTGCATTGAGGATTCTGAAAACGGAAAGAAGAAAGTACAATAAAAACCATGACTGGGGTTTCACAAAGACTCACAAAACATCCCCCAAAAGAACCAAGCCACTGCTCCACCTATGAGCACCGACAAAAAACAATACTGGCTACTAACCAATCAGTGAACTTGAGCCTCATTTTGTTAAGAGTACTCAACTGAACATTACTCCATGGTAGACAAACCAGGATAACATCTCTGAACCTCATGCTCTGAAACTCTTCCCTGAAATACTCTTAGTCGTTTCCATTCTCCCACGGAAACAAAAACACCTTGAAGAAACTTGATGGTACTACACTTTTTAACAGCTCCAATTAAACGTTCCGTCTGACGGTCAATGCAGACGAGGCGAGAAACAACAGAGGAGCTGATAAACAAGTGCACCGATCGAGCGGACGAGGTTCAAAAACAACCGGGAAGACAAAGGCGCCTCTGTGGCGGTTAGGGAGAGGAGCAGCAACAAAACCCAGCTTTATACGCCAAGCTGGGGGGGGTGGGGGGGGGGTCGGCGTACCTCGCATCACATCGCAGATGGGGACGAGGCGGGTGTGCTCCCGGCTGGCGAAGTTACACAGCAGCTTCCCCTTGAAGAGGCCGTCCCAGTCGCCGATGGGGTTGTCCTGGAGGAAGGGGGGGCAAGACGCCACCTAATTACTCATCCCTCAAACGTGCAGTTATGTGCCAGCCGTGTCATTCCAGCGCCAGGCCTCTGCCCACAGCGGCCGGTGATGTCAACTTCCATTTTCCACCCCGCTCTTCGTCCTCCTCTTGGGACGGGCTTGGGTGGGAGAGGCGGGGGCCCAGCTGCACCCTGGGAAAACCAGCAGCTCCAGGCAGAGCCCCAGGCATTCGGGGGTCTGCGAAATGCTAGAGACTGCCGTCGGGGGGGGGGGGCAGCAGCCCAGGGAAGTGGGCCTTCATGTGCGGCCTAGCAGCTCGGCAGGGCTCTCCTCCGCAAGGGACACACCGCATCGTCATTAGAACTTACCAATGTGCTTTTACTTCCCTTTCATTTCCAACTATTCAAATAATAAAAGAACGTTAGATACAGGATAAAAGCCATCATCCCCTCGTTTTCAGGTACCCTTAATCTTATCCGGTACCGCGTGCGTTTCTCACATTCTACCTACACCCTGCTCGTTTTTTACCAAGTTATCCCAGTCTTCGGAATACAAGCTGACACACCCAACACGTGCCTACATCAATTCCAGTTGCAGTAACTGGTTTTACAGGAAGCGTGGCTAAATATTTAAGACTGCAGACAGCGAGAAAACAGCCATAAGGTATTCAGATTAGTGCCAGCACTGTAGCCCTGTGAGCGGCACAGTCACTCTTTATGTACAGCCTGTAAGATACCCACACTAGTGACTAGTGAGTAAAATCACACAGGCTGGTGAAGGACCACCCACCTCCAGTGAAGGACCACCCACCTCCAGAGAAACGATAAAATTATGGCCTTCATGCACACACACACGCACTCATGCACACACACACACACGCACTCATGCACACACACACGCACGCACTCATGCACACACACACGGACCTGTACTCTTATCTTTGCGGGGACTGTCCACTGATTTCTATGGCCATAACCCTAAACCAGGGGTGTCAAACTCCAGTCCTCGGGGGCCGGAGCCCTACGCAATGTTGGGTTTCCCCTCATTTAACACACCAGATTCAACCCCTTACACCTCCTTGTGCTAATTACCACACAGCTGAATCATTTGTGGTGGAACTGGGAAAGAATTAAGCTGCACACGGCTGCGCCCCCCCAGGCCTGGAGTTTGACACCCCTGCCCTAAACCCAACAATAACAACCTTAACCCCCACCCAGCCCTAACCTTAACCATAAGTAACCAAGCAAAATACAAGACTTTTGACATTTTTAGTTTTTTGTTTGCAGACACAGATTTTTACTGAAACTGAATTTCAACAAAATGGTCCCCACAACATCAAAAAACAGGTTATTATCACATTGTGGGCATATTTGGTCCCCACAATGTAATGTATACCTGGACCACACACAAGCACATGCACACACAGCACAGTACGTAAGGCCATAATGTAACGCAATGGGAGCTAGACCAAAAGAATACTCACAAGTATTGTATAAATATGGAGCATTTTATAGCCTCTTCCAGGAAGCATAGAGAGTATTAATTATCACATTCATAACTGCATTACCATTGCTTTATGGAACAGTTCCCAAACACTGCAATCCCATTTAGATATGCAGCCATAAACAATGGACATATTACATTGATATATGTATTTTTATAAAAATACCACCATTCACACCACAAAGGATTATTCAATTACCAGCAGGATTAAAACACGAAGCTGCTCACCATGTCGACGCCCACATAGTATCCCAGACTCTCGCTGCCAGGCAACAGGCCACAGAAGATGATGGTGCCGTATTCGGGGCCTTCCCGGGTCTGCACCACCACCCGCGAGTTGATCGGGAAGTCGGGCTCCCGGGGGTCCGGCGATCGTGGCCCTTCCTCCTCGTCCTCCCACAGCTCCAGCTTGTCCAGGGCCACGAAGACGCCGCACTCGTCCTCACAGCGGAACAGCTGCTGGCCCTGGTACGAGCCGTCCGTGAAGCCCTGACCCCGGCCCTGCTCCTGGGGGCCCAGACAGGAGAGCCAATCGTTCACATGGGGGGGGGGGCAGAAAGGCACACTGCCATGACCACTCACTTAGCCACACCCATTTAAAGGCCACACCCATTTAAAGGCCACACCCATTTTAAGGCCACACCCATTTAAAGGCCACACCCTATAATGTGGCTTTATCATCTGGCCTTTAGGTGACCAAATACACACAGGATTCCCTGTGAACAATCTCCTTCCATACAGACAAACCACAGTTTCACAATATAAATATAACATGGATCTAAGAAGGTTCATCTGTTCCAGGGGTGGACAGTCTTATCCAGAAAGGGCTGTTGGGTATGTGGGTTCTAGCTAGATTAATCAGATTACTAATTTGAGGACAAATTGGCTGAAGACTCCTCACACCTGGGTTTGAACAGCTGACCTACAGGTTATCCCAAAAACCTGCACACGCACCGGCCCTTTAAGGATAAGACTGCCCACCCCTTATCTTTTCTCATGAGTTCAACCAAACCACCTTTATGCCAACTTCACCTTCTTCCACTACATACATGATGATATGCTTTACAGTGCTTTAAGCCAGTGTTTCTCAACCCAGTCCTCGGGAGTCCCCGTACTGTCCACGTTTTTGCTCCCTACCAACACACCTGAACCAAACAGCGGTGAACTTCGAATAGCTCGGAGGAAGCGAAAATGTGGACTGTCTGGGGCTCCCTGAAGGGCAGGTTAAGAAACGTTGCTTGAGCTGTCGAACACTTTGCGTTTTATTTTTGCTAGAGCTCATGTAGATGTTAACTCGCTGGTATGAGTCATTTACTTCTAAGCCCCGAGTCTGAATGTTGGTTCTTTGTCACACATCGGCTGGGCTTTTTTTTCTGAGCACCTGATTCTTAAAAAAATATTTTTACATGCTTTGATTCCTTTGGTAGTGAAGGAAGTGGCTTGGACAACTTCCTCACAATCTAACAGAAACCAACCTGTATTAGTTATACTGTTAACTAGTTAATTTAGGACAATTTATAATTTCCCCCAAAGCATTTTTAGGGACCAGAAAAAGCACATATTCAGTTACGGAAATTTTAAACCACTAAACAGGCAAGTAAATCACTCAAAAATATCAAGACCTTTAGAAAAACAAAACGCAAAGCTAACCAGAAGGTGGGGGGGTGGCATCAACAGCAAGTGCTACAGGTAGAGCTAAATTAAAGGGAATTTTTTAACTATTATTCCCGTTAGAAAATGTTGCTGAAATAGCATTTGTGGTAAATAATGTTGACGAAACGATTTTATCATTAAAATACCACCACAGAAATTTCCCATACAAAGATGTGTGCGTCTCATTTCCACCAGTAATAGCGGTTGGTTTGTTACTTTCAGATGGTCACACCTACACTCACACCCACTCAGGAGCACATCCTCACCCCTCAACAAGTGTGCAGAAACACCTACACACGTTGACTCACGAGTGGGAGGAGGGGGCGTGTACTTCGCGGCCAGAAACAGGGGCACCATAGGGATCGAGAATGATGGGACGTGACCGGACATGACCGCAAAGTCCCATAAGGCAGCGACACCAGGAGAGCTTCTCAGCACAGAGTTTGCTGTAGCCCAGCGATGACAGAAGCCAGACTGTCAAGGCCTCACTCACTGGGAGAAGCAGTGAACGCTGAGTGTCACCCTGTAAAAGCAGCTTCATAGCTCACGGTCCTCCCCCAGCTTATCTCCCCGACACAGACGTAAGAGTGGGAAAGGGAAGCAAGTCTGACAGCTACTGCTGCACCGATACCCCGAACAGTAATACCACTGATACAGATACAGCCGCCCAAACCAGATAGATACAGCCGCCCGAACCAGATACCAGCAGATGAAATTTAGCCGCGTCAAGGCACTCACCAGCAGCTCCACTCCGAACCAGACTCCGGACAGCACCCTCTCCGGGATGAGCGGGCCACGGAAGCGCACCACGCCCGGCAGGGGCTCATCACCCGAGCGCAGCTGCACCTGCACTTTGGAGCCGCAGTCGATGGCGCGCGCCTGCTCCAGGCGAGCCTCGCTGCGCAGCAGGCTGTAGCGCTCCTCACAGTTGTTGACGGGGAACAGCAGCTCGGCCAGCTGGTCGTCCAGCTCTTGCACGTCCTTCTCGTCCAGGCCCAGCAGCACGTTGGCCTGGTCCAGGATGCGCAGGCTCCGCTTTCCTTTGCTGGGGGGCAGGGTGCGGCCCAGGCTGTTGCGCTCGGGGCACGCCTGGCCGATGCTGCCTCGGGGCACCTTCAACGTCTTCTGCGACGGCCTCTCCACCGTGCATTCCTTCACCACCATGTAGTAACGCAAGTCCTCTCGGAAGCCCCCGGCCGGTTTCTCGTGGCTCCAGAGCACAGAGCTCATGTTTGCTACGGCCGCATAACCAAGGCAGGAGGCAGCGGGGATAAATCGACTGGGGGGGCGGCAAACAGAGGGACGGTCATGGGGTGCCAACGCTGGGTCCCCACATGGCCTCTCTGTCGGACACCTGCATGCTCTCAGGCCGACGCCAGAGCATTAAGGACCTGCCCATGCAAACAAACAAACGAAAAAAAATAGAGGAATATTTACAGAGAAGAATGGGGGTTAGGGTTCAAACTGCATCAATTCACCTGCCTAAACTACTCAGATTTCAGGAGACACGACCAAATGATGAGAAATGAAAGTGACCAATTGTGATTGCTGACACACCACAGGACACAGCAACAAAACATACATGACATCGTGACATAGCAAGTGACAGCTAATTCAGCACCTGGGGAGCAGTGCCACGCTCCGGGTACCTCAGTAGTACCTTACTGCAGCCTTTCAATCACAAGTACACTTCCTTAACCATTAGTCCACCACTGCCTCAACACTGTTAGAACAATGTCACTAAACCAGTAAATATGCTGCCAAAAAACAAACCCCTTTACAAACCGTAAATAATTCTGAGTACAGTTATAAAGTCATTTATAAACATGAGGCGGTAATGATGTTTGAAACATTCAATAGGTTCAGCCTTAGCCAAACATGGATTCCGGCACAAATGTGTGAGATCAAAGATAATCCAGTGCCACAATGCTCTTATAAGACTCTCGCAAAATCAGTCTCAAAGGGAAATTCTGTTAACTAAAGTAACATAAGCGGCTAACAGCGCAGACTTATTAAACCAAATCACCCCCCCACCCCCGCAACCCTGAGAAAAGGTTGAGAGATCCACCACTTGCGAGATGAACATACCCACAGTAGCAATGCAAAAACAGGAACGCGGTATTCATCTCAATAATATACAGTGTGTGTCTAGCCCTTAAACAAACAAGGACCAGTAAAGTGCAGGGTTAGAACTGGGCTTTCACTCACAATGTTGTGGAAACACCAGTCTACTCATCCAACACAAATGTTTTTTCAGAAAACTAAAAATATAGGTTTATCATGAAGACTTTTTTAAAAATGTGTGTGGGTAATGTTGCAGGTAATGACGGGTTTAACACAGCATACTGTATTCAGCAAGACAGAAAGGTGCATAGAGCTTTAACCTTAAAGTGTATGTTTTAAATTAGTCTGAAGCAGGCTACTTTCCTACCCTTGTGTCAGATACATAACCTGGTTCAGTAAAATAATAGTGCATGCTGAGTCTCATCCACCCAGAGTGTGTTCGAGGGTTCCTATCAGTTTTTATTATTAGAAAACAAAACATTTGTAGGTATTCTTTTCTGTACCTTTTACACACGTATATGTTACTGGCATATCGCCATTAACTGTTGCATTTACGCATTGGCACTAGTGTGAAAGTCAGACTCGAAATAATTATATTGCACTTACATTACATGGTAAAACATGGTAAAACTCTGAAAGAGAAGCACCTATGGCAGCAGGTATGTAGGAAGACGCAATAGGATTTTTGACAAAAAGCTTGCTGGTTCCCAGTACGATCCTGCACCTAGTCAGCTGAATTGTGTCAGGTATGGTTACGAGGATGGCTCAAAATATCAGCTGTGAATTGTTTTCAAATAAGAAGTCGCATTTAAAAGGATAGACAGACAGATACATACCCTACCATCTTCTGACCCTATATCAGATTCAGTTCTTAATGAAGGGACAGTAAACAATGCTGGAAGACAAGTGGGCGGAAAATACCGTGTGCTGTCCATCACTGCCGGCTCGGATCCAATACGAGCCGAAGTGGTAATCAATAGGGCGAGTGACAGCACCTGATAATCCCACCCACCGCCAGGTTTACAGCCGATTTCCTTCCATCATTAACCACAGGCGATAAGCGTTCGACGAGGACGAAACAGGACACAATAAATAAATTAATTAATACATAATAATGATAATTTACGCAAAGCAAGAATGTGGTTAGGCTAGCAATGGGCAGCATGGCCGCATCGCGACCGCGCCCCCGCTCGCCGTGACCCGGTCTGTGGCAGCGCCTCCCCGGCACAGCGTCCCGCCGCATTCCGGCCTCCCCCGGTGTGACCGTCCGCAGCATGGCGCAGACCGCCGCTCGCCCACGAGACGCAGCCGCACATAAGCGGCCCCTTGTTTACTGTCCAGCGGCGCGTGGGACGTCATGCCAATGCTGAGAAGCTGCACTATCCCTGCTCTCATTATGCATCTTTAAATCATACACGCCCTGGACGTGAGCGCATACTTCCCCTCACAAAACCACGGCGGCTACATAACATTGACTGTTTAACTAACTAACCCTAACGCTAAACGTCGCTGGGTAGAAGCAAAGCGTATCGCAGTGTTAAAAAAAATGTAATGGAATACACTGTGCTGAGCAGTGCCTTCCTCCAGATTCTTACATAAAGTATTAGTGATTCAAAGGAATGCAAAACATGGTACATTAAGTAATGCATGTTTTACACAACAAGCAAAGTAGGGCTTTGTCGTGTGTAAAAGCCACATTCTGGATTCTGCATAAACTTCGGAGCGACTGCTTGTCAGAAAAGCAACAGCAACTTCAGTGTTCAGACTGGACAGGCTGCCATGTTCACGCACGCAGTAAAGGGGATAACGGCAGGTACGGCTGACAGGTCGCCTTGCTCCCGGCTACATGTGCTTCCCGGACGCCGTGTTTCGGATGCACAGCGGAAAAGAAAGCCGCGAGCACACTGTCAGGCTGGACGCCGCCGGCAGCCTCGACACCTACTCGCCGCGATGACGTCACCGCAACCGTCCTCGGGCCTTGATTGGATACTCTACTGTACCAATTAAACAGCTAGCAGGCATCCTTACTATAACCAAATTCCAGATTAATTAAATGATATTGCACAATTAACGCAACACTCAACACAATCCGGCCGGACAACTAGCCACGGTTTAAAAATATGACACGTCGCCAGAATCTCCGCATTTAACAACGCGTAATCAACATGCAGGAGTAAACACCGAAATTCACGAAATCGCTGGTGTTCTTACCTTAACTTCGGTGCGTAGCTAGCTACCTGTTCGCCTTAATTTCATAGAACCCTGGTTTTGGCACGAATCAAGAACATGTAACCAGCTACGCAAATTACTCGAAAAATTTCGAGCGGGCTTCTTCTGCCTTTTCTTGTGCTTTATTTATTGTGAGCAATTTAAAAGGTCTACGAGCCTGCGGCGAGCGTCACAAAAAAGCAAAGGAAAGGCAAAACGCAGACCCTTCAACCAAAATTATTTTTTAACAGCAACCAGCTCAACCAACCTTAAAATATTAAACATGCTCCCAATACTTTACTCCCATTGGTGAGTGCTCTGTTATACCAATTGCTCATTGGTTAAAACGCATGCCTTTACTTTAGTCCCACCACCCGGGGTTTTCCGGTAGTTCGGTTGCGCAGTGAAGGAGGCGGAAGCAAGATGTGATTGACAAAGCTGCCGGTGGCTGCGCGCGGCTCGGAAGCAGCGCTGGTCCTTTGCTGAGCGCATCCTCGGACTATTACGTGTACATGTACTGGTCGTACGGCACATTCGCTGCATGACATTCAAACGTAACACCGCTTGTCAGCGAAGTGGTCCTGTGTGGGTTAAAGCTACTGTATTTTGCGAGATACTCGGAATCGAGCAGTTTCTTCAGTGTCTGCATTAAACCCTAATAATCGTAAATGTATCTTTCCACAATATATCCATATACGTAGTTGTAAACAATTGCATCCTAAATAATATCCTCAGTAAAATGTCATACAAAGTTATTCGATATACTGTACATGTAAATTCAATATGGATAGTGATCTGGAATATTCGTTAAATAATTAATAAAGTTTTGTTTTAGATATTCTCATTTTTTTCTTGCGATGTGTGTCCAGGTTAGAATTTGTTGGATAATTGTAGTTTTTATCATTTTGTGGCCAATTCAGCTGTATTTTCATCGTCTGACAATCCTGTCAATGTTCACTTTGTAATTGCGGAATTTTGTGTTTGACTGTCATCTGGCATATTCAACAATACGGTCTTTGATTACAAAGGCCAGATGCACAATTAACACGTCATTTTACTTTCCAAATAATCACTTTCATAAAGCAATTGAGGGCCATCATAGGACAAAAATGGCGTAGCTTGAGTAGTTAATGTAGCCTTGTGTTTTAACTCTAGCTTTGCGTAAGAATCACACATTCCATACGTTGCATTTGCCCGGGGCAACTTCTGTCTCTTTCATGAGATTGTACATAGGCATTATTTTCCTAAAGCTCTTTTTGTTTACCTGTTTTCCTGAGAACATAGAGAAAAGTGCTGGCCTACAACCTGACTTTTTTTGTATATTACATCAAAAACACTCAAGATGATACACAGGTATGTATCACTCCACACCTTTAGAGTGTTTTATTTGGACACAAACTATCATTACAGCAAATATGTCATCACTATACACTTATGCAAAAGCGATAGCAGGCAGGTACAATGGCAGAATGAACAACTGTAAAGTTAAAGGTAACTGGATGATTAGTTACGTGGCCCTTGCTCACTGCTATGCACAAGGAGGATGGAAATGTAGCTCAGGCTTGTACCTTATTAGTAGCTTTACTTTCATGCACACTTGTATCATGATAGCACAGCTTGAACAGAAAAATGAATCAAAACCATACGCAACACCAAATATGAAACCAATACAAAACTCCAAAATATGCAAAAGACAAACAGTTTGCAGCCATGTACCAGATTAGTCAATAAGTTAAATGTTCTTTATTTAAAGTGAAGTAAAATGCAAGCTGTATTAAGTTTTGGTTTGGGCTGAGTTCTGAGTTCCTTCGGGTCACATTACACCCATGAACCACAACAATGTTTGATAGGAGTTCTTCACATACGATTCCCCCAAATTTCATATCTTGTATGAAAATTTTGTTTGTCAATATTTCTAAAAGATAGCAAGTACAACACAATAGCCCAGTTTATAGATATGCTAATTACAGTATTCTCCCTCTCAAAAATTGTGGTGAGAAAATGTTTTTACAGAACTGCTACAAGGAATGAAAATGACTGAATCGATAACCATGGTTTTGTCAACATTTTCAAAATTGTCTCTCAAACATGCTCAGTACATCCTGCTATAGCTCAGGCCAAAAACCTTTATGTTATAATTCCATATTTTGTACCTTAAACAAAGCTGCGAAAACAAATTATGTACAAACGAGATACTATTAATATTGTGCGTTTTAACAGGTAAATGTGTGAGGTATGTAGAAGAGTGGTGAAGTAACAGCCAGTTTCTGACAGTAAGAGGTGACCTTGATTAAAAATTCTTTTCAGAAAGTCAGTCGCTGGTCTCTTTCTTTCAGCTCCTCCACCTCGTCTGGACTGAGATCATTGCCCTTCAGCCTTTATTGGGAAAGAGTAATGTTTTAGAGTCTGGATTATTACGTAACACTTATCCAGTAAAGCAATGTTTCCCAGCCCGCGCCTTGGGGATCCCCAGACATTCCACGGTTTTTGTTCCCTTCCAGCTCCATGGGAAACAGCAGTAGAGAGTCGCAATGAACCAAGAGTCTATCACAGTAGATGGAAATGAAAACACAGAACAATACTGATGGAAGACAAGAACACTGCCACCAGTACTGCATACACACATACATATATATATATATATATATATATATATATATATATATATATATAAATATTGAG
>JAODUD010000008.1:12465979-12476037 GCA_026784285.1 Stomatorhinus walkeri
ATATATATATATATATATATATATATATATATATATATAAATAAAAATGGAGTGATGTTCTATAATAAGCATACTGTGATGCATCTGACAGACAGGGTCTTCCTGTGAAATATCACAGATTAGAATGATACCGATTACACATACTGTACTTCAAATGCAAAGATGAAGAAGCAAGCAGAACATGTCTGAACCCCATGACCCTGACATGGAAAAGCTTTTAGAAGATTGAAGGATGGATGGATTGATGGTTTCTCTAAATACTCTTATATTGTCGAAATGCTCCGGTGTAATACTGGGAGGGCAGGAGGCCGTACCAGATTGCCTTGACACTGGTGTTTATTTGCAATGCTTCCAGCAGGCACTCGATCCCTTCCCTGGTGATGCAGTTCTTGCTTAACCTGTTAGAAAGACAAAACACAGCTGGAGGAAGTGTGCAGGCTGTGAATGTGAAATGAAGTGAGCGGATTTAAAGGGAAAGCAAAGTCCTTTTAGCCGCGCTTAAACAGACAGGCGCCCGCATAAACACCCCCTTCTCAAGTTATCCCAAGCAGGAAACTCCACATAACAGTTAACTCAGTTTTTCATGTATTGTAGGTTTCGAGGTGTCAGGTGGATAATGTCAGTCAACCGTGATGTAGCTTAAAACATAGCCCAGAGGCCTGACTTTTCTCTGGATCGTCCCTCAGCCCCCAAAGCTGATGCTCCTCACAGCAGACTCACCACAGCTCCTCCAGACTTTGGCTTGTTCTAATCAGTTGTGCCAGCGCTCGTGCCCCAGCGCTGCCCACGCCGTTGTCTACCAGGCTGCAAAAGAATATGGCGCGTAAAATCTGAACGGCTCAATACAGCGCAGAACCACATCAGCAAGGCCCAGCATAGAACAGCGTGCAGGGCGGAGTGGCACCAGGAGAGGCACATATACGGACTTCCATTCAGCTAAGCCTTTAATTAGCCTTGATTTAAATACAGATTCAATTGACCATACATGAAACCACAAACTTTTTAATCATGGTAAAACAAGCGAATATGTCTTACGAATGCATTCGTGCTAATAAAATGTCTTCATTTGATTTTTTCTGGTTCTACATTAATTACGTGCCAACTTAAGTAACTGAAGGATGGGTTAATTTAAAATGTTACAGGGCTATATACAATTGTGTAATTATTGATTTAGTCAAATTATGAAGGCAACTACTAATTTTAAAAGAACATTTATAAGCACCTCCAACATTATTAAAACAATTATAGTTCACTAAACTTAAGTTATATATGACAAATAAAAGAAAGTAGGCTCAAAATTAATGCATTTCACACATTTGAATCTGCATTGTAATCACGGCTGGAAATTAAGGTCGGCCACTTGCCTGAGGAGAGGAATTTAGAAGTCGGGTGAGTACAAAATCACTGAACACTAGCCTGATGGCTACAGACCGGGGTATATTTTTTCAGAACTATGTAGCAGAAGTTCCACCCAGATTGTAGTAAATCTTGTATGTCTGTTAATCTATAGGACAGTAGAAATGAGGGTTCCAAACCCACAGTACAAAATAAAACCCTCAGACACCTATTATTCTGACACAATGGAAGCACAACCCGACCCAGTGCCGTTTCCAACGGGAAACAGGTCATTGACTGACAACTCGTGCTAATCCCACGCCCTGAGGCTGTACTTATTAAATCCCGTTACTCTGACCGGGTCATCGCATGATCTCTTGCTAACTGTGCAGACCGTAGAGCGGAGAGACCGAACACCAGCAAATTAGCTTATTCCAACGCACAGATAATACGGGGTAAATTAAACCCCACACACGTCACGGTCGAGGTAAGACCAGGACAGGGAGGGGCACGGGTACAGTACTGCATGTGGCGGGACTGCAGCAGGGTGAGAAGCAGACAGCGGCGCTGGCGATGACCCTGCTGGTACCTGAGCCACACCAGACGGCAGCTGCCTTGCAGTGCTTTGGCCAGTGCTTCTGTCCCCCGGTCCTTGATTCTGTTCCCCCACAATCTGGGAAACAGGTAGAAAACAAATAAATAACAGGCTACTGTCTGTGATTGTCAAAAAGGAAGCAAATACTTGTGACTGGTAACAAATCTGTCTTTATTCTTGGCCTCTGTATCGGTTTCAGCTGAATGAGACACTAATGATCAGTGCCTGTAACCAGATATGGCACCAGTTTAAAACTGGAAACCCGTGAAACACTAAGCTTGGATTTATTAAATCACCAATGTTCTTAGTATGGCTCTAAAATCAATATCTGGCAAAGCACCTATGGTTAAAGACTTTTTAGTGCAGTTTAAGTGACGAATACTGGTGTTCTTGACAACATGCATAGATGTCGATTAACTTGACTCATTTTGTGAACTATATGAAAAAAAAACATTTCCCGTAAGCAGACCACTTTGTTCTCAAAAAAATTCATGATGAATTTCCCCCAAAAAGAATACCATAAACTTAGTGTATAACATAGTATGCAAGATTTTGTCTTAGACAGACCAACCAACACTTCATAAATTAAAAATGGAAAATTCATAAAATTAAAATATTTCAGTACTAAGGAACATTCCAACTTCCAGGTCAAAAATGTGACTGTAACTAAAACTCGTAACTAAGACAAAAGCTAAACTAGGGCTGCATCCATGTGTCTTATTGCATTTTCTGTGTAGTTTCAGGTGTTTATTGGTGACAGTTTCCTGATTAACTAAAGAGTAAATTACCACTAAGCCTAATCCGCATGCCCTGGTGCAAGGAAGCAGTGCAGTAGTTCATGCATCTTCATGTTATTTTAATATATACATAAGGAACATCTGTTTCCTTAACACTTACCCAAGATATTTCAGAGAGGAGTTTTCTTTCAGTCCTTCTGCTAGAAGCTCCGCCCCCACCGCTGTGATGTAATTGTTTCCCAGCCTATAACAATTCCCGCCACATCAGGAGAGATTCCCCTTAGACACTGAAACCGTCAGGAGCCCCGCTGGAAAGTCGGACTGAACGGTCTGTACAGGCAGATGACCCTCATCTTTAAGAGGCTAAAGCAGGCCACTTACCTCAATGCCAAAAAATTCTGCTTTGCTTTGAGAAGTTCAGCAAAGTGCAACATGCAGGCATCGGTTAGCTTGTTGTTGAAGAGTCTGTGAAAATGACATAATGCTCATTTTAGTTTCTTTTATTATAAAGGCCCGATGATGTTACTGTTTTATACTATTCCCTGCCCTCCTGAATTACATTGCTGGCTTGTCATCTCACTGTTTTCTAATTCACTGACAGCCTTAACTAATCTGTTTATTGAATCTATCGGACAAATTAAACAATAAATATCCTAATCTGTGGCCGAGGACTCCCTATAATTTCTCATGTGTAAATCACATGATGTTTTCCTAGCTCTTTAAGCAATAATTAAATGCTTTATTAATCTATATTGAGATAAATTCTACACTAGGCTGTTCTTCCTTTAGCAAATGATCCAGTAATTATTTGAAACACTCATCTACTGTCCATTTTGAGAGGAACGTTTTTTATTAGTTTATTAACTTAGTTTCACTTTCGAAAATTGCAGCTATTTATTCAAATGACACAAATTCAGCATTACATGTTGCAATAAGTAAGTAGCTAGATTGTGCCGTTCATTCAATCAAGAATTAAATCAAGGCAACTGAGTAAAACAGGATAAAAGGCAGCAAATACAGTGTCATGATTGATACACCTGCATGTTTTTAACTTTTTAATTTGGTTTCTGAAATCAGAAGCTGTTGTTAGTAAGGGGGGGGGGGTAGTAAGTGACCCCAGGTAAGAACCATTTAAATACTAGTTAAACTGGGAGATATAAAGTAAGCAGACCACGTTACTAATGCAATATGGCGCACTCACGCAATCTTCTGGAAGTTCTCAAAATGAACAGCTTTCGTTGTGAGTTTCCGAATTCCTTCATCTGATATGTTGTTGTTCCTGAGACTAAAGGAAATTGAAAAAATCGGTCACAGGAGGCATCGTGTGGCACCAAGGGAAGCATTTAAGGAATCAGTTATGTGTTAAATAAGAACTGAGTCGTCACATTTCCTTTAAGGTAGTGGGTCTCAAATGCGTGGTCTGGCCACCCACCAAAATCCATTTGTCAAGTTCTGTGATATGATGAAAGGAGGGTGTGGAGGGGAGCCCCCACTGATAAAACCTCTTTAATATCATCCATGGGGGGGTCCGGAGCCGACCCGGAAGCAATGGGCACGAGGCAGGGAACAACCCTGGACAGGGGGCCAGTCCATCGCAGGGCACACCCACACACCATTCACACACACACAGGCACACCTACCGGCAATTTAGCAACTCCAATCAGCCTCAGCATATCTTTGGACTGTGGGGGGAAACCGGAGTACCCGGAGGAAACCCCACGACGACTCAGGGAGAACATGCAAACTCCACACATGGAACCCAGGCGGAGACTCAAACCGAGGTCCCAGAGGTGTGAGGCAACAGTGCTAACCACTGCACCACCATGCCGCCCCACCCTCTTAAATATTAATGTGGTAAATAAAAATGAAATGATCTTATCTTATCTTATCTTGTCTAACAGATCGCTGGCTATAAAATTTGTCTTGCAGGGAGACAAACACTTCCCCCGGCCCATGATTCGAAACTTTTTTTTTTTTGGCACTTTCAGAAAAACACCTTGCGACCCCAAATTGAGACTCAGAATTTGAGAGCTGCTGGGACAAATCCAGCAGTCAGATTACGGAGAGACCGAGGGAGACTTGCGGCCTTACTAGAGTGAGTGGCAGACCCTTAGACACGGCAGTAGTTGCTCCACACCCACATCCCCCACACAGTTGTAGTCGAGCTGCAGGCCCACGGGGCTGCGGAGGTGCTGCAGCACGTAGGCCAGGGCGCTGCACTCCACAGGTCCGATGTTGCAGTAGGTCAACTTGAGGTGCTCCACCTTGAGCTTGGCCACAGAGCACCGGGCCATGGCGTCATCCTGCATCTCGTAAATGCACTTTATCAGCCAGACGAACTCAGGCATGGCGTGCATGCTCTTCTTCTCACCCTGCACTGGCCGTGGGATGGAGCGGAAGTGGCTCTGGAGGCCCCGGGAAAGACCTCTCACCACCTGCTGACGCTTTATATCCAGGACGGAGGCTGGACACGACTGGATGAGAAGGCCGCGGTGCCGCCGCGACAGCAGTCCGGACACGAAGGTAGCCATTATCTGTAAATTGGGCCGCTCGGCTTCTGATGTTTGTCCTTTGAGCTCAGGGTCCTGATGGGGCAAACATGGCATGGAGCAGACACCAGCCAATGAGCGTCTCCGTTTGCCCCAGGGGCAAAAGAGCTTAAAGATGGCCGAGCCGTCAGCGTCGTCCCCGAGGATGATGAAGAGAGCGGCGAAGAAGCACTGCATGGTGACATGTAGGAACTCGTAGTGTTTCTCCAGGGCGGAGAAGCTGTTGCTGCGGATCAGGAAGCCCGTGGCGACATCGTTTTCTGTCACACCATACCTCCGTAGCTCCCCGTCCGAAAAGACGTAACAGGCCGTCTCGAGGCCCCGCAGGGCCAGTCGGCCCAGATGCAGCACCACATCCGCGTACCCGCCGGCCCAGCCGGTCTCCAGGGGGAGGCGCAGGGGGCAACGGCGCTGCAGGAAGTGCTGCAGGATCATGATGTAGACGTCGGTGAAGGTTTGTAAATGGCTGCCCTGACTGCCTAGCAGCTCCCTATAACACTGTGAGACGATCCAGCAGAGGACTGGGATGTGGCAGAGGCTGAAAAGCGCCGTGTTGCTGTGGAGGGACTGGAGGACATGGCTGGTCAGACTAGGATCGCGGTGCTGCTTCCGCAAGAAGCAGTCGATTCTCTCGGGGGAGAAACCCTTAAGCGTCACCTCCTTGCGGATATACGTCCTAAGCGAGGCATCGAAGGCCTCCGGCCGGCTTGTCACCACCTTCTGCACACCCTGCATTAGGCAGCCCTGCAGGAGGCTAAACAGCAGGGCGGCGACAGAGGCCTGCTGCGTGGGGCAGCAGACGCGCTTCTCGTCCGAGAAGCGCAGGCGAAACTCGTCCAGCCCATCAAATGTGAAGAGCACCCGGTCCGGGTGGTCCAGAATGAACTGGAAGAGCGACTCCGCGTCCCGGTCGGGCCAGCAGCAATGTGAAAAGAGGAGGTCCCTGACGGACAGCTCCTGCTCCTCCGCACTCAGCCGACGGCAGCTGAAGGGAAACAGGAGGATCCAATTCTCCAGTGTCGCTTCCCTGGCCCAAAGCAGGTGCAGTCTCTGCAGCAGCGTGGTCTTCCCGCTGCCCGCCTCTCCCAGCAGCAGTACCGTGTCGGCATCCTTGTTGAGTGTCCCCACCTGGCCCAAGATGTCCTCCAGCCCAATGGGCCGCTGCGCCTCCTCACCGCCCTGGGACACCTCCAGCAGGCCCTCCGTGTAGACGTCGTCCAAGGACAGGCTGCCGGTGCCTCCATAGGTGTTCAGGAAGTGGGACTGCGCAGCAACAGAGCTCCTCAGCTTCTTCTGATATTGCAGAAGCTCTGGGAAAGTGGAGAAATGTGGACTTGATACCAGGAGACAAGCCAGCACCGAGGTGGCACCAACACACAGGCAGGCCTGGTCCAGCTGGTACAATAAACACAGTAGACCGGTAGAGTTCATCAGGTGACCTTTATGGTCAATGAAGGCCAGGAATCATGAAGCCCAAGAAAAATAGAACCAAGTACAGGGGTGGGGCCACAGGGACATTGACCCAAGTTGAAAGCTGATTGGTCCCTGATGAGCCTCCTTCCCTGCCACTCATCAATTCAAAGCATACCATTGGTTAACGATAACGTTGGTCCCTCTCTATGAATTATGGCTCCACTTGTGCTCTCCACCTTAAAATATCCTAGAATCACCCCTGGACGTGGTATATTTCTTATAGTATGCGAAATATGCGAACGAGGGTTACGGGAGCTGCTACCTGCAGGGAAGGTCTTCCCCGAGTCCGGCCACTTTAGCGGTTTCTCCACCCGTTCAACAAACTGCAGAAGAGCTTCTGCCGCACATTCGCCCTTCGAACCCACCAGGTCCAGAAGTCGCCTCGCCTGCATGGGTGAACAGCAGGACTCTCATTAACACCACCTTACACCGCCATTTTAAATACAAAGCAGAGTGCCACTTCGTTTAGGAAACAGTATACAAATTCCTGTTTTGGGTCAGAATCGGAGCCAATCGAGAACTCAGAAAGGGAAGAAGACTGCAAAGGATTAAAATGACGAGGTAATGGAGAGCAATTCGGCCGGGTCGTCGCCTGCGCTTGCCTGCTGCGCGGGGGTGTTGATGGGCAACTGCACTTCGTCGCAGTCGTAGGTCGTCAGACTGCCCGACTCCACCAGGGCCCGGAGCGCTGCCCCAATGTAGGGCCGCAGCCGGGCCACCAGGCACGGCCGCTCACGCCGCAGCATTTGGGCGGCCGTGGACGGGTTAGGCCTGTCAGTTAGGACAGGACCACCGCCGCTCGCCCCCAGGGACAGGCTCGCTTTCTGAGCCCCGGGGAGGATCTGATCAAGGGCCACCAGGAGGAGCCCACACGCCTCCCCGCCCTTGCTGGCCACCACATCCAGCAGCTCCCTGGCGCTGGTACACAGTGGCCGGTTAGGTGGGCGCAGGGTCTGGTAATCCTCCCATTGCAGCACGTCCCAGGCCAGGAGCCGGTCCAGCACGCTCTCCAGGATCTCAGCGGTGCCGCTGGAGCACAGCACCTGCAGCAGCCCCACCCTCTGCCGCTGGAGCAGCCCACAAGCACTCATACCACATATCCACCCCGGCTGCCTGCTGCAGGCCAGACCTCACCCGGCGGCACACCCAGATTTTCCTGGTCATGTCCCATCACGGGCACTCGCTCTGGCACCTGTAGGGGGGCATTTTCAATTTTCAATAGATGTTCTACCTCCTTGTTGCAGAAATACATCAAGGCAAGGGAAAGTATTGAAGGTTTTTGAGTGTGATGAATGTCTTCTCTGCAGTCATTCACAGCCCTCCCCTGCCTGCTTAAACCGGTACACCGTATCAAATGGGCTAAACTGATCACAACTGGTCATCAGTGCTCACAATTAGACTTGCCGCATCTTCTCAGGTGATATGAAGCAGACATACTCTGAGATCGTAATCAGCAAAGACTAATGCACGTGGACGGTTATCCATGCAAAAACCAGCTGTAGCGGTAGCTGAGGTTATTTTTTCAATTTGGATAATATACAGCAGTTCTTGATAACGTTTTTTTTATTCTTTATGTCCCTTCAAACAACATTATTAACACTGTAATGTTCCAGTCAGAAACACCGAGGGGGTTTTCATTTTAAACGCTGAAGTTCATTCTTCAACGATCCTAAACAAAAGTTAGAAATGCGCGCTACTTTTCTGTTATATTCGGTATTATTGTGATTGTGAAATGTAACATTTTGGTTCTGACTACAGTTTACGTCACCATTTTATTTCGGAACCAGACAAAACATTAAAAATGTGAATAAACGAAAGTGCGGTTAACCCACATTAGGTGGCTTACGAGTAACGTTGTTAAAAATAAGAATAAATGCATTTTTATAATTCATAACGACTTTTTCATAATAATAACTATAACATAAAAGAAACTGTAACTTACTTTTTAGTAAACGCTCACACGGGCTGCCATCGCTCAGCAAAGCAAACGACATGAATCCGATCTGCGGTCGGTCGCACCGTCGGTTTCGGCTGAGCTCTGCCTACTTCCTCGTTCCTGACACGGAACAGTGATCGCTGGGTTGTCTCGGTAAAAATGCTGCTGTCAAAAATTATCCTCATCTGACCGCTGTCAATTTCACCACGCATGACCAGAAATACTACTTGTAATCTGACTTAGAGCAAATTCTTGGAATTGCATGGCCTCATTATTAATATTTTAGAAGTTAGAATTTGTGGTGTAAAATGTTTGATTCGGTTAACAAAACAACATACATCTATAGACAATGCAGACGGTTTGTTTCACTTCAACGAAGTGTTTTTAGTTCAATAAACGGAGAACCGGAGACCAGTTAACACCTGATTCTCTCTGAGGTATTGTTTCACTGGACAATCATTTAAACTTTTAAATCAAAACCATTAAACAAATAAGTGATTAGTATAAACTACAGTTTCATTAGGATCAGACTGGCAAGCTGGCAGTTCGGCTTTCATCATCTCTGTAGGCTACACTTTTCATGTTTCTTTTCTTGAATTCCCCGTGACTTCTTGGCTTGGGCTACTTCCTCCGAGGAAACGCACTTTATGTTCACTTCCCATCTTCTGAGCAGCGATTTCGTTTTTTTTATCCTTATAATTAAGCATTGGGAGATTCGGCGTCTTTACGGGAATGTTTACATAACTAATAAACTGTCATTTTGATACTGGCCGGGATATGGAAAGGAAGCGACAAGAACGTGATGTGACCTCCGATGAGTTTAATCTCGCCCCAGAGATTTAAGGTTTCATCGAAAAATGAGTCAACGTCACCCTCAGAACGAAGCTGTCTTTATTTCATTGTTCGACAACTGCACCATTGCGACACAACAAAACCAAATAAAAAATGATCAATTATGCACTTTGTTCTCAATTTTCAATATTATTTTTATATTTCTTGTTTTTGCAAGTGTTGTTGTTGCAACTGTACCCAATAAATGCCTGGATTTCTAAAACATGTCAAGAGCCTTAATACGGGGATAAATCTGTATCTTGCGTTTTCCTTTTAAAGTGGAGATTCTCGGTCAGAACAATGAACCAAATTAATTAATGTCAGTGTAAAATGGCATAGGTCCTATATTAGATATATAATAAATATATGGGCCTGTTAAGTTATGTGCTCTCATCAAACATGTATTGTGTAGTTTCTTTTTTTGGTATGTTCACATAAATAATGTTTGTAAACTATGTACTCTGTAAAATGGTGCAGCAAAAGCATTATAAAAATATTTGCTTTCATTGTAAAATAACTGTATAAATAGTTGTTAGAACTTTTCCTTGTGAGACAGACATTGTATGTTTTCAGCCAGGAATTATTTAGATGCTGCACCCCAT
>JAODUD010000008.1:12479509-12492436 GCA_026784285.1 Stomatorhinus walkeri
GGTAGCTCACCAATATTTGTATGAAGTGTCAGGTTTGAGAAAGTCAAGTGAATCTGCGAAGAGTGTGTAGTTTGTCACTAAAGGAAAGACGCAGGAGCCTCACACAGTTATCAGTGAGGCGAGTTCCATCTAGACACTTTGCCAGGTTACCCCCCCCCAAATTTTTTTTTAAAAATTTCATGGATCTGTGCATCCAAGATTTACTGCTCCATTACCCATCCATCCATTATCTATACCCACTTATCCTACTGGGTTGCAGGGGTTCCGGAGCCTTCCTGGAAGCAATGGGCACGAGGCAGGGAACAACCCTGGATGGGGGGGCAGCCCATCGCAGGGAACACCCACACACCATTCACACCTATGGGCAATGTAGCAACTCCAATCAGCCTCAGCATGTCTTGGGACTGTGGGGGGGAAACCAGAGTACCCAGAGGAAACCCCACAGGGAGAACATGCAAACTCCACACACATGGAACCCAGGCAGACACTCGAACCCAGGTCCCAGAGGTGTAGGGCAACAGTGCTAACCACTGCACCGCCATGCCATCCCTCCTCCATTATCCAGAGACATACAATCTACTGAGACAGGCAAACAAAAAAAAAACTAACTGAAATCACAAATGAAAATCCTGAAGAAAAAAAAAAAAAGTCTAAATAAGACATAAACAAACACATGAGCGGCTGATTTATTTTTTCAGACCCCCAGGGCAGTGCTGTAGTTTTCACATTTGCACTTTATACATCTAACTGATGCTCCAGCAGTGGGTAGCTGGTAACTTTACAGCGGTACTTAATAGGAGAAGTGGGGATTTGGGGATTTGGCCTTGCAAATGCGTGGCTGGAGATGCAAATCACAGCTTATGGGGAGTTCTGCTGCCGCAGCTCACTTGAAAGGGCTGTATACCAGTTCCTTATTCAGTTACAGTAGAGGTGTCGCAGTAACCATGCACAAAGAGAATGTGTTGAAAAAGCATATACTCATGGCATTTGAATGCCTTTCTGAATTTCTCACCTTTCCTCCAGATAAAATGTAAACTACTTCTGGAGAAGAATACCTGCAGGGTGTTTTACAGGGTGTTATATTATGTTTATTTGTTTGGTGGAGGCAGTACTACATCTCTGTACATATTACACACACACTGAAACCATATACCTTTCTGAAAACCAGGGATTCATGTACGTCCGGTAATTAAAGCCCCTTTGCACTGCCACCTCTGAACCTTTCCAGACATCACAAAGAAGGGCTGTATGTGTGTCATTACGTGAGCATTTTACCCTGTTACCTCCCTGATACAAGGTCTGGGTAACATCCATTTGACCCCCATGTGTGAATGGAGCAGGGAAAATTTCGGAGAATCTGCTGCGAGCGGGCGAGTTGATGACACTGCTATGATGTGATCGGCGCATATATGAAAGAATCTGAGGCCGCGTCTTTGACACGAAGAAGACCTCAGTGAACACGGGTAACTGGAGAGAAAGAGATTTAGGAACTTCTGTCAGCAGTGTTGTAAACAACGAACTGAGCTTTCTGCAGCACACGCGTCTTCTGGATGGTCCAGCCAGGTCCCACACCTCATCTAAACCAGCTGGAGTATTTGTAGCAGATGTGAATGTGTCTGACATGGACCATCTCTGGCTGTGTGCCACATGTGTGAAAGGGCAACTCTGGAAAGTGCCCAGACCTGATTTTCCGCACAATGTCCAGAGTTCACGTGTGAAATGGCTTTAGTCGGCATTCCACTCTCTGCACTTTAATTTGGATGTGTCAGCTTTGATCTTTGGCACTGGGCTTCAGGTGGGTCTCAAATCGCTATGAACTGGTAGGCAGGTGCTCTAGAGTAGATTAAGCAAGAGATGTGTAGGCCTGTGGCCTGCCCCCCCCCAAATCCCAGGTGCCTGCAAACTCAAGTAAACAACAGGTCCACTATCCAGGGCTGTCTCTAGCCACTGGTCATTTTCATAGAACCGAGATACTCAAACGGAATTTAGTCTCAAATTGCACCATGTTGGCTTCATTCAAAAATCAAATTCAATTACAGCACTACAGCCACGTGGCACGTTTCCGTGAGAGTGATCCAGCTCGCAGGATCACTGATGAGGCACAGAGCAGCTGGAACAGGCCAAGGGGATGCCCACGTAACACCTGGCTGCGGCAGATAGGCCACCATTGCCAGAGGGTGGGACTGGACCGCGTGTTGACAAACCAGGATCCCAAGGTGTTTCGTCATGTGGTGGGCGTGGCAACATGCCGTACCACTGCATGCCCCCCAACCTGCCCTGAGGTTGGTCTGGTCTGGATATAACTAGAAAGGTGAGGGCAGTCTTAGAAAATAGGACCAAGGAGAAGAAAATGAAGAAGAAAAAAGGGAATGATCACCCTCTGGTGACAAGTGAAGGAATTGCGCAAAAGAAGCTGAAAAGGTCATCGCCAAGAACATCTTCACCAATGGGCACCCAAGCTGCTTCAACAACAGCATCAGATGGTGCTCCTTCAGAAGGTAGCACCCTAAGGGGTGTCACCCCATCAAAAGACGGTGCCCTAGGTGGCATACCAGTGGAGGGCACCAGGGGGCGCTAATGCTGAAGTTTGTCAGGGGCATTGGCAGTTGCCAATTCGGCACCCCCGCTAAAGATGCCGCCCCTGGTGAATGCCAGTGTTGCATAATGGGTTAACCGGCCCCGTCTGGGTAAGTGATTATTGTAATAGATATTGAGAGAGAGAGTGAGTAGTTTATTAATCCCTTAGAGGGAAATTCTCTTTATTTTCTCTTTTATTGGTCAGATAGCTTTCACTGAGTATATATTTCATATCAGTTTCAGCAACATCATACAAAAAATGTGCAAAGGGGCTGAAATTAGCAATAGGAACTATTTCCAAGATCAACACAGGGAAAAGGTCATTTTTAAAAAAGTCTAGTTTAGGTTGATGCCTTAAATCTATTTTTTCCAGTTTTATTTTAATCTAGCTTGTCAATACTACAGCTCATAGGTGATTCTAGACCCTATGGCGGAGTAACTTAATTTATTCATCAATCCAATAAACAGGCTTCTGTATTTAAATTATTGTTATATTTTTGTATTATATTACATAATTTTATTAAAATTCTATGCTGTTAGCTTCACTCATCATATTTTTTGTCTCAGTCCCCCTGAAAACATAATTCAGATCCCATCCCGTAATTCTTCAGACAGAAAATGGCAACCCAACAGGACACTGAGTCTTTCTGAGAGTTGAACTGTAGGATAGCCCCTGGTACCATCCAATCCATATATATTTTCTAGATTCTTGCTGAGCATTTTGGGGCTAACAAGTAAGGAAACACACTGCGTAAAATGCATTGAATTGGAATGCAGAACCATCTTTGCAAGCTTCTGGATTTGTTAAGCGCTTAAGGCATAAAGTGGTTATATTAAGTGGACACGTACCAGTGAAAATCACTTTTAAACTTCAGCGCAAGCAGTGCCAGTTCAAGCCTTGCAATGATTCTATACTGAATATACAGATTATAAAATCTTGTGTATGTTGTTTATCACGATTTTAAAAAAATAATCGTTTGACGATTCTATGAACATATTTTGCTTCTGGCCGTATTACCAATCTCACCCATAGGAACCCCTCGCCTGTGAGATTGACTGGCTCTGAGCACAGGCACGTGTGAGCGCAGCTCTGCTCGCCCCTGCTGGCAGCGGACATAACAGGCCCTATCGCTGGCTTATAGCATTTAGCACTTTAGCACTGAGGACCGGGCCGTTTGACAATAGGTTACTTTCTGTCACAAATACCCTTACTTGCTGCGATTAAACGTTTAGGTGCTCTTTTTAGGATAGAACTGCCTGTTCCACATTTTTGCAATATAATAAGACAAGAAAAATAGGAATGTCATCAATTAATCCCAAATTGGAGTCCAAACATGTTCCAACATCGAGATCGTTCATATGCATACTGTAACACTAATAATGCTCACATTATAAACACAAGGTCTGAAGAGTTCAAAAGAATACGCATCTGAGAATAAAGTCATTGTTTGAGAAACCTGTGGTAGGCGGGGCAGCCACGTACTGTCATTTCTGGCCTGATCTAAGCCAGTAGCAGCCAATAGTCTCCCCAAGGAAGTAGGTTGGTAATAGACAGTGTACGATAATCCCACCCATGGGTTTCAAAGTCTTATTTCTATTGTCGCTATCTGCTGGTAACACACACGCGAAATTAGGTTGTCGTGCTTGCCAGTTTCTGTCAGACTGAGCAATCGTATGCTGGTGTCTTTATACCGACTCATTATGGGATGCCGAGGCATAGGCACACGAGTAAGAAGCTGCCGGCGTCGCCTCTCCGAAGCTCTTACGTTCATTAATAACCCTGCTGATCCAGACAGGGTCCACACTCATACGACCATATGCTGTTTAACTTCAAATAATAATAATAATTTAAAAAAAACATATCGTTATATATATTTCAAATTATGTGTCCATCCATTGATGTCATCACGGAATTTGTAGCACAGTAGATACTGTAGGCGAGCTTTAGTTATTTTCTATAGTATGATTATTTCTTTGTTTATCGTAACATTTTACTCCGTACAAAATACCGAAGTATGGAAACTTGGGGCCCCTCTCTCTCGAGTCGTGCAGCACGGTTGCCAGATGGAGTCTCTCACCCAGGCGTATGGAACCTCTGCGAAAGCGGACGACATCTTAAAATAGAACGTTTGTGAATGGCTTTTGCCAGGTGGTGTCAACCCATTTTTAATTGACAAGAAGATTAAAGCTCGTATGGATGGTCCTCCGGACGCAAGAATGCTGATTTTATATTTCTTACGAGTGGAGCCTCGTCTGGGGCACTTTCGCCGAGTTTAGGAGTGGTGTTCAAGGTTAGGGCGATCTTCTCCCGCTGAGAGGGGGCTGTTAGATACGGGGCTGCCTACTTGTTGGACATTCATTATCAAACTCGGTCTTCGCCTTTCATCTCCAGCCCTCTGCAGCACTCAACGTAAACTACACAGGCACCTTCCAGCTTGACATCTTTCCATTCATGCTGTACCTTAAACAGCACGCTGCCACATCAAAGCGGAAGAGCCGCCTTTGATCTTGCTAAAAAGAACCCAATGATTTACTAAAACCAGTGCAACTTTTTGGGTGCCGCTATATTTCTCTCTTCATCGACTAAAAATTTCCCGTCTCCCTTCATTCGCAGCTCTGGCAACGTTTTCTCGCTTACTTCATTTGCTAAACTCTAAAACAACTTCAATCCAGCCGTTTTCCATGGCGGACAGTGAGTTAACTTGTTCCCGGATCATCGGACCTGCGGAAAAGGAGTTGGTGCTAGTCTCTCTGTCCAGCAGGTGCAAACGAAATTAGGGAGCGACGTAAAAGAGCTGCTTGCGGATCTGTGCATCAGGCCTATTTACGTGAGACAATGAAGCTCAACTATTTAATGGTCACCCAAGTGGTACTTAGTGTACGATTCTTAAATATTAATTATAATTCGACTCTATTTCTAGCTATCATGTTTTGCCTTCATTAAAATCCATTTAAGAATCGACTCTTGCTTAACGATAGCCTTTTTTATATAATCAAATAGGCATATCCGCATACGCAGGAATATTGGCTACATCAAAACTTAAATGCAGAAGAACAGTGCAAAGCTCATCCCTTGCTGACACTGCAGTTAGTCAGTTTGCGGTGACACCAATTCCCAGAATTACATGAATATATACGAGTCATATAGCCATAATCAGGGCGTCAAAAGACGGAGGAAAGTCCGGACGATTTCACGGGCCCCTGAGTGAGAGGGCCTAGTAAATTTGGCTAATAACTGGATTCGTTTGGACTGGGGTCCAATATCACTAGCGACGCCCCTGGCCATAATTAGGCCTACAATGTAATTCAAAAACGTATTTTTATTATTATTAGAGTCAGAATTTTGTGCAATTAATAAAAAGAGGTTAGTGACAGCCTTCGTTAACGGTCCATTTCACTGTTGGCAGCCCACCTGAAATATTCTGGGGCTGCCATTGCTTGCTCTCTACAAATGTAAAGACTCGACTAATGCAAGAAAAACTTTTAGAGAATTTTAATTCTCGTATTAGTTCTTTCAGTCACAATGAAACACGCGGCTCTAAATAGGAGCTTGTAAACTCTCAGCGTGTTTCAGGCACTGTGAAACCTTTCGAACTGATCCCCGAGGATTACAAGCCAAGGATGATACGATTCACCTTTCCCGACCATCTCCAGCCTGACCTTTACCGGCTTAATGAACGCGAAAGTTGCTTAAGCGCTTCACTTTGTAACCTTTGTTTTGAATGTACAGCTTTACCAATTATTTTCCTCCTTGTCCCATCCATGATCTGAATCGACAGAAACCACCCCGCTTCGGGCATTAGCAACGCGCAGCAAATTTGCTTTGAAGTCCTAAGACGCTCGAGGAAAAATGATCCACTTAACTACACGTGGAAACAATGTTCAAAGCTTATAAAGAGCGCGGAACAGACACGCATTGTCACCGAATTAGCTTTTTTCCGTCTTTGCTTCTTAATTGGTAATAGAGTACCTCATATCCATATCATCCTGAGCATTTGCAATCTGCGCCATACAGAAGCCTGCGCCCCACTGCGCCCATCCATACTTCAAAGCACTTCGCCTGTCTGTTACAGACACAGATTTAAAAGGGGGGGGGGGGGTGTCTTGCTCTACTTTTGACAACAGCAATATAAGATCGCTTTCTGCCCCCCTTGAGAGAATGTCACATGACGCATAGTGTGTAGCGTGGCTCGTCGATATCAAACACATTGCTTCTCCCAGCAAAAAACAAATGGTTTAAAGGCTATTATATTGATTCTGCTCGATACAAATCAAGCGGGCTTATACATCGATGTTAGTAATATTATTTCGAGCTTTATCTCTTACTAGAGAATTAGAAATGCATCATTTGGTCAACAGAGTTACTTAGCAGGGGGTGTCAACCTCACGTTCTGATTTACCAGATCTTTATTCCTTGCTCGGGGGGTGGGTTTGTAGTCTTGTATGTTTTGTCGTACCTCCGGTTCTTTGACGATCCGTTTCAAGATGTGAATCCGTCGATGTGGGAGGAGGTGAATTCTGTGTTTTAGTAGAACTGATCTCCGAATACACACCAGGCCATCGGGAAGAGCGTTACGCCGATCGGTGCAGACAGAGGGTCCATGTGCGCTTCTGGAGACCGGCCACGTACACGGTCCTTTCTGAAGTCTTTTAAGGCTGACAAACCTTGACAGGTCTGAAACCGGTGTAAATTGTTTAATCGATATTAATTTTGCAGTAATTAAAATGTAATCAGTACATACTAGATTCTCATGTGCTACTTTAAATTTACCGTTGGAAATTAGCATAAATCGATCGATAATGTTTACGTCACATGCCTTCCCTGCTCGTCCTTAATCTCATATTTTGTGGGAGTTTATCGAGGCTCAAGAGCTTGACAAGGACATAGTGGAAGATACTGCACAGTGGGCACCAAGAATAGGAAATAGATTAATATGTGATATTATGCCTACAGTTAAACATGTACTCCAGGTGAGTTTACTGCGTGTGATCGTAAGCGCCTTATGGGAAAAATCGAGGGCAGGAGAGTGTAATCAGCAACATATCGACCAACATATTCTTGTCTAGTTTCTCCTAAAAACAGGAAATGCACACTTAATGAACCAGACCAATGCGATAACTTCAAGTACACTGTTCCTTTATGGAATTCTGAATGGCAGTTCAGGTTTAATTCCTCAGCCAAAAGTACAATGGCTGAACCCTTCTCATGGAACTTGAACCAACAACCTTCTGGTCATTAACTGCTGCACTGACTGCTGGCATGTGAACTGAAAACAAGGGATCCCAGCACTGGCAGTGTAAATAGGGAGCAGGCTTCAAAGCGGAGGCGGTTCAAAGGAGAATCAGCAAAGGGCTACAGCAGACTCCAGCTGCAACGGCCAGCAGTAAACCAGACAAAAACACTGGCCGACGCTCCCATTTGGAGGGGGGGGGGGTTACCGTGCCAAGTTGCTGACAGATGAACACCTTAAATCCCTCTCAGAAATTAAACTATCATTAGGTCATTTCAAGGACACGAGACCAAATATCTGGGTGTCCAAGTAGACGTGGTGGGAGTTTGCTTTGCACAGAACACTAGCGGACCCAGCCTTAAGAGCCCGCCCCACCCCCAAAGTGTTACAGTGCAGGCTTGGAATTCCATGACATGTGATGTGAATGGGGGAGAGCTGTGGAGCCACATGTGTTTGACACGTGGAGAAACTGCAGTCAGAGCCCCCAACCTTCCCTTTCTCTCTGAACGCTTCACATAGCTGCTCATCCCTGCCAACCAGGGGTGCCACTAGATATTCTGGGTCCCATGAAATCACATCATATTGGGGCCACATCCCAAATCAATCCCATTATGTTCCAATTTTTTAGGTGTCCTGTCATTCCTCCCCCTTTGGGTACCCCTGCCCCAACACACACACACACACACGAGCATCGCATCATTTTCTTTTCTCATTTTTATTAATGGTTGATAAAAAGTTAAAAAAAAAACAAATAAATTAAGATATCCCCAAGTGAGTAAGAACCTGCACTGTCAGCATGGCCAACCCAGTGGGATCACCAATGAGCCCCCGCACCAAAAATAGCGGGGAGATGGGCGAGGGAATCTACATCCAACAGCAGGCCATGCTGCTTAAATGTAAACCATCTGAGGTCATCCACACGTCTGCACCGCAGAGGATCTGTTTCAGCATGACATTACCTACACTAAGTGTGCAGCTGGGGTGGTTGATGGCTGTATGCGGCTGTGAGCGACTACATGAGCTGAGCCCCCATTTGCTCATGGCTTGTCTAGCTGCTATCTCCACCAAGTCGCCCGCTTGAAACACCCAGCAGGATGACGGGAAGGACAGGGACATATTTTCCAGCAGCTGGGTCAACTTGGGTAAATTTTTTTGGCATAACGATTGTTTACTGGACTACAGTCAGGTTAGGGACCATCTGATTTTTATGGTTCTACACATGTAGAAATACCGCTTATATTTGACTGGAGAAAAACAGAGGTATACGTATACCATCTCATTTTTATTATTTTACCCAAATTGGCATAGAATTGAGAAAGCAGGGATACTCAGTCCTTGTGGCACTTCGGGTTAAGGGACTTGCCCAAGGACCCAACGGTGACATCACTCTGCCAGTCACGGGATTTAAACCAGCAACCTTCAGATCACACAGAGTCACACACTGACACATTTAAGAATGAGATTGAGGAATGAGTTAGGGAGTCCAGCTCGAGGGGGGGTCCGACACACCCCTACCTCCCAGGCATAAGGCTGGTTTGTACTTCTGTGTCAAATCCAAAGCCTCCCCAAGTGGCCTCACCCTCTGTAAGCATTGATAGTTCTGTGCTGCTGGGTTGGTGTCGCCCTGCAATTATACTGGGTTTAAGTTTCGGCAAGACATTTTTACTCTGTTACAGGAAACAAAACTTAGCAAGGTCTGCAATTTTAACAATTGTTCCTTTTGAAGATTCTCTAGTTTAAAGATTGCTGCTGCTGTTTTTGCATTGAGCTCTGCACGCACTCTGAGGAAATCATAATAATTTTCATCCTTGCTGTTTAAATAACTCATGGTTTTGTGAGAAATGTATTTTGAACTCTTTTTTTTGCACTAGAAATATCACAATATTTATCGCAAAACAATCTCATTGCGATATCTGAAATTTTGTGCAGGCCTAGCATGAACGGCTGCAACCGTGGCAAAAACAGCAGGCTAGGAACAAGGAAAACAACTTGAAGCACACTAAAATACCCCCAGCCCGAAATAAAACCACAGCAAAACATTTGCGAAGGAGGAATTGCGATGCTACCAAGTGGACCGATCGCAGCTGTTGCGATCTGTGCCGCCGCAACATGCAGTTACGTTTCTGGGTAGGTGCGGGTCAGGCTGCGGCGTAGGGTAATGTGACCAGGCCGTACCTACAGCAGACTCCACAGAAGTATGAACCAGCTCAGTAGGGAGATCGCCAACCACCACGTCCCCCAATCCTCATCGGGGAAGGCAAACGGTTTCTAAAGAGCCAGTCACAACCTGATTTGCTATTAAAGAAGTAGAGCATTTAATCAAAACCATCCATGCCCAGGTACCCAAGAAAATAATGAAAACTAATGGAAACAGAAGGCACTGCACTGTAGCTCGGATGTTGAAAAACAAGCGCAGGACTCTTTCCATTTCAAAGTGCCACAAAACAAGGTTTCGTTTAAATACCCAACTCCCCTCATCTTTCATCCACAGACAGACAGAGGCATGTGAAATAGCTTTGAAGACATACATTGATCACTTTATTTATATAAATAAGCTCATTTCCTTCTAAAAGATGTGTATATCATTTTCCAATACGTAAAATATTTACAATAATTCTAAAATGCACCTTTTAATATAACTTAGTGGCAACAATGGAGAGAGGCTAGGGTTTAACGTTAAATACAGAGTCATAGAAACCAGGATGAGGGGAATGAAGCGCAAACACGAAGCCATGCTCTGTCCCTTTAAAAGGTGCTGGGCCTGCACTGACATTAAACAGCCTTCATATTCACACACAGTCACACCTGTACAAAGGAAACAGCCGTCAGTCCCGGCCGTTGGCCTAAAATCAGCCAACCGGTGAGAGTTTCTCTTACAAAAAAATGTTCTAAGGGTGGAGTGAACAATGATTGTTAGAGAGATGACCAATCAGATTGCAGAAGAGGTGGGTCCAGGCAACCAGAGGAGGCGGGACCAATCAGATATCTTGGTCCAACCTGTTCTAGTTCCTTGAACCCACCTCCTCTACAATCTGATTGGCTCTCTGAACCAATCATTTTTCATTCCGCCCTCAGAACATTTTTTGTAAGTAGAACTCCCACAAGCAATGGGGCATGGCAGGAGGACGGTATGCTACAGTCCCATCCAAACAGCGCCTCGTCATAGCGACTCACTGACAGGCCCATCTGGTCGTACTACACCCTCGCTAATGCATGGTTCCAAAGTCACTTCAAGAAGCGTTTCACCGGTCTAAGGTTAAGGTGAAAGGAGTAACCTCTCCAATAAAAACTGTGGGTAAACAGGAAGCCAAGTGGCGGTGGAGTGGGATGCGGTTAATGAGTGCTATGACGATTTGGGGTCAGAGGTCCAACAGCCCACCCACAGAACTTTACTAGATGCTGCTAGACCAACCACAGTACTGGAAAGGCCCACTAGGACACAGCCAATCTATCCAGCTTTGATAACCATTAGTGATCTTTGAAGGAACCAGTCTCCACATAGCAACGCTGATATGGACAGGGGTTCGAGTCATTAGATGCCACTAGGGGCTCCAACTCGCCTGTTGGTACTGATGAAGGGTACTTGAGAGAGTACAACCTTCCTACAGACCGCAACCTAATATATAATGGTCCCCCATGTGATCCAGATGATTTTGATTTTAAAGGTAAGTGGTCTTAGAGGGACAGGAGTTGTACTGTAGCGACAAAACCATGTGGCTTCAGCAATACTTGGTGGAAAATATTTGAAAGATTTAGATACAAAAATGTGCAGGAAATATCAGGACTACACAAGGGGGACCATTATCCCCCCCACCCACGTGGCAGATTAAAAACATTACTGAAAACAACATCTGAATAACATTCATAGCAATAATCATAATACTAGAGGTAGCAGCTGTTCAGGGTCTTTAATTCTCAGTTCTTAAAAAAAAAAAAAAAAGGATAAAATCTTCAAAAGTATCTTCAGCTCCTGGGAAGAGTGGGATTCTGTTCTTGACAACCGATGTCCAGGGACCGAACGGAAATGCATTTTAAAAGCGACTCTACCAGAAGTGCTTTTTAAAAACAGTCACGGGGCAGTAGAGCAGACACGTTCCCCGTGATCTGCAGGCAGCCACAGTGATTCCCACAAACCCATGTTCCTTCATATGCAATGTCTGCTTGACCTTTCCTCTGCCCCTTGGTCCTGTCCCTCAAACTTCTTAAGAGGAGTGACGAAGAGTGGTAGAGGAAGTTCAGTCCAACCGTGTATGCAAACTGCAAATACAACAATCAAAATCGATGCGAGCAGCAAAGCTCCTTTAAGACTCATTTCCCCCTCCCCTGACCCCACCAAGCACACCTCCCAATTCACACACACGGTGCCAGTCTGCAAGGCTCTGCACCCCAGTGGTAAAGGAGTCTCCAGGCTCAGCAATGGCCTTCACAGAGCTCTGGTGACATAACTACGTTGTGGGCGGGGCCAGTGAAGAGGAGGGTGGGTTCAGGACTGGTAGAAGTGGTGGTAGTGGTGATGGTGCTCATGGTGGTGATGGTGCTGGTGACGCTGGACCACGGGACCCGGGCCACCCTCGTACAAAACCAAGCTGGGCACCTCCCGCTCCTGCCCCCTCTCTGTCACGGGGCCCAGCATGCGGGGGTTTTGCTGGGCGTCTTTGGCGCGCTGCTTGTGCCTCCTGTAGGGCCCAACATGACCAGGCAGTGCCGGTGGCGGGGGCGCGGTTCGGCTCTTGAGTGCCCGGGTCCTGGCCAACTGGGCCACTACCTGGGGGTGCCCGGAGATTTTGGGGGAGCGCAGAGCGTGGCGGCCCCAGTCCTGGTCCCGAGCCCGCAAGCAGGACGCCTCCACCTGCACCGTGTGCAGGCGCCGGTGATGTGGGTGACCGTGTCCATTCTCTGGCTCATGGGAGCGGGACCGCGACTGATTCGTGGGTCGGATCTGAGGCTCAGCTTTTCCTGCATCTGTGGTACCTGCATTCAGGGAAGGATGGAGGTGATCCAGCATTCGCCTGAACACCCCACTCACAAGGACAGCCAGAGTTGAGTAATTCAGGTCCAGAGAGTATTAGTCCAGACCGGGATTTTGTTTCAACCAACCAGTTGAATACTCTGTGACCGA